>LPNX011167754.1:204538-374606 GCA_001517045.1 Pseudotsuga menziesii
CTTTAAACAAAATTTAAAAAAAATTCAAAATAAGGTATAGATCACCATATGTTTGCACAGCATAGCGCTAGTTAAACAACCATGCATCAACTCAATTGCTTTAATGCCCCAGATTTTGTCTTTGATTACATTTTTTTCCCACTTTATAAGCATAGTAACAATTGGGTAGAGTACATATGCATCATGTTTATATTGGGATTGTAGTAAAAGGATGCCATTAACCTAAAAAAATAGTAATGCTAATTAAACTCATTTTAAAATGAAAATAATATTGTGCAAATTAAGAGAAATTCCATTTAACTACAACAAAATATCAAATGGTGAAGTGCTTCATTTCATTACCTTTATTTCAATTTTATTGGATTCCAAACTCCTTGAGAATATGTTGAAGGTTGAAACCAAACCTGCAAACCTAAAAACATGCAATTAATTACATATTTACATAGAAACAAAATCTAATATTGAGCCAAAATACTATTAGAGATGTGATTGGCATCTCACCTACCTGTAGAGTAGAAAGTCAGACTAGAATAACTCCATTATCTCATCTAATTAGACAAAACCAACTTACTTGGAGTTTTGGAAGAATCTATCCATTTAAAAACTCATACAAAAAATAATTGACAAAATAGACACACATTATGTTATTGCATAATTTTTAAATATGCAAAAAATAATATGTTATATTTTTTGTAATTACATTAAAAAAACAATTTAACTTACCAAATCCACATTTCATGTTTATCCCAATTATTATAGATATTTGTTGATGGACACATAAAATGGATTATTAAAAAATGGAAATAGAAATCAAAAGAGTTTTCTATGTAAGTATGAGTTGCCCCTAATCTTGTTTTGTAAAGCATACATTCAAACACATGGATGTGATTGTATCCTAAATGATAATAAGATTCAACCATAATTGATATACAAATGAATAAAACTCATAGTCTCTAAAACTATTTTCAATACTAAATTAACAGAAGAAAATTGGTATTGGTAAACAATTGAATATTATAACAAAGAGGACAAATATGAATATGAATACGAGTGTAAAGGAAAGGAGGAAAACTATGAATATGAATGCAATTATCCTTATCTTCATCATTCATGTTTAATCACTTGAAATTATTAGGTAAATATTGCATATCATTATGACCGTCTGATTTTAAAGAGAAACAAAAATATATAAACATTAAACTATCATCTTCAATTGTCAAATATCAACATTCATAAATAAGTAAATATGCATGTATAATACTAAGCCAACATGTCATATACAGGCCATAAAGAGTGCCAACATCAATTGCCAACAATCATACAATAAATGAAACAAAAATATATAAACATTAAACTATCATCTTCAACTATCAAATATCAGTGTTCATAAATAAGTACAAATATACATGTCTAATACTAAGCCAACATGTCATTTACAGGCTATAAGAGTCCCAACATCATGTGCCAACAATCATACAATAAATGAGAAGACATCGTGTAATAACTATGCAATCTAGTACAAGGAACTAAAATCATATCGAATGATAAGAACATCCACTAAAACTTGGTGCATATACTCTTTATTAACATGTTTTGAATGCATGTTTTAGGTTGGGACTCAACATATTAAAAGAGGCTACGATATCAAAATTCAAACAAAAACTAGGAGGATTTCTTGGAATACTGCATTTTTTTCCTTCCGACCTTGGCACCACATCTACTTTGTAGCTTGTCCCACGTCACCCTGCATTTCCATCATTCAGGTGACACACAATTGTTAGTACTTTCCTTCAAAACATCATGCTAGAGTGAATGTTGTTGGAATTGCTTGTATTGGAGGGAAATCGATCACCTGTGTATAGTGGTGTAACCTTTATTTAGGTCTTGCTTCAAACAGATTATACATGCACATTGATGGCTATGCCTATGACTTACTCCTCACTATACTCATTAATCATGTGATAATGATCCTTACTTACTTCTCATACAATTTCATTTCAATAAACTACTTAAGTTTGTCTAGCTATGGGAATAATACTTGCTAGTGACTGAGACTTCAGAGATATGCTATTTAAGTTAATGCAATTAGTTACAAAAAAAGTAAACTTTTTGGTGATTTATTTTTTTAATGTTTTACTAGTTGGAGACACCATCTGTGTAATTGAAATGAAAACCATTTTTTATAACAAAATACTAAGATACAGAGGATAAAAGATTGTGTTTGAAGTTACAGTCTTCAAGTTGGTAGCCTAAAATCCATGATATAGACTATAACTATCCCCACACACAAGATTGTGTTTGAATTTACAGTTTTCATGTTGGTAGCCTAAAATCCCATTGTATACTATATCTATCCCCACACCCATTTTGCATTATCAGGCATACCCTCAATGTCTCAATACTTGTATCTCTTGTGGGACATCATCACTACAGAACCACTAAAATTCATGTGTTTGTGGTCATAATATCTAGGTTTCTAGCGATTTCAACTTCAATCCTTCGGAATTATTGTTTTGAGATCTAGGCTTACACCTAATTCAATCATATATGGTATATACATCCTTGAAATTTTAATCCCAATTGATGAAACAAGACTTTAATTGAATATGATAGCAATATTATAAAATATATGAATATGATAACAAATATGAATAAAAATGCATCTTACGGTATGCCTTAAATATGAAAGATGTTAGCCATAGATATTTCATTAATAATACAAAATAAAATCTTTTTCTTAGGTGCTAAATAAGCCAAGGTATAATGCCCATGAACAGAGAGGGACCTTTATCAATTGGATGAAATGGAAAAAATCAGTTAAAGCCTAATAATACCTTTTTCTTAAATATAAATCAGTATTTCAAAATTACTCTCTCCTTCATATCAAACCATTATCTTAGCATTGTTATATGTTTGAAAAGACTATTATAATTTCCATATAAGTCCTACTAAACATATGGTAACCTGATGGAATCACATTGAAAATAGTTTCCACTACATAGTGTTCACAGTCTTATATTGAACGACAAAAATGCTAATAGTCTTATATCGAACTGCAAAAACATTAACAGTCTTATATCCAACTACAAAAATGTTAACAATCTTGTATCAAACTACAAAAACAATAGACATTATAGTATCACAATCAACTTACTCAACATATTGGAAGAGGTCGTCGCAACTTCATTTTTCTACAAGTTTCATAAATTGCATTCCAATCTACCTCAAGCAACTCTTGAGATGTTGATAAATATAAAAACACTAAAGTGTCTAAGGTTTCTAAACAAAGTCTAGATCTGTCATCATTTTTATATGGTTAATCTTAGAGAATCCTCTTTCACACCTAGTAGTACTTGTTGGAAGAATTAGAACAATTTTCCACAACTTCATAAAATTTGGAAAAGAATCACACTGTTATGGTTCACCTCTTCATTTCTCCCATGCTCCAAACATGATTTTCTTTGGATATGTTCAATGTAGAGTGACAACAAAGCATTCCATTTCACCTTCACATTTTTCAGTATCAATTATAGGTGAGTTTCCAACATCAAAGTTTTCACATAGATGTAACAACCATCGTTTTGTTTCAGAATCTCTTTCATCCTCTTCTTCAAAGTAACAACGAGGACTAAAGATTTGTATTGCATTGAATATACGTAAATCTGTAAACCTGTCATTGAGACAGTCAATCAACTTTTGGATAAATGCTTTTCCTAAGTCAATACAATCTTCCACGGAACCAAACCCAAGTGAATTTGGTATTTGTTCAAAACTTAGTGAAATGTGAGACACATGTATCATCAATATACTCCAAATTTATTTAATAAATATGAAACATCTTGAGAGAATCAACAAGAAAATGGATGCAAAATTGAACTTGAAATAGTGTTCCCATTTCATACATCTTTCCATCATCATTTTTCCATTCTTGTGATAATGCTGGCATGATTTTAACAATCCTATTAATAACCCGCCCCCTAGAAATCCACTAGATTTAATGAATTTGAAGTAATTGCAGCTTGTTAATTTGAAATAGGTCTAACAAACTCTTGAATTATCCATGCTTCTTTACATATTTTCCTAGCCATGAATATACTTTATTGTCTAGTTTATCAATATAGCTCAATTTTGGAAAATAGTTTGAAGCATTTGTTATAGCTAAGGCCTCACGATGTGCTATACAATGAATATATAATAAATGATGTGCCTCCCAAAGCAACGTAGCTTCCAAGCCATCATGAATACCTCTCATATATGATGCTCCACCTGACCCAAAACCCACCATTTGATGTTTTGATAACTTCATCTTAGATAATAACCCTGAAAGTGCTCCATAGATTGATTGTGCAGTGTTGTTTTTTATTTTCAGAAGTCCTGTAAATTTTGTCATGGATGACCCTCTCCCTCCATCCATTAGATAGCTAATATATACTATCAAGTGTTGCTCCATTGCTTTATATGTGCTTTCATAAACCAAAATGGAATAAAAAGGGATGGAACAAATTTTTTACTTTAACGTTTCCCAATAAACCTCTTTTGTTGCAAATAAAATATCTTTACCGAAAGTGATATTAATATATGAAGAATATTCATTGGTTAACGGTATATTAGGATTTCCCTTATACCTATGTAGGTCACATAAGTATTTGTACATTTCTAAAGGTAAATCCTTTATAGCCACAAAATACATAGTTTCCATAACACTAATTATTCTCGATTTTTAACCTGCCAACATAAGTTCAATATGCTTTGAGATGGGTAAGCATGGTTGTCTCAATTCATATTCCAATAGTTGAATTGAGCGTTTATGAGCCTTAGATGATTCATGAAGATTTAATCCACTTAATTGGATTGTACTACTCTCTCCCTTTACAAAGGGTGTATCACATTTGAATTTAACACACCATAAACACTTGATGCGCTCTTCAACATTTGGATCTATTATCGAATAAGACCATTTGTGCATTAACTTCCATGCAGTTTTTAATAATATTTTGATAGATACTCTATTTCAATTCTTTTCTAGAGTACCTTCTTCAATATTCATATCTAATTCAAAATCGACATCACCTTCAACATTTGCATCATGTCGACTCAAGTTAAATGTGTTATCAAGCGTCATTTGTCTCCCATGTTTTTTAGGTCGACCAACTCTAGAATTGTTTTGCAATAAATTACATAGCAGAAAATTCATTCGTGAGCCCCATAGAAACCCAGCAAAATATTTTAAGTTGTGAAGGCATCTGAGAAATATAATTCTTTGAATATCTACAATCTCTCTATAAGTCTATAACCTGAAACCATTTTCACAAAAATACTAAATTAAATATTAAACGAATTTTTATTTCTGCGTAACTATCTAAACTAATGAAATACTAAAAATGACAAATATGTAATGAAAACTATTATTAAAAAAAAATTGCTCTCATAGACACTAATACTTTCAACTTCAACAAACTAAAAGTCCCAAGAGTTTCAACTTATACGACTGCTTTGTGTGGATATTCAAAAGATAAGGGTTGATTGTATAGTGACCTTATTGTAACGACTCATACTCCAAGGAAGTGATGGTTTTTATAAGTGTTTTAAGGGTTGTGATGGTTGTTATGATATTTGTAATCTTGCAACGTAGGGAAATACTAGAAACTTAATTGCAAGTTAGATTTTAAAACAAAATTGTTTTGGAATAGAAAACAATAATTAATTCTCAATCCAAATAGGCTTGTAATCAGATTCTCAATATTGAACATACATGCTGAATTTTTTGATTCCTAACAAGCCAATGAAAGGTAAAACATCTACTCTTCAACAAACATGAAAACACATCCACTAATTTATATAAGTACGCTGAAAATGTTGATTCAATCAAACTAAGATTGGAATTCTCAAGTTAAAAAATGGGCTAAAACTTAGTTTTCAAACAAGTTAAGTGAGGGATGGAAATTGATCTGCAATTCCAAGCTTTCTTGTCTTCAATTTAAACCTTAAAAAAAATTATTTTCATCAAGAAGCTAACATGATATGCAACCAGTGAATGGGGAATGAAAAAATGTTTCTTAGGCTTTTTTACAAGAAAAAATAAAACCCAAACAATAAAATGTAAAGAGCATAAATGAATGATTATTAAAAGGATAATTTAGTAGCCATATCTTCATACACTACTATCAAAAAATACTATTCTTGGTAAATAAATCAATGTTTTGCAGAATAATTAATATGGAATAAATGAATTGGATGACCAGATAACTTGAATGCAAAATCCACAGCCTAAATGAAGCTCAAAACATTTCCTAAAGGTGAAGTGGAGCTTGACATTTGTTTCTAATGGGAAATTGGTATCTTGACAATATCACAACTTTAAAGAGGAATTAAAGAACAGATAAAACACTACACGGAACATTGGTAGGTAGGTGGAAAGTAATGAAGAAGTAAGGAAGAAGTAGGTAGAAAGTTTGTTGTTTGATACGTTGGTGAAACCCAAGATAACTACTACTAGTGCAACATTATTCTTGAAATTCCTAAGGATATTCTTGATGTCAAAGGAGAGTGGCTGCCAAAGTAGTGTGATCCTTAAACATGGCGTTGGAGGAAAAAAATTATGGTGGCCCTCAAAATTTTCCATCACCTTTGAAAATAGGAAAAAAATGTATTGTTTCGGAGATGATTGTGTCGTGTAATCCAAATTTGATAGGTGACCTTTTGATTTGTGAGTATGAACATTTTAGAAATAAGGAAATACATTAGAATGCATAATGAAAGTTGATTTGAGGCGCATGTGATTGAATTGAAGAGGGAAATGAAGGTGTGGAATTGTTAATGTTATGAAAGGTTGAATCCCTTGATGTATTGTAGAGTTCAAAAAGTGCTATGAGGTTGAAACCTAATATGTACTTGAGAATTAAAGGTAAGGTGCATTTAGCTATTGCTCAACCAAATAAGAGAAAGGTGCGAAGCCGCTTCCTTGAGGTAAGAGGGAAGGGAAAACATTAAAGTCTTTGATAAGTGTAGACCACAATGGATCAAGTTAGTTGAACATAAAATATGTAGCAATGTAAACCCTCTACAAAGGAAATCCGCTCATATGATGACTAAAGATTGTGTGTCCTAGAATCTGTTTCCTTAACAACCCATCAAAATGTCAAATCCCTGGTGTAAGGAAGTTGGAAATAGGGGGGGGTAATACTAATAGTGTCAAGCCTTGGACAACCCTAGCAATTTAAATAGATCCAAGGATGCATACGTGCACTTTGTTAGACTCTAAGAGGGGGGGTGAATCAGTGTGAAGCAATTTTAAACTTTTCTTAGCTTGTCACAATTAACTAACAATTCATCATTCAACCAATCTCATAATCCTTTCATAAACTTCGTCATTCACATATCATAGAATTTAAATCATCAAGAACCATAACCCAAAAGAACACAACACAATGTAATTTTGTAATCTTTTTGTATTAGTTGTGGTCCGGCTACAACCGTTAGGTAAAATCAGCACCTACTCTGCATCCAGGACCCTGTCTGGTTTTCTTAGACCCTGCTAAGAAGGGTTTGAGGTATCCCAACCTCAAAAGAAAGACAAGCTTGCTATTACAATTATAGCTTACTGTCACTATGTCACATCAACATCATCTGTCTCTTCAATCTGTTCTGCTGCTGGTCAATACTGTTGATCATCTGCTCACCACTCTCATCAACACTTCTGCAACACACTACTCAATCTTCTCTGTTCATCAACAACTGCTCTTCAATACTACCAAGTCATCAGGTCACATCATCATCATATCTTTTGCTAAAGGTATCACTGTCACACGTACCATACTCAATCAGTCAGCATAAAGGTATTCACAAACCAGACTGTCAAATAGCAATCAAGCTTGTCATCATCTGGTTGCTTGTCATCAAGAGGTCTGCTCATATCCTCTTCAAATCAATATTCATATCTTCAAGCTTCATCATGCACTGTTAATACTTCAAGACTGTTCATGAAGGTCTGTTGATGTCCACAAAATCTTCTTATATTAACAAGGTCTACCCATACAATGTACATACATATAACTGAGATATCATGCTCGTATTATCATCATATCTTCATCATCTTAGAGTATAGGAAAGCATGCACAAAAATTCTTCACACAACACTGTAGAAAACCTTTGACTTTCTGCTGTAAGACTTGTTATGTATCCTCTTACTGATGTTGTGGATGACTGTGGTATACTTCAGAACTGTTCCTATTCTGCTGCTGCAAACCAAATAGGACTGTATATACCCAAAAATCGGAGTTCTGTAATTTGCAATCTCATCATGAACAAATCAAAAGAGTATACCCTATAATCTCAGATAAAGAGACTTATCCTGCAATGTTTGTGCTTCCTATGTGGTGGAGAAAGGCAACATCATCAAAGTCTATTCATGTCATCTGTTGATAGTGGCATCACAACACTACACCGCCCATATGGCTATCACCAAACTTCCCTTACTACTGTTTAGACAGTGTGTATTTTTTACTGTCCATGTCCCCATCAGACAACTGCTTCAGTCCAACAACAAACATTGTTTTACTGCTGCTCCAAAAAGACTTAAAAAATCAGAAAAAATAAATTCGGACTGCTACTCTATTGCTACCTCAGAGACCCACAAATTTTCAGAGAATAATATTAACCAAAAATGCCTTCAATGCTTCTCATATTCACCAACTTTGTCATGTCAATCTGTTGTAGCAAAAGTTGACTGTGGAGTGTGAATGCTGAACTATGTATGTGCTGTAATGAACCATATACACTACTCATATGCTACTATCATGTCACTTGTTAATTAAATTGTCAAGCCAATAACTTCAATAAGTATTGTCACTGCTTCCACCATCAATCCTGGCTGTCACACATCTCGGATCAGCTGCTGTTATGTTAAATATCTGCTCCTTTTACTTCTGCTCATCAAGGAATACATTTATGCAGAGACCAAGACAAAAAGATATTCCTGCCCACTTATCAGTCTGTTTTGTAGTTCTCACAACCATGTCACTGCTTTCCTATATCACTGTCAAGTTAATTTTTAATTTGATTATCTTCAAACTCAGTCAACCTGAGTCAACCCAAAGTGATTCTTTTCAAAGCTTAATCAAGGCTTCCTTTGACTTCAAAAACATAAGCAACTTCTGCTCAACTAACTTCCATCCCATCAACTTAGAAAACTCAGCAATTTGCATATTGTGTCTTGTTAATAAGAACAAGAACTAATACAAGACATCTGCAAGACTGAACATACCTTGTATTGCTGTAGCTTCTCTTGCAAATTCAAGACTGCCATCATAGGATATGCATGATTGTGTACAAGTGCTCATTAAGTAGCATCATCAATGAGCATGTATCAACATATCATAGAGTGTTAGGCATCATAAACGTCATCACCATCATATCATGCATACCACTTACTTGGCTTGACTGTGTGGGTGACCTTCAGCAAGAATTCAGGTGCTGGTAAACCTCAGGGTTCTGTGGAATAACTCGAGTCTGTTAAGGACTGCTATGTGCTTGAAAGAGGACTGTAAATTCATTTTTCTTCCGTAACCCTAGCAATTGAGGGTCTTCAAAATTACTGCTGCAAATGTTTGAATAGTGCATCATTCCTCATCATAACCTCAGATCTGCTGCTAATATGCTGGTAAAAGCGAATTGGTGATGCAAGAAGAAATCAACCATAGAACATGATTGTCACTGAGCCAGTGAGCTATTGCCACTGTTCAAATCCAAGAAAATGATGTTTCTGTTGACTGAACCGAGGCTTCACTTGACTATGTTGAAGCTACAGTTGACTGTACAAACCCTCCGTGGCTGAGAAAAGTGCTATGGGTGACTGTCTGGAGGTTTGGGTGCATTGTACAAGCCCAAGCAGGGCTGCAGCCTACCTGGGAGAGGCCCTGAAGGCTGCTACTAAGGATTGGCCTGTTGTAGAATGCCCTAGATAAGGCTCGGCCTGCCTGGTGAAGGCCCTAGCAGGGTTAGGGGAACAAAAAAAAATGTTCTGCTGCTCACGCATTTCCACAATGACGTTTTCCTCAGTCCACGAATTTATTTTACTTCATCTTCGTTGAATACCCTTGGATCAAGACCAAAAAGAAATCATTTCATACTGCTGCTCCCAAAAATTTCCTCAGTCTAGCTGCGGCTGCCTTAAACAAATATCTCAGAGGTCCACCGAATTCACACTACAAAACGAGAGCACTCGTGCTCTATTTATACTAATTTTTAACCATATTTTGCTGAGCCGACATGTATTTAATTTTTATTTTTTAATGGGGCCGACATAGCAATAATTCAATATTTTTTTATTTTATTTTATGCTGAGCCGACATGACCTCATTTTTATTTGAAGCCGACCTAACCTCATGTTGAGCTGACATGACCTTATTTTTTATTTGAAGCCGACATCTTCAAGGTCACTACAATGCTTCATCAAGGCATCTTCAAGGGTTTTATCCAACAATCCATTGATCTTATTAATACAAGGGCTTCCACCTCAAGCCAAGGGCATCCACCACATACCAGAGACCATATAAGGTCATCACCATCATAGTACATGCAAGGGTTCCATGACCTTTTCAACGAATGAGACAAGGGGATCAAGTGCAAGCACTAGGATGTTCAGCATCAAGGACTTCATCAAAGTGCCATCATGCCACCATATAAGTAGGCTCCATGACCTTTGCAAGGGCATCATGGCCTTCATCAGGGATTCCAAGACTTCATGGGCTTCTCCAACATCTACCAGGGATTCAAGACCATATCTAGGGTCTTCAGCATCATCAGATGGGTCTTCAACATCTTTAGCAAAGTGGTGGCATCAAAATCCAAGCGTGTGGGTACAGGGACCTTGTCAACTGGGTGCAAGGTGCTTCAAGGAACAAACCCATTCTATAAGGGATCAAGGCATTGCAGGTGGGACTTGGTGGCATCAATGACATCTCGTGGGGCCACTGCAAGTCCATGTTGGCATCAATGACAATTTCATCAACAATCTCCTCCTTTTTCATTGATGAAAACAACTCATGCTCCCCCTATGAGCATGCTCCCCATTTGTCTTCATCTCTCCCTTTGTTTTCATTTCTCCCCCTTTGGCATCAATGGAAAAGGGTGTCCACATACCTGTGTCTGAAATCTCTGATCACTGCTGACTAGAATTTTCTCCCCCTATCAATATGCACGATCCTAGGACCTGTCTGTATGCTTGGAGTAACTATCCTTTTCCCTTTGAGTTCATTCTCCAGCCTCATGAACTCAAGGTGTGTTAAGGTCTTTGAGAGACCTTACACTTGGCTTGCCATATGGCAGCCATCCTCCTTGCTCTGATCAACCTCTCCTATCTGCAACTTCTCTGTCTTCCTCAACCATACTTGCTTCTTGGCATCTGTCCTTTGATCATTTGTACTGGATTTCCTTGATGAGTTGTCTAGGTAGCTTATCAAGGATTGTTTTCGTGTACTCCAACAATCTTGAGCTTTGTTCCCAAGGCCACTGCAGCTATAACACCTCATCGTCCGACACTATACAGCAATGTGACCAACATTGTTGCATGACCAACATCTGACTGAGCTGTTGGAACTTCCAACACTTCTTTGATCAACTTCATTTCTCCATGCTTGAGAGTGTCCTTGACTATAGACATTTGTTTTCTGATCTTCAAATATTCTTGCTGATGTGTATGGAGTACTCCCTCTTGCTTGACTTCTTTGACTGGCACATTCATGGGCTTTGTGTCCAAACCCACTGCAGGTGTAGCATCTCAATGTGTGACATGTGGCAGCAACATGTCCGACTTGTTTACATGTCCAACATCTAACTGAGACATTGGGGCTTCCAACCCTTCTTCTTCCATAGAACCTACAATCCATAGCCTTATGACCAAATTTAGAACACAAATAACAATAACCATTGAAGACATTTTCATACCTAGGTCTTGTAGTTGTTTCCTTTATGAAGTTGCTTTGATGAACAGACCTAAATTCTTGTTTCATCTTTGAACTTCCAAAGTCCTTGTTGTCATTTGCAGATGCATGGGGAGAAGCTTTGGACGTTGATGGACCTGCTTCTGGAGTCTTCAGAGACCAAGTGTCATATTCAGATTGTTCTTTGTTCTTCTTGTAACCAAGACCAGTTTTGTCGAGTGGAGATATTTGGCAATCTAAGATCTTATCTAGGACAATTGAATTGTCCTGGAGCTTTACCAAGGCTTCGTTCTTCTTACCTTTCTTCCTGAGACCAACTACCTCCAATTCCAGCTTCTGGACTGTCTCCTCCTTTTTTTCTAGCTGAATCTTCAAGATTTCTTCTATCCTCTTGGCTTCTTCCAGCTGAGTCTTCAGATCATGATTGACCTCTCTAATTTATTAAAGCTCTTGAGCAGGATTTTCTGATCCTACCTTTTGATTGATCAATTCAATCTTTAATTGTTCAATTTCAGCATCCTTGTCTTTCATTTGATCTCGCAACTCTTTGTCCTTGTCTTTGAGCTTTAGGAGCAACACTTTCATTGACATGGTCTTCTGCTTATATTCATTCAAGGAGTCCAAGATTTCCTTTTTGAACTTCATGAAATCACTCTGGTTTAGTTTCATTGTGCTTAGGAACCAATTGGCTCTAAGATCAATATTTAGCAACGTGATATGTATCTAATATGCGGTCTTTGATAGCCCTTCATCATCTTTTACAAGAACCTTCTCAATTTCATCACACAAGCTATTATAATCACAAGAGTCCATACCTTTATTAGAGTCCTCTTCTTGTTTGTCTTCTTCTTGATTGAGCTCTTCTGGGGGCTTGTCTTCTGATTTCTGATCTGTCTTTTCAGGTTCTGGTTTTTCCTTCTGATACTCACTCTCCAGCTTGAACCATAGGTCTTTTGCTGAAGTGTACTCTCCTACACTTTCTTTTACTGAGCTGGGAAGTCCATCCATGAGGAACTTCAAGGCTGTAGTGTTGTCCTTCTTAGCTTCCTTCTATGCAGCTGGTTTTCCTTTCTTGTTTGATGGAGCAGGTGGATTGATGACAATTTCCCAAATACCAAAATTCTTCAGATAAGCCTTCATTTTGCTTCTCCAATTGAAATAATCTGTAATATCAAGTACAGGTGCGTCATTGCTTGATGGCTCTTTCTTTTCCTCCATTGTGTCTAAGGATCTCCTTCAAGCTTGCTACGCTTATGACGAAGGCCGGCTCTGATACCAATTGTTAGACACTGAGAGGGGGGGTGAATCAGTGTGAAGCAATTTTAAACTTTTCTTAGCTTGTCACAATTAACTAACAATTCATCGTTCAACCAATCTCATAATCATTTCATAAACTTCATCATTCACATATCATAGCATTTAAATAATCAAGAACCATAACCCAAAAGAACACAACACAATGTAATTTTGTAATATTTTTGTATTAGTTGTGGTCTGGCTACAACCATTAGGTAAAATCAGCACCTACTGATACGAAGAGCACCTATTCTGCATCCAGGACCCTGCCTGGTTTTCTTAGACCCTGCTAAGAAGGGTTTGAGGTATCCTAACCTCAAAAGCAAGACAAGATTGCTATTACAATTATAGCTTACTGTCACTATGTCACATCAACATCATCTGTCTCTTCAATTTGTTCTACTGTTGGTCAATACTGTTGATCATCTGCTCACCACTCTCATCAACACTTCTACAACACATTGCTAAATCTTCTCTATTCATCAACAACTGCTCTTCAATACTGCCAAGTCATCAGGTCACATCGTCATCATATCTTTTGCTAAAGGTATCACTATCACACGTACCATACTCAATCAGTCAGCATAAAGGTCTTCACAAACCAGACTGTCAAACAACAATCAAGCTTGTCATCATCTGGTTGCTTGTCATCAAGAGGTCTGCTCATATCCTCTTCAAATCAATCTTCATATCTTCAAGCTTCATCATGCACTGTTAAGACTTCAAGACTATTCAGGAAGGTCTGTTGATGTCCACAAAATCTTCTTATATTAACAAGGTCTGCCCATACACCGTGCATACATATAACTGAGATATCATGCTCATATTATCATCATATCTTCATCATCTTAGAGTATAGGAAAGCATGCACAAAAATTCTTCACACATCACTGTAGAAAACCTTTGACTTTCTGCTTTAAGACTTGTTATGTATCCTCTTACTGATCCTGTGGATGACTGTGGTATACTTCAGAACTGTTCCTATTCTGCTACTGCAAACCAAATAGGACTGTATATACCCAAAAATCAGAGTTCTGTAATTTGCAATCTCATCATGAACAAATCAAAAGAGTATACCCTATGATCTCAGATAAAGAGACTTATCCTGCAATGTTTGTGCTTCCTATGTGGTGGAGAAAGGAAACATCATCAAAGTCTATTCATGTCATATGTTGACAGTGGCATGACAACACTACACTGCCCATATGGCTATCACCAAACTGCCCTTACTGCTATTCAGATAGTGTGCATTTTTTTCTGTCCATGTCCCCATCAGACAACTGCTTCAGTCCAACAACAAACATTGTTTTACTGGTGCTCCAAAAAGACTTAAAAAAATAGACAAAATAAATTCGGACTGCTACTCTATTGCTGCCTCAGAGACCCACAAATTTTTAGAGAAGAATATTAACCAAAAATTCCTTCAATGCTTCTCATATTCACCAACTCTGTCATGTCAATCTGCTATAGCAAAAGTTGACTATGGAGTGTGAATGCTGAACTGTGTATGTGCTGTAATGAACCATATACACTACTCATATGCTACTGTCATGTCACTTTTTAATTAACTGGTCAAGTCAATAACTTCAATAAGTATTGTCACTGCTTCCACCATCAATCCTGGCTGTCACACATCTCGGATCAGCTGCTGTTATGTTAAAGATCTGCTCCTTTTACTTCTGCTCATCAAGGAATACATTTATGCCAAGACCAAGACAAAGAGATATTCCTGCCCACTTATCAATCTGTTTTGTAGTTCTCACAACCATGTCACTGCTTTCCTATATCACTATCAAGTTAATATTTAAGTTGATTATCTTCAAAATCAGTCAACCTGAGTCAACCCAAAGTGATTCTTTTCAAAGCTTAATCAAGGCTTCCTTTGACTTCAAAAACATAAGCAACTTCTGCTCAACTAACTTCCATCCTATCAACTTAGAAAACTCAGCAATTTGCATATTGTGTCTTGTTAATCAGAACAAGAACTAATACAAGACGTCTGGAAGACTGAACATACCTTGTATTGTTGTAGCTTCTCTTGCAAATTCAAGATTGCCATCATAGGATATGCATGATTGTGTACAAGTGCTCATTAAGTAGCATCATCAATGATCATGTATCAACATATCATAGAGTGTTAGGCATCATAAACGTCATCATCATCATATCATGCATACCACTTACTTGGCTTGACTGTGTGGGTGACCTTCAGCAATAATTCAGGTGCTAGTAAAACTCAGGGTTCTGTGGAATAACTAGGGTCTGTTAAGGACTGATGTGTGCTTGAAAGAGGACTGTAAATGCATTTTTCTGCTATAACCCTAGCAATTGAGGGTCTTCAAAATTGTTGCTGCAAATGTTTGAATAGGGCATCATAACCTCAGATCTGCTACTAATATGCTGGTAAAAGCGAACTGGTGATGCAAGAAGAAATCAACCATAGAACATGATTGTCACTGAGCCAGTGAACTGCTGCCGCTGATCAAATCCAAGAAAATGATGTTTCTGTTGACTGAACTGAGGCTTCAGTTGACTATGGTGAAGGTGCAGTTGACTGTACAAACCCTCCGTGGCTAAGAAAAGTGTTGTGGGTGACTGTCTGGAGGTTCGGGTGCATTGCACAAGCCCTAGCAGGGCTGCGGCCTGCCTGGGAGAGGTCCTGAAGGCTGCTACTAAGGATTGGTCTGTTGTAGAATGCCCTAGATAGGGCTAGGCCTACCTGGTGAAGACCCTAGCAGGGTTAGGGCCACAAAAAAAAATGTTCTGCTGCTCATGAATTTCCACAATGACATTTTCCTTAGTCCATGAATTTATTTTACTTCATCTTCGTTGAATACCCTTGGATCAAGACCAAAAAGAAAACATTTCAGACTACTGCTCCCAAAAATTTCCTCAGTCTAGCTGCGGCTGCCTCAGACAAAAATATCAGAGCTCCACCGAATTCACACTACAAAATGAGAGCACTCGTGCTCTATTTAAACTAATTTTTAACCATATTTTGCTGAGCCGACATGTATTTAATTTTTATTTTTTAATGGGGCCGACATAGCAATAATTCAATATTTTTTTTATTTTTTTTTTATGCTGAGCCGACATGACCTCATTTTTATTTGAAGCCAACCTGACCTCATGCTGAGCCGACATGACCTTATTTTTTATTTGAAGCCGACATCTTCAAGGTCACTACAATGCTTCATCAGGGCATCTTCAAGGGTTTGATCCAACAATCCATTGATCTTATTAATACAAGGGCTTCCACCACAAGCCAAGGGCATCCACTACATGCCAGAGACCATATAAGGTCATCACCATCATAGTACATGCAAGGGTTCCATGAAATTTTCAACGAATGACACAAGGGGATCAAGTGTAAGCATTAGGATCTTCAGCATCAAGGACTTCATCAAAGTGCCATCATGCCACCATATAAGTGGGATCCATGACCATTTCAAGGGTATCATGGTCTTCATCAGGGATTCCAATACTTCATGGGATTCTCCAACATCTACCAGGGCTTCAAGACCATCTCTAGGGTCTTCAGCATCATCAGCTGGGTCTTCAACATCTTCTGCAAAGTGGTGGCATCAAAATCCAAGCGTGTGGGTACAGGGACCTTGTCAACTGGGTACAAGGTGATTCAAGGCACAAACCCATTCTGTAAGGGATCAAGGTACTGCAGGTGGGACTTGGTGGCATCAATGACATCCCGTGGGGCCACTGCAAGTCCATGTTGGCATCAATGACAATTTCATCAACACACTTTCGGTAGTTCTCGAACCTAAGTAAAGGGAATATGAACCCATAACTCATAGCAAATTACTAGGTCAGTCAATAAAGGAATGAGCTAGCTTGTTGAGTCGTGACCCCATTACAATAAGACACCCACTTAGCCACTAAAAAAAGCATTGTTTTTCTGGATTTTTTTTCCTCAATAACCCACCAAAATGTTAGATACTTGGTGCAAGGAAATTGGCAATTATAGAGATAAGAATAATAGTGATGAGCCTTGGATATTCCTAGTAGCTTTAAAGGATTGAAGGACTCTATAATATAAATATACTTGTTTATATCTTAAACTATGGTATTTTCGAATTGCACATAGTTAAGGTTAATAATATATAGTTACATACTAAAGATTTTAATTTTTAGTGTTCATTAATGAATAAAGTGCTAGTCCATTTGAGTAAAGATAATCTTTATAGGGGTCCATTTCCTTTCTTAAAGCCAAGGCCAACTTAAAGAGATTACTTATGAACGCACCTAATTATGTAATATTATCCATAGGAGTAAGTCAGGCCCTACTTTTGGAAGGTAATTAAAATAGGGGGAATTTCCAAGTTGTTAAATATAAATGGCTTGGAAGTGAGTTTAAAGATAGCTATGTATGGATTGCTTATTATAATTTAAAATTCCATTATAAAGGGTATGTCTAAAGTAGCCAATCTATAGGTGTCTCGGCGAGATCTTTGTTGAGTTTAGTAAGTTTCCCGAGCCTTACCATTTCTTGCTTGGGTCTCTAAAAAGGCATGGCTCATAAAAGATAAAATTCATTTTGTTGGTTGAATGTTATTTAAAAAAAAAGAAATAACCGGTACATCCTTTCCCCCTTATCCAGAGAGAAGGAACACTTCACTACTATACTAGAGCATGGAATAAAGTATGACTCATCATAAGTACTCAAATGAACTTTCTATTACTTAAATTTGACATCTCATAAAGGTCCTCTATGGAAGGATGGGTTCATTGGCTAGATGTAGATACTCAATTGAGATCATGTGTGGGGATACTCGATTAGGATACTGGGATGGTACTGGTAGGATGGTACCCCTCTTTTACTATTTCTATTATGGAACCCCTTGTATCATAAATTCATCTTGTTGAGTTATTTGTAATTCTCACTATGTGGGAAGCCAATGTGTTGTGGAGGGTTAACAATAATATGTCGTAGGATTTATTCTACCAATAATTAGTGCATGTGCTCAATGTGGTTGGTCCTTAATCAATAAATATTTGGGCAAGTATCCCAGATTCCCCACCCCCCCCCCGTGAAAAGGGCATCTAAAAGAAAATTAATTTTGGATGCTTACTTCTGCATGGGATGATATCACTGATACACATATCTATATTTGTGCACACTTTACCTCTTATTGGATAGCGCCTAGGTAGTAAAGAGAGGGAAGTTTCCAAATAGCTTGTTGGAGGAAACAAGTCACAAACCGAAATAATTAACTAATGACTAATATGGGTAACTAAAAGTATTATAAAAGTGTCTATAGAAAGATATATTTTCTTTGTAGTATAAAAAGTTTAACCTCGCCTTTTATTAACATGTTGGATTGACATTTCAAGATGGTGGGAGATACCTTCTTCCTGGCTATTGATATAAAGATTAAAATATTTATTGTCAAATTTGATTATACATCTAATCCTAGTGTCTTTGTTGTGTTAGATTTGAGATGAAACAAATTGAAGAAAAGACATGACAATCAGCACTATATTAGACTCTCGGCATAATCTATTATCGATAGTTCTGATTTCATTTGGAAGATTCTGATTGGTAGTTCAAGGTATTTTTAAAGTATCACCATAATTTACTTCCTTGCATTGTTTAATAGTTTCAGATGGTAATTAAGATTGAGGAAAATTCACATTCACAATAAAAAACTGTAATTGACTACTATTCTAAATGAATACGTCGAAAATAAGAATATTTCAAGATCCAAGTTTCTTAGGATATTTTTACCTCTGTAAGTAATTACTGGTTGTAATGCCCATTTTTGACAAGAACCTATAATATTATTTTGAGTTTTTATCGAGACTAGAAAGCACTTAAATTTACTAGCGAAGATACGGAGCATGGACATACTAATTACCTTGGTTACTAGGCGGCAGTAATAGCAGGTGTTTCAGATTCACAAATATTAATAAATACAAGATAATTAATTCTAGGACCTGGTGACAAACATAAGGTGGTTACTATCAGGATAACTTAGAGCACTTGTAACCATGCTTTGGTCTCTAAAGGGAACTAAAATGGTCATTTCATAGGTTTCTCCCTTCCTTGATAAGAACCCTCTAACTTCTTGCCTTAACTCTATATCTTTCCTTCCCGAGTACTTACCCAAAAGTAAGTACTTAAAAATACCTTTCAGACCCCTTGTCTATATAGGTTCAAAGTATTAAAATTTCAGCAAGATCTTAGATTTCAATTTATAAGGGTAAATCAGGTAAGTTGTTGGTTCCTACATAATGCTAAGGACATGACCTGCTCTAGGACCCAGGACCTTGTAAGATTCCTAGATAGACTATTTCCTTTCAAGTTCGGTTGTCTAAAGTCAATATTATGAGGATAAAAAAAATAGCCAAATTGTGATCGTATAGCTCAAAGCATGTGTTCCTCACTAACAACAATGTGGATCATAGCCCCTTCCTGTGTTATCATCTAGTCATTCATTGTCACACCTAGTATAGCATCTAATTGTTCACAGGACCATTTTGTTCACAACATGGAAATCCATTCAGTTAGAAGCAAATCACTGATCACCTAGTACGAGTTCGTTCACAACACATATAACATTAAATATTACAAGGAAGGGTTTTCTAAGTTCAATGGTCACTTAAGCACTCATGACGCCAAGTTATAACTAGTGAATTTATCATCTCTAGACCATCAGCTTTCAATGACGACACCACCTTTCAGTAGTAAATTTACTAGTTTTGGTTACTAAGTTCAATGGTCAATTAAACACTTGGGACATCTGGGATGCCTTGCTTAAGCAGTGGTTGTTTCTAAGGCAACAATATCTACAATCCATTCAGCAATACACAGATGAGTTCATGAGACTTCAAGTAACATCGAGGATTCGAGACAAGGAAAGTTTATTACTTGGTGAAGTAAGTACATTGGCTTTCTCTTCCATGCTATCCAACAGAATATGGAGCTTGTTGATTACTAGGTGAAGAATATTATTATTTGGGAAATGTTTTTACATGTCCCAAAGTATGGGATACTTATGGTTAGGGGTAGGTAAACAGTAGTAGCTCGGATGGGAGTTTAATAGGGAAGGGGTTGCAGGCTGTTAGTTTCACTGGGAATAGTTTGGTGGGATGGAAAAGGGAAGATAATTCGTGCCTCTAGTAGTTATAAAAAGTTGGCCGTAGTAACAGGTTTAAAATAGCTTCTAGTTGTTCACTCCACTCCTCCCAACCCTACATATGTGTTTCACCATGGGATATCATGCATATATATACTATGGGGTTGATAAACTATGTCCCCACTTGAAAAGAATTCAGAAGCAACCTTTTATATAAGTCCACTCAAGAACTCGAGTGAATGAATAGGAAGGGTAATTTCCCATACTATATCTCAATGCCTAAAGGCCTTCACCTACACATTACCTATCTCATAGTTAAGTAAGGTCCTACCCCGGTGACATGATTAAATGGACTAGATATGAAACCGAAAATCAGTAGCATCCAGATCAATGATTCTCTTTCTGTGTATGGAAGGACGTGTATCTATGGCCTCCTACACACATACCCATGCTTGCACCCTTAAATAATAATAAAAGAAGGTCCAACAACTATATATATCTTTGGACAACCTTATTAAGAGGTATCTCTTCTATATTAGTTAACACTAAATGGATCACCTAGAGATATAAGCCCGGTTACTTATAAGGGTGTATGCATTCCAGTTATTTATTTGGTGAGGGGTCTTACGCATGTGTTTTTGGGAGTGAAAACCTCCTTATGACAAACTGATATGGGAGAGAAGTAAAGATACCGCAATGGCAACTTGTATCCCTTTAATTATGACCTAGATAGAAGTCTTGAACCATTATTAAGTAATTGCATGCTACACCATCTTACACGCAAATCACGCCTTCCTGTTTTACTTTGCAAGTCAGCTCCCTTCTGGAAAGAAAGAAAATGACAAGTCACCTTGCTTATGCCAAGAAAAAAACGAGAAGTCACCTGGCAATTCAAATTCAGACTGGGTTGGATCGGTTAGGTACAACCTGAATCCATTGAAACAAACTATGTCACGACTGGTGAGTCTCAATAGTCTATGGGTAGGGTTGGGAATTTCCATGCATGGGAGGCTTTGCCACTTCTCCTTAGCTCGTCCATTAGAGGGGATAAGACAAATTTGTACGATGTAGAGGTAATGAATGTTTTTTCTATCCTTAACTAACTATCATGGGTGCATTGATAGAGACAAAAGGTATTTTTATAGGTTAAAATCCAACATAATAGGTACCATCCATGACACTCCCCCCAACCTACAAGGTTCCATTATCAACCCACATTTAATCTTGGGATAACTAAGGGATTCTTTATTGGGGCCTCACAAGGGAATCCAAAAAACAATGGAGATGGGGGCTAGTTGTCCACTCTCTCAGGAAGCAAACTAGAGTTTAGACATGGCCATGGACAAGATACAAACAAAAAGGCTGAGCTAAGAAAATCCTCGACATTCTCTTGGAGCTCTCCTGGAAGGAAGAAATAATGAGTCTAGCTATATATGGGGACTTGATGATTCCTGGAAAATTCCTAGGTATCGACAGTAGGGATTCTCCCCGATAACTGATCCCAATTAGATCGTCCACCGTTTGGTATGGGGAATCCGCCTGGTTAACGCTCCGGCTACCGTAAATTAAGTTGCTTTAAATTATTTTTCCAGTTACAGACCGGTTCACCATTTATATAATTTTATTTTAAAAATGAAATGAAAGTGCTTAATTTAATGCATTTAATTGATAGACACAAACCTCAAAACTGATTTGCAGGTTCTTACCTCTCATCTTACTACTCCTTCCTTATCAATTATTTATTTGATCTAAGATTAAAATAACTATCTAATTCTAGCTTATCATATCTTTGCGGGGAGAAAATTTAAAATTAGAGTAATACACTGTAACTGTTCATACCAATTTCACATATAGCTGTTAGAAACTAATACTCACATTCATAGCTGAAATAATATCACAGATAGCTCGAATATAATAAACCATTTATTACTCATTAATCACATATACATTTTACGTAGAAAACAAAACCATTCATGACCAAAGAATTAATTCAAATAAGTTAGAACAATCTCACTGTATATTGTACAAAAGCAAGAAGAAGAAATTCCACATGATACATTCCATACATTCCAAGCAAATTTTTGTGCCTTCTTTTCCCAGACAAAAAGGGCGTTCGTGTTAAAAGAAAATTCAATTCTCTTACAAAATAGTCCAGCCTTCTTGTGCACTAGCAAAAAGTCCCCAATATTCTACTTCCTATCTCTATTTATATTACAATCAAGATTCATCATCTAATGACTTTTCATTTACCCTAATCCTAGGTATTCCAAAATTTGTCTTTTAGTGATTTACATGGGAAAATACAAAAGATTCTATATGGGACAAAATATGATGTGGGCCCTGCCATGATGGAAACATATGTTGCCCATGCACTAGCCTCATCAACAATGGTTTTTCACTTTATTGGCTCCAGTACTTGCATGGTCACTTCATGCATTAACAACTGTGTCTCTATGGGAGCCACTTCTTCTACTACGGCCTTACACATGTCTTCTAGGAGGCAGGCATGGGCAAAAGATTTCTCAAAATTGTTTTGAATATATTCTTCATTGAAAATTTCCACTTTCCTAATGTATTCTAATTCTTCTTGCAACCTATTCTGCAACTGTGCCATCCATTGGTTTTGATCTGGAAGGTCAGTAATCTCCGGAACCAAAGGAATCCGACACCTTTCATGGGCCTAATGTATCTTCTTATAAAATTTCCTGCATTTTTCCATCGTTTTGGAAACCTTGTTGCTTAACCTCCGGTAAGCTTTCCTACAAAACTCTAGAAGTGCCATTTTTTATTTTATGCGCTCTATTGTCTTTTGAGGCATTTATTCAGGAAAATCTGAATTAGTTTCCATCCAGGTTAACTAGATTTTGACCTTCTCTACAACGTCCATAAATCCTTTTTTGAAATATAGGGAATCTGTTACGATGACCCTTAGTATTGTCATTAAAAACCTCACTTTTTAGATTTCACCCATGAGGTTCACCTGACCCTGATGCATCTGCTCTTGCATTTTGCAAGCTAGATCATAGAGAGGAGTGATGTATTTCATTTTCTAATCAGCTAGCTCCAGTTGTTTCCTTAAATATTTTTTTTTCTCAACCAATTATTCCTCCTAAGTTTTCATATCTTTGATTTGTTGGTTCAGAGTTAACTTTTTGACTTCCAGTTGAGAGCTTATGGCTTTTAAATCATTATTATCTCCCTCCATTATCACTAATCGTACATTCATTTCCTCCTTCTCTATATCCAAAATCTGGTATTCGCTTAGGAGTCTTTCCTTTTTGGAGAGGATGGCATCATGCTTCCTTTTTAACTCTATGCCCTCTCCTCATAATTTGACCAGATTATCCTTCATCGTGAGCATCTTTTGCTTGTTATGCTCTACGTCATCCATCAACCGATCAACATTGTCATTGCTAGTCTGTGCAGCTGCTAGGTTCACTGAGGCCATGAATTTGGGTTCCTTATGAGTACCATCCATTATGGTATTCTCGGTGATGGTGACTATGTTAGCTTGTGTTCCCATCTGTACCCTTTTTTCTGACCTCCTTGTGATTGTCTTCCTTTCCTTTTCAAATATAATAGTGTCTAATCAAGGCATAGTGTTCTACTTTGATGGGGTGAATGGGGTGATCCCGAGATCCCCTAAAGTAATGTGACCACCGGTCATTGTCTCTCTCGATGAGCTAGGAGAATTTCATTATTCCCAGAAAAATTCAAACTGCGTAATAATGAAATGATACCAAGAGATGGTGAAAGACTACCTTCCAACCCCAAGCGAGGAAAGTGTTATCGCAACCACTCTATTGGTGCCCTTTTTGCAATAGATTCCATTCTAGGAGCACACTATCTTTGAGTTTTGTGCCATCCAATTGAGAAGCGATCCATATGGATCGGATTTGATAGATGCTAGTTGTAACTCTTCTACAGCTGTAAATATAGCCAAGACGAATCATTGTGTGGGGACAGAAGTTGGTACTTTACTCAATCAATTTTACAGTCACTTTAAAAGTGGTTTGAGAATGGTAGCAAGTGACATACATTTTTACTTTAACTATAGATTTATTTATCAAAATATTTTTTTTAAATTATTAGAACATAGGGAATTTAGGGAATATAGGGAGTTGAATTATTCCTCTACTAAGAGATGCATACAATGCAAGGAGAAGCTTTTTCTATTTTAATTGCATAGTTCTCAAACTTATGGAGTAGTTGTGAGAGATCCTGCCTTTGATGATTTTCTAATGAAATATATAGTAATGCAGTTAAGGATCTTATTTACATCTTTTTTTATATTAATTTTACATTATTGTTTGATTTTAAACATTTTAATAATAAATTTATTATATGTTTACATAGAGTGGTCAATCAAAAGACAAGAATGCTTTTGTCAATAAAGTAAGTATATATATGAATGCTTTTGTTAATAAAGTAGGTATATGGAGTTGTCAATCCAAAGGTAAGAACACTTTTTTCCACAAAGTAGGTACATAGAGTTGTCAATCCAAAATGAAAAATATTCTTGTCAACAAAGTAGGCATCTACTCATGTGATCAATTTTTCATTTTTTATTGCAAATGATACCTTTATCTTTGTCCATTTTTCTATTTTCCTCATAAGATAATTTGTTTTATTTATTAAGTCATTCATCCAAATAATATTTAAAATTACCTATGGGGATTCTAGGAAAAGTTATGGAAATGATAAGGGTCACTTTCCATTTTTCTCCTTATAGCATTGGCATTATTACCTTCTTCGTTATCATTTCATTGTTACCAAGGAAGTCTTAACAATTAACTTTTTAGAATTTTGGAGATATTTTGGAAACTATCTAGGCCATTTTTTTTCTTCCTTATAGGACAATGAAATAGGTAGATCAGTGTCTTATCTTCTTCATTAAGTCGTTTCATCATGATTGTCAGAGTTTAATTTCCAGTCATATTAAGGGAATTTGGGAGAAATTCTATAACTTATAAGGACAACAACTTTAATAACGCCCCCCATGTGATGTGTAACTAGTTTTCTTTTACATTTATTAAGTTAGTTTTAACCAAAATATTAACCTCAATATTGTTCACATAGATACATTGCAATTAATTGGTACACATAAATAACATGATTAGTCATGGGCTCCAAACATTTAAATACAAACTATATAATTAGGGCTCATGAAAAGAAGATATAAAATATACTTTTGGATAACCATGTTTGTTCCCAATCAATGCTATCTGCATTCGATAGAGGGTTCCCATTTGGCTAGTCAACATCATTTCTATGCCCATCATCCCAATGACACCTACACCTACCTTGGTATGTCCCCAATCAACCCATCTTTGTCACAACAAAGGGATTCCTCACATTCTAATTCCACATCATCACTCCATCCTTATATCATCACTACAATACTAGCTCTTCTCCCTGGCCTTCTTACCATTTATAATTACAATTTCCTACGGTGGATCATTGATCCTAAGATGAGGGAACAATAAGTACAACCAAAGGTAAATTTCTCAATATGTTGATATTTAATGGTGTGAAAGGATCATAATTACAAAATGTAGTAGAGTTTCTACTAGCTATGGAAATGACAAAGATCAATTACTTGTAAACCTTCGTACCATTGGGAAAATCCTTACTAGTTTTTTTCTTCGAAATTGCCCCAAATAATTGGCTCAAAGTGTTTTGGTGAGGGAGCTTTAGGAAAAATGGGAAATTTATTGAAATAGTATCCTACTTCAAAAAAAAAAGTATGCGGTCTTAATTTTTTTTCCTAAAACACATCACATAGACTTTTTCTTAATTTTATAGAAAAATTTCATCATGTTTAACCGAACACTTATAATCATATTCACTCTAATTCATAGTATTATTGTACTTGAGAATGTAGTGGATATCTACAAGTCATTGTGGATGAGATGTGTAATTTATGCTAATAAAGTGAAATGAATATTTTTTTTAGGCTTGTAACATAAATAGTGAAAAAATGATCATAAGAGTAACCAACATATATATACATCTTAACTCATATATTAAATAGTTAGAGTGGTCAAAAATTAATTGCAATAGAAAACTATCAACTCTTAATAGATTGGATTGAAGATAGATACATGTCATTTTGTTGTGTACACAAACATACATACTAATTTAAATTTAAATTTTACTAATTTATTTTTTCCAATTTTGTTGTTAGGTTAACGTACATCTACTCCATTAGCTTCTACCTACTCTCGAATTAAAAAATACCACCATAATAATAACAATAATAATATAATAATAAACTAAATTAGAATAGTTCCATCGTTTTCCTTTATTTATTGTTTATCTCTTTGGGTGCTTAGTAAATATAGGGTTAAATGTTACATTGGTTTCATTTAGAGGAGAGACGTGCATTCTACAACATAGTATGGATGAGATGTGTCATGCAACACTAATAAATTAAAATGGAATAAAATTTGAAGTTTTTAACATACAAGTAAAAAGTTTGTTTGGGTCCTGGTTTTTCCTCTAAGTACTGAGGAATCGTTGAGACATGGATTTCGTTTGAAGGTGAAGGAAAGATATCGCATGTTCCTTAGAAAAATGTATACTAGTAATCATACAATAGGGCCTTTACCCAAGGTGGTTCTCGTAAGTGAAGGGGAACATGGGACATATTTTTGTAGGTATATAATATTATTAAAATATCCCTTTCAATGAGGACTTGTGACCCAACACTTCATTGACCCCACACAACATATACTAAGTGATGAGCAAACAAAAAAATCAGTGATAGAATCGGTTCATGTTATAACTAAAAAAACTCCACTTTAATAAAAAATCTCCATTCACAATCATCGCATGTTATTCTGAGTGTGTATGTATGCTACCAATATGCACATAAGTAATATTAAGGAGAGTTCCCTCCTTGAATATTGATAGTTGGTATCAATTATGGTCTAGAGATGAAGAGAAAACACATAAGTAGATGTGTAGTATTGGCCATAATTTCAGGTTGTAGATATTTTATAAAATATTGTCACTAATAAATGCATTCAACCAATCATTGTCCACATTTTCAGTATTAAGTTCCTCATACCTCAAGTAGCTTCCTCCTTTTTCCCTTTTAGCAATATTTCTAGTATATTGTTTCTTTGAACCTTTTCATCATTGGTAACTTGGTCTCATTCATGCATTGATAGTATTGTTGGAGGATAAAGGGGTGGCCAAAACGTGATATAGATTAGGGTGTGAGCTAGACAAGTGTACTGAAGGTGCATGAAAAGTTGTCATTCCTTGGTAAAATTAATAAGACAAACCAATTGCGTATAGGAGGATTTGTCATGCTATTTTGTAGGGGTTTTTATCAATCATATATAAAAGAATATCTAAAAAGGGAGAGACAGAGTACTCCATTAGCCCAAGAATTTATAAGGAACTAGTCATTTCTTGCATCCTACAACCAAACATATTAAAAAATACCTTAGTTTCTCTCGTTTTAGAGTAGCTAGTAACATACAAATTTTAGTAAAAATATTCTAAAAAAGGAGAAAATATCCCCAAAAATATTTTCTAATTTTGTAGATTTAGTTTTAGTTGTTGTAGGCCTCTAAAATAATTATGACAACAAAAATATAATTATGGAAATTTTAGTGTGGCTAATATTCTCATGTTCAAGTGATAAGTTCATAAATTCTTGCTAGTTTGCATAACAATTTAAATCCAGAATTTTCTGATTTTTATGTCCTATTTGATGATCCGAACCACTGCTAATGATGGAATGATTTACAACTGCCAAATTTGATATTCGTTTTTCTGAATATCTCTAAACAAACACATGCCTAAATTTCAAAACGTTTATGGTCCTTAAAATACATATTTAATTTTTATTGGCGGTCTAGAAATTATCATAACTTGCTACAAGTAATTTCACTATTTATTTCATTTAACATTGCTAATGGATTATGAATGTAATGACAACAACACTAATTATTAATTATTAATTTGCGGGATTAATATTAATTCATTTTTGCTAAAATGTTTGTAATCACTGTAACTAAAGTGGATATTTAATAAATGTACTAAGGAATATTGCACCTTCTGCGGACAGAGGTTGTTCCTATGGTCTGAATGGTTTAGATCTAGAACAAATGAGTGAATGACAAAGGATGAAGAATTTCCCTGAATGCTGTAAACACCTGGAATAATGCTTTGATGACAAACCTATGTACCTAGAAACATGTCAACCAAACAAGAACATCAAAGCTACTAGAACATTATTCACACATCCATACTAGTGACTAAGGAATCCAGTAACATATACATGCGAGATCAGTACAACAGATATGTGGGACAGAAATCAGCTTTGCATTAAGAAATGAGTGAAGAAGCTTACAACCATTGCCTTAGTGTTGACAAACTCCTCCACGAGACAAACACCTCATCCCCGATAGCTCCAACTTGTTCTCTTGTGATCTCCAATGGATTGGACTAGATAGTCAATTTAATAGCATAACCTTACCATTCAGTTCTCCCCCTCAACTATGGATATGAGCCTATATTTATAGGGCTCAATGGATAGGGATAGTTGAGAGAATTGTGGGTGAGGTGTCTCTAAGATCCTACTAAGAGGGATCTTGACTCCAACTAATCCATCTTGATAGGGATAAGGGAGGACATGAGGCTCATGTTCTAGAAGCCTCGAGAATGTTCTCTTTTTCCATTTCTACCAAGGGTACCACTTTTGTTCCCTTATGAGAGAGCGGTTTAGGTGAGAACCACTTTAAGAACAAAGCATATCTGTGGTGGCATCGCTTTTATATAACATAACACAGGCGGTGTTGAACAAGGTACAGTTCATCAGCCAAAGGGAAAGCGTGGTGCTAGGTTTTTTCATGTAGAATTGATATCTAGAGCATGTTTCCACTCCAAGTTTGGGATTTAGGGAAAAAATAGGGTGTTAAGGATCTCATCACATGTTGGTGACAGGATTTAGGTATAACAGAATGCCCTCCAAAGCATGAGGCTTAGAGGGATATGATATGCGAGAGCTTTGAGAGAGCAAGTTGTCACTTCGAGGTGAGAGTCAGCTTGGTCGAAGAGTGTCGTAGAGTAGGCATCTACAATACATAAATACTTTTGACTCATGGACAAATGTAACCAACTCATGGCTGCAGACCAATACAAGGAAGATCCATGAGAGGAATAAACAACCATGGCTACTAGAATACAGTGTAGATCCATGTGATGAGGACTTAAACTTGGACATAGATACCAGACATACAACATAGATCTATGTCATACAGATGCAAATTTGAGCATAGCGATGACCATACAAATGTGGATCCATGCTTGATATACAAAACTCCATCGCAACTTAGGGAAAGCAATGAGTGCTACACAGGTACCTAGTGTCTTCGTCTCATTTTCCACAAAGTACAATTATATCCATGTGATTACAATGTTATGAAGTCGAACATGGTAGAAACCACTTGATTACCGACCAATGACGTGAATCGTTAACAAGTGCGAGAGAGATCACCATTGAGGTCAATTATTCCCAAGGTACCCTAGTACAATCTACTGAGTGTGAATAGATTTCTTCATGTCAAACACCTAGTCGATTCTATTGATCAAAGGTCTGTTAGTTTTTCATCATTCAAGCTAGCATTATGATCTTAGGATATTTTAACTGAGAGAATAACAAGCACAGCAATAAAACATAAGCACATCACAAGAGACAAGAGACACAGAGAATTTTCCTCGGGTAAACCATAAAGGATAAAACCCCGCAAATTCCTCAGAGATAGAATCAACACCAAAATAGAAAAGCCCAAAACATAAATATGGTCTCCACAGCTTCTGTCTCTCTCTCTCCCACTGAGAGAGATTCTCCTCTCTCACTCATGCGCCCCAATGAGTGAGTGTAAGTGTTGTGTGTGTGAGATAAATAGAGAGACTCACTCTCTATTTACATTCTTCCATTCACTTGAAGTGCACTCCAACATGTCGGCCTCACTTAACAATTTCATTACTAGAGCCGACATCTCTAGGAGTGTCTGATAACCCTAGTGCCCCACAACTTGTGGGGACTTTGCCCTCTGCTCAACAAGGAGGGTTAACCTTGAGTTAGATGGTGGGGACTATTGCCCTGACTTACAATGACTCACCTAGGGTCGACTTCTCTAGGGCCCCATAACTGTGGGGACTTTAACCCTTGACCAATAGGAGGGTTACCCACAATGACTTGTCATGATTTTCACATTATAGAAACTTCTTGATCGGAACATCGGGGCATGAAATGTCTCAAATACATCCCAGAATAAACATTGGGTTACAATACATAAGAAATACAGATGAATACATTCTGAAGTTACAAATACATTAACACTCCCTCTTAACTAGGAAGGTATTCTCTCGACACAATTTATCAGCACAAGTCTTCTTCTCTGTATCATCTGAATCATAGTCAAGTTCTCATCATCTTCATATTCAAGTCATATTCATATTCAAGTCATCTTCATCTGGATCTGGATCATCATTCAATCTGGATCATCATCACTGGATCTGGATCATCATTCGATTTGGATCATCATCAAGTCTAGATCATCACTTGATCTAGATCATCACTACTGGATCATCAAGTCTAGATCATCACTTGATTTGGATCATCATCACTGGATCATCATCAATTCTAGATCATCACTTGATCTGGATCATCACTACTGGATCATCAAGTCTAGATCATCACTTACTTTGGATCATCACTGACACTGGATCATCATATCTGGATCACTTGATCTGGATCGTCATCAAGTATGGATCAACACATCTGGATCACTTGATCTGGATCGTCATCAAGTCTGGATCAACACATCTGGATCACTTGATCTGGATCGTCATCAAGTCTGGATCAACACATCTGGATCACTTGATCTGGATCGTCATCAAGTCTGGATCAACACATCTGGATCACTTGATCTGGATCGTCATCAAGTTTGTATCAACACATCTGGATCACTTGATCTGGATCATCATCAAGTCTGGATCAACACATCTGGATCACTTGATTTAGATCATCATCAAGTCTGGATCAGCACATCTGGATCACTTGATATGGATCGTCATCAAGTCTGGATCAACACATCTGGATCACTTGATCTGGATCGTCATCAAGTCTGGATCAACACATCTGGATCACTTGGTCTAGATCATCATCAAGTCTGGATCAGCACATCTAGATCACTTGATTTGGATCATCATCAAGTCTGGATCAGCACATTGGATCACTTGATCTGGATCATCATCAAGTCTGGATCAACGCATCTAGATCACTTGATTTGGATCATCTTCAAGTCTGGATAATCATCATATGCTATCTCATGATGGTGCTATCTCGATTCTTCTCGTCACAGGAAGTTCTATAGAGTCAATCCTGTAGGCCTACCCTTCATGTAGGTCTTCATCAGCACTTATATCTAACCCTTAAGTCAGAATGGCCCACCCAACTCTTACATCTGACCACATCTTGTCAGAAAGGCATGCCCAACACTCACATCTAACCTCATCTTGTCAGAAAGGCCCAGCACTCACATCTGACCTCATCTTGTCAGAAAGGCTCGGAACTTATATTCGATCATGTGCAAGCACATTGCATCAAAAAGGCTCTGCACTTACATCCAACCCCATCTTTTCGGAAAGGCACAGCACTCACATCTGACCATGTGTAAACACATCGCGCCAAAATGGCTCAGCACTTATATCCAACCTCATCTTGTTGGAAAGGCTCTGCACTTACATTCTGACCATGCATGAAGCATTGCATCAGAAAGGTCATGCACTCACATCTGATCATGGAGGAACTAATCTTACCATCGCATTAGAATGGCCCCCAGTTCCAGACTGAGCTACCTAGTAACTGACCAGGTTCCTCCATTCCCAAAATGGCAGTTGCCCTTACATTTGTCCTACTCAACAGAATGGCCAACACTCACATCCGACATGGGAGGAACCTAATCCTTTAGCCATGAAAGAATGGTTCAGCCCTTATATCTAATGAAGTGGGAACACATCCCTCTATCACATCAGAATCACTTCTCAGTCCTAGACTAAGTTTTCCTAGTAACTGACCAAGTGCCCTTACATATGTCCTACTTGATAGAATGGCCAGCACTCATATCTAACATGGAAGGAACCAATCCTCTCACCATGACAGAATGGCTCAACCCTTACATTTGACCATGGAAGGAACCAATCCTCTCACCATGTCAGAATGGATATGGGTCTCATCACTTTCTCTTGGAGGAAACCTCAATCTGGAGAACACCAAGCTTCTCCTTGAAGTACTCGAACTTCATCCTAGCCAATGGCTTCGTCAATATATCAGCTATCTATTCCTCCATCGCAACATACTAGAGCTTCACTACTCCCTTCTGTACCATATCCCTGATATAGTGATACTTGATCTCGATATGCTTCAACTTGTCATGGAACATTGAGTTCTTCGACAACTTCACACGACTCTAGTTGTCGCAATGTATACAAGCAACATCAACTAGAGATCAAATAAATCAGATAGTAGCTTCCTTAGCCATATTGCCTCACAACTAGCTGAACAAGCTGTGACATACTCTGCTTCAGCTATACTCAGTGCAACACAGGATTGCTTCCTACTAAACCAAGAGATCACACCCGATCCCATACTGAAGCAACATCCTGAAGTGCTCTTCCTATCAATGGCACTTCCTACCTAATTTGAATCAACATAATCCTCCAGGTTAATCTTCTTATTCACATCGTACTTGAGCCCATAATCAACTATACCCTTCAGGTACCTTACTGCATGCTTTGCAACCATCAAGCGAACATGTCTCAATGTGTTCATAGCAAAGCAAATATCTGGTCTCGTATTCATCAGGTACATCAAGGAACCAATCATCTGATGATACATCATAGCATCAACCATCTCTGATGAAGCAACACTCAATAGCTTCAATTTCGATGCCATAGGTGTGGTCATGTAGTCCATCATCCTGAACCTCTTCAGGATCTCTACTACATACTTCCTTTGTCCACACCTCCATGCCTAGGAAATAGTGCATCGACACATGACATGAGCATCATTGGTCTTCCGCCTTCAACCTTGAAGCAAAGGTTGGAATCCACTTCACTCTCAGTAAATCCTAGAGTCATCAGTAATCTTCCCATCCTGTCGTACCATGTCAAACCTCAATATATTCTGTAGTCACTCCCTCTGAAGCGAAGCATCATACTCCCTCTGTCTTCTGTGCTCTATGCACTAAAAACATTCTGTACCGAAGTGACAAGTAGCTTCCTATGCTACTAGTATTCTATGTATCCATCTAGTGTGTAGAATTTCATCTTCAACCTTGTAGCAAAGGTTAAGATCTTCATCAATCTCATCATGTATGTGTTTCAATTCTTACTAACTGCAAATGTCTCTTCATAGTCTATGCCTTCTTTTCGTGAGAAGCCTTGTGCTACAAATCTTGCTTTGTATCCCATGATGTTTCCATCTACTGCAAGATGGAGCTACGAACTTCCCTTCATGTATTGATACTGCATCCTATACATCATTCTTCTTGAACTGGTCTTCCATTTCTTCTTAGAAGATTCTGCTTCAATGATGTTGCTATATTGGTCATATTATTTTCATCTTTGAACTGTCGTCACTTGTTCTTCGGAACAAGTCTTCATTCTTCTTTGTTTGTAGGCGATTATATATGTGATCTTTCCTACAATTCGAATGCATCTGTATGGTTAGAAACATTTCATAAGGAATATTCATACTAGCAAATTCTTATGCATAAATATATGATCATGCAATTACTTTAGACAATACAACATTCATCCATATCTCACGAAACTTTTCTAGATTCCTTCCATCTCTACCAGGACAACATTGAGATTGTGCACTAATCCAATATGTCAGCAAAGAGGTTTCATTCTAGATAAGTAGAAATGGAGAGTTTGTATAGCACCATGAGCTACTTACCCATTATATGCATATTAGTAGTATATTGTCATTAATGCAAACATCCTATCATGCATAATACATCAACTAAATATAAACAAATGCATAACAAAACAATATCATGAAATGACAATTTAATACTTATCTTTATTTGTTTCATAGGTAGAATCCTTCTTGATCCTTCAGCTTCATCATCTTCTTCATTCATAATAGCATCATTTCTTATCCAAATGCTAGGATGGATAAGAGGTTCTTCAAGAGTTGAGTCCTTCGTATTCCTCATCGCTTGAGGGATCTTCTTTGGATGGTGAGAGCTTGATCTTCAGTTGCTCCTATCTTTTCTTCTCTTCTTATGAGTCAATTTTCTTCTTCTTTCTAGAGTCTGCTGAAAGTAATCACCTCCTTCTGGCACACATTCCTTGCATGAATGGATTCATGATCCTGGGAGGCCATTCAAGGTGGCCATCACCACTTCTGCATTCTTCACTTCTTCTTTTACCGCTTCAAGTTTTTCTTTGATTTGAGAGACCCTTATGAATTCATGGTCTCTACATTCTGGATCTTCACATTCTTCAACTAGTTTCTCAAAGCCATCTTCTGATTTATGTTCTTCCCTTCAAATAGCGTGGTCAAGTAATCAAACATATTTGGTGTCTTTAGGAAAGACATTTATGGTACAAGTTGATTTGTGATTGAATCAACGATGATCTTCTTGGCCTTGAGCAAGTTCTTCTTGTGTAAGGCTTTGAGCCTCATCTCCCTATGGAACTGGAACCTCTTTACTCATGTAGCTGTCTAATTCATTTCTTCAGGGAGATCATATACTTCCATGCTTGGAAGTTGTCAACTTAAACAATCTTATCATCAAGCTGATGTGATAGATCACTTTGAAATGAGAACCTTAAATGAAAATAGAAAAGGATTAGATCTTACTGATTTGAGTGTGGAAATTGAACCCAGGTGTTAGAACAATTACACTCACAAAAATTGCCAATTACACATGCAAATTACACACAAAGGAGACTGAATATGGAGCATAACACTAATCTGTATTGAATAAGTGTACAATAGCCAACCCTGTGAAGTCATAGGCTACCACAATAAATAATTACATGAGATATTTTAATGCATAAGGATGCCATTCGAATTTGGTCAAAAGCAGGCTTACTAAATCTAAGCAAATCCCCCATAGGTGCATAAAGCAGTTTCCAAAACTGTCTAGGAGTTCACGAATTGGAAAAATCAATTAGGTAAGCTAATAGGTGATGGAAGGACAATTCATACACACTTTTCTTAGGAGAAAAGAGTGGAGGATGATGAGGACAAAAAACAAGTTAACTTCACCTAGTCAAACTTTCCCAATTGCCTTAAAACTCAGCAAAAGCAAGCAATAAAGCAGAAAAAGCAGACAGGCACTAGGAAGGCCGGGAATAAAGCAAATTTGATTCCATGTGGTTTCCCAAGCGCTTCATGACTCGGTTTTAGCAAGTTTGACCACTTTGTACATGTGGAGTACAACTTGCATAAGATGGAATATGGAAACTAGGCAAATAAGACAAAAAATGGATTAATTAATGTCTAAGGTAGCTAACTATGGGTTGATTATTCTAACATTGAGGTGTCTGTCCTCGTTCTGGAGCTGGCTGATCTAGGGTTGTCACAGAAACCCTAATTTTAAAATCTTGGATTCTTTCAGATCTTATTGGATAGATAGATAGATCTCTTCAAATGGAGCTTTCCAATGTAGTCCTTTTCTGAAAACAGTGGAGGGAAGCTCCCGGAACAAGAAACCCTAGTTTTTCAATTTGTTCTATAGAAATGCCTATTACTGTTTCTATGATATCTTGTAAATTAATGCTCCTCTATGTACGAAATTTTACACCGAGGTATCCTTGCATATCCCTGATCCAACACCATAGGTTTCATCAGAATTGGGTTCACCAATTGGGAGTTATGATACTTTTCCCACGGTGACCTGTTATAGGACTGTTTAAAACAGCGAAGTTGTACAGAAATCCACATGTGCTGGTTCATCTTCTAAGTTTGATATTCGGACCACAGAAAGTACAGCTTACTGCATTTCTGAAAAATCTTTAGTAATTCTATTTGGACCTCTGTAGCCCAAGATATTGTAATTCTCCCTAGGTGTCATGTTTAGGGATGAATTCTGGAACAGGCTGGAACCCTAACTTCGAGGGATCATATATCTCACCATATAGCGAATCTAAGGCTGAATGTTGGATAGAGTATTCATCGGTATTTCATATTCGGTTCTTGCAATTTTCAGCTCCTGAGACCTCACCAATCGCGGGATATAGCGAATGTACCAAAACTTAGCAGTTTTAGTATTTAGGGTTTTTCTAGCTCAGGGTCAAACTAGGGTTTGACTTTCCTGGAGTTTCACCCAACCAAATTTCTTGATCCAGGTCTCTAAACTTCAGTTTTGATGAGGAGAGTAATTCTATGCTGGGCTCACTCAAAAATTCCTCTTTTGTAGAAAGCCCTAATTTCTGCATTGAAAAGTGAAAATGCTCGGAATCGAATTCTGCTTCGACAGAAAGATGTTCCCTTCAATGGAGAGTCAGCCTAGCATACTTTTGCTGATGGATTGTGGAGAGAGACCCAAAAAGTAAGAAGCCCTAGCTTCTATAGCTGCACAATGTCTTCTTCTCAGGTTAGCTCTGATACCATGTTAGTTTTTCATCATTCAAGCTAGCATTATGATCTTAGGATCTTTTAACTGAGAGAATAACAAGCACAGCAATAAAACATAAGCACATCACAAGAGACAAGAGACACGGAGAATTTTCCTCAGGGAAACCATAAAGGAGAAAACCCCACAACTTTATCAGAGATAGAATCAGTGCCAAAATAGAAAAGGCCAAAACATAAAGATGATCACCACAGCTTTTGTCTCTCTCTCTCCCACTGAGAGAGATTCTCCTCTCAGACTCATGCACCCCAATGAGTGAGTGTAAGTGTTGTGTGTGTGAGATAAATAGAGAGACTCACTCTCTATTTATATTCTTTCATTCACTTGAAGTGCACTCCAACATGTCGGCCTCACTTAACAATTACTTAATAGCGCTGACATCTCTAGGAGTGTCTAATAACCCTAGTGCCCCACAACTTGTGGGGACTTTTCCCTCTACTCAACAAGGAGGGTTAACCTTGAATTAGATGGTGGGGACTATTTCCCCGACTTACAATGAATCACCTAGGGTCGACTTCTCTAGGATAGGCTAATAACCCTAGGGCCCCATAACTGTGGGGACTTTAACCTTGACTAATAGGAGGGTTACCCACAATGACTTGACATGATTTTCACATTATAGAAACTTCCCGATTGGAACATCGGGGCATGACATGTCTCAAATACATCCCAGAATAAACATCGGGTTACAATACATAAGAAATATGGATGAATACATTCTGAAGTTACAAATATATCAACAAGGTCAATGATGTGAACCTATGTCGAGAGCGAGAGAATCTATCATTGAGGCATACAGATCTCAAGGTACTAAATTTGTTTCTAAGTCTATTTCTCGGATGATGAGTTGATGTCGACAGGAAAAGTCTCATTGAAGGAGGGCCATGATGAATACCACATCGACAACACGAAACTCGGAACAAAGTTCTAGAATGATGTGAATGAGGTAAACATAATACTGACACAGAGACTGTTTTGACTACAGAGGTAAACTTCTTCAACTTCCCTTTGAACATCGGGCAGCACGACCAAAGACTTGGCAGCATGACCAGACCAGATAAACACACAGTGTGATGGTGGACAATGCATTTTTTTGAAAGACTCAAAGGAGTGACATGACTCATGAAAGTGGATCGTCACAGAAATCAGTTGAATACCCAATTGAATGAAATGATATGCAAACAAGTGCCATGTTCAAAGGTAACAACAAGCTGGCATTTATTTACAAAATGATTCCCTTCCCATAATTTCCCCATCATGGTTGATGAGTGCCTCTTTTTTCATTTTTACGAGTTCAAAGAGGGTAACAAACACTCGTTATAGCTTGTTCGAAGGCAAGTCCAAACTCATATGTTTTATGAACCTGAGAGAGGAGGGGTTTGTTCCCAAAAGAGGGTCTCTCAATGTTTAATTTAACGAGTCCAATGAAAGTTAACTATGTATCGTTCATGTTTAGAGAGTCTGAACAACCATGGAAGAAGACTCCATAGGGTCCTTTTTCATAAAACAGTTCATCTGAACCGAAAAAGTGATAACCTACCGTCAAATGAACGACTCTTCAAGTGCTTTAACGAGCGTGAAGAAGACAGGATCACTTGACAATCTTTTCATATTTAAGGAGCCCGAAAAGAGTTTAAAGAAGACTCCACTAGGTCTCTTTTCACAATGAGGGATTTTACAAGTTTGAAAAGAATCAGAAAAGGACTCGAACCTTTGATGCTAAGTTTCGAGAGCATGACCAAAGTGTCGCAATAAATACTCCAAGACTTTTTCCATTTTATGGTAGTGAAAAAAAGTCAAAAACAAACTCCCAAAACTTTTACTGCTATGGCTTTTTATCCTGCAACGACCTAAAAATAACTGTTAAATTCTCCAATAATGACATTAAAGGATCATGACTGATAGATTTTCAAAAACTATGACATGCCAAAACCTAGAATGCTTATAAAATATATGTAAATAGTAAAAAATCAAAACATTTTACCAATTACCCATAGTGGAGAAGCTTTGGAGCATTTTCTTGGTCAGATTTTCAGTTGTTGATTTCGGGAGCATCTACTGTCGGATTTTCACATCATCAGTTACAGGGAAAATCTTAAATCCTTTCATTTTTTTATTTTTGGTGGTGTGTTGGGCCTATTGGATGAGCCCTATAACCATGGATACGACCACTACTCTTATCTGTTTTGAAATAAGAGGTACCCCGATAGAACCATGCTAAAAGCACTTGACACAAGCGGTGCCGGCTGTGGGTGAATCAAAATGTATACACAAGGAAAACTAGCTCAAATTTGATGATTTGAATGATTGATAGTGTTTCTAATTGGCCTTGTGATGGTATTTGACAAGTTCCCATTGATAAAAAATGATCGTTTGGAAAGAGAGGCAACATGAAAATGATGATGCATTTGCTGAACGAAATGTGGGTTATATAGCCACGTTGAGAGACTGTGGTCTTCTAAAGTTTTTCCGCACACCCAGCATGGTATCACATGAGTTCCTATTAGAGCATATCCTTCGGATGTGGAATCTGGAGCGAAAGTATTTTGAGGTGGGTTCTTATGTATTAAATTTGAAGTAGAGGATATCTACTTCTCGATAGGCCTATCAATATGGGGTGCTCCCATCTCTTTGACTGGTTCCTGTGGAGGGGACATCACTACCCAAGAGCTGATAAACCGCCATTGTATTCCTTGGACTAGGACATTGGGGAAGAAGATTCCCATAAAAGCAGTGGAAGATGGCCCTTTATGGAAATTTTTATTTACCATGCAGAGAGTGGCAGGGATCCAAGGGGTACATCAGGCATCTAGAGTGCATATTCTCTACACTATAAAGTCCATGGTGCCCACAGTATTCAACTGGGTGGAGGCTCTACTTCTGATATTCAAGGAGCAGCTGACCAAGTGTCGGCAGGGGGAGATGAAGCAGTTCAGTTTTGGTTCCATTCTATTGTGTTTCTTTTTCGAGGGGGGTCCCCAGATGAGACCCCAGGTGGTTTTTACAGATATGAGGGTGTGAGACCCTCGCATGCTGAGATGGGTCTAGATCATGGCCTACACAAGAGATGGTAGAGGAAAGGTAAATTTCGGTGACCCGTTCTTTTGATGGTTGAGAGATCCACTCTTCATGGTGGAGGACTATGCATATGTGGGAATTGACTTCAGTGGTGACCCTGACCTACTGCTCCCACCTGGTGGAAAGTGGGGTGATATCAGTAAGAAACAAAAACCCTAAAATGGAAATTTGTTTTTTATGTTTTTATGTTTTATATTTTTTATGTGTAGTAATGAGACTTGAATGTTTTCATGCAGATGTCGGAGCAGCATGACCTAGGGGAGCCTCCCCACTAGACAGGCGAGCTGGAGCCCGTTTTGTACCGTAGGGCGATGATGTGACAGGGGAGCTAGAGGAGAACCTTGAGAGCTTGACTCTAGACATCCCAGATTCCTCGATCAATGACCTCCCACTGAGGTACCAGAGGCCTACTGTGGGAGTACCAGGTCATTTTAGTAGACTGCTACGTTGAGTATCCTGGGCGGTTATGTGTTACCACGAGAATCACTAAATGATAGGGTGCATGATGTATTCACTGAAAGCTACTAGATAGCTTCAGAACTTTTGTAAGATGATTTTTTACTTGAAATCCTGAGCGCTTCAGATGAGGTCTCGTGACCTATTTTTTGTAAAACATGTTTATATATATATATATATATATATATATATATATATATATATACTTCTACTTTAGTGTTTATATGTCTCAAATGACAAATGTATTTTATATGAGTTCTATGTGTCTTTTATAGTTTATTTATAGTGAACCATGTTTGATTTCATGTCATCAATGGGCAATATGCCAGTCTAGGATGTAATTTGCCAATGAGTCGGCCACTACATTATCTTCCCTAGGGATATGCCTATAGGTAATAGCTTCAAATGAACTCTCTAATAAATGTACCCTCCGGAAGAGATGGAGAAGCATGGGATTCCTAATGGTATAGACATGGTTTAAATGACAAACCACTAGTTGTGAGTCCATCAAGACTACCAAGTTACGAACATCTTAGGAGGCAGCTTCAGTCAGAAGACCTATGACTGCTCAATACTTGGCGATATTGTTGGTACCGAGACCAATACAAACCACTCCAGAACTGACCAAATCGTAAGCTGGGGAATAGAGAACCCAAGCAGCTGAGGCAAGATTCAAGGTGTGGCAGCAAGAACCATCAGTGAAGCCGTAGAAAGCCATCTGCTCTGCACGACCAAAACATGATATAAACAGATACGTACACTAAACTCAAAACCATATTGAAAATAGTTAAGCACACTAAAAGTCAAGTAATATACATATATACAAGGTACTATACAAGAAATATCTAGCCATAGTACCTCTTCAAGTACAACCCATTGCGAGGTTGTCCTGAGGGAGTTCCATCATAGTCTACGAGCTCGTAGCCCCCTTTCTCTAAAACTTTGGAAATAATAAAAGGACCATACCACATGGATTTGAACTTCCCTTTGCCTAGTTTGTCATATCTCTGATCATAGGTCAAAACTAGGTCACCCTTGTTAAAGGCATGAGGTTGGACAAACTTTTCATACTGCGCCTCGATGCATTTCTTGTGTGCCTCATTATCTAAGGTAGCATCTCTTCTAGTTTTGTCAAGGTTATTCAAGTATAGAAATATTTCTTCCTCTACGGAAGTGTCTGGGAGAAGTTCGACGGCAAGTTTCAAGGATGGAATCTGACATTGAATCGACAAGATAGTTTCTAGTCCATAAACAAGCTGGAAAGGTGTAAAACTAGTAGCTATTTTTACCAAAGTCCTGTAAGCCCAAAGAGTGGAGAAAAGAATATGGTGCCAGTTGGATTTGTGGTATCGAACCATCCAACGTAGCATCATTTTCAAAACTTTGTTAATGGCCTCAACTTGACCATTAGCTTGCGGATGATAGGGCGTAGAGTTTTCATGATGAAAAGATAGCTTGACACTTACTTAATTCCTCCATCATTTGATTACAAAAATGTGATTCGTGATCAGTAACTATGAACTGCGGGACTCCAAATCTTGGTATCACATGATTGAACATGAGGATAGTGGCACTATTACTATCCTCTGCATATGTAGGCATGGCCTTAGCCCATTTCGTAAAGTAATCAACGGCTACGATGATGTAACCATTCCCCCTGGCTAAGGTAGGATTACAATGAATATAATCGATCCCCCATTTGGCGAAAGGGCCAATGGCAATGATGAGGGGTAATGGAGCAAGGTGGGTGCACTTTTTCGGATAAAAATGTTGACAGGGTGGGCATTTCTTAACAGCCTCGTGACAATATTTAAAGACTGAAGGCCAAAAATAGCCAGCACAGAGGATTTTTTGGGCTATAGCCATCCCAGATAAATGACCGCCACATGCTCCAGAGTGGTAATCATTCAAAACTTGTTCAACTTCCTCATGGGTAAGGCATTGCCAGAGAACATAATCGATACCATGTCTATACAAAGTGTCATTCAACATGAGGTAGTATTTTGCGTGGTGATGGATACGGCGGCGATCGTCACAGGATATAGTAGGCTTAAATATTTGTGTCTGGAGATAAATGAGAAAATCTCCATACCATGGGTCAGTAGTGCTTATCAGGAACAAGAATTCATCCAAGAATGAATCACTAGGCTCAGATTCCGTCGAAGCACAGGGAATATCACACATAAGCTCAACAAAGATTAAGGATTTCTTTGATGTAGCTTTGGAAAATTCCAGATCAAACTCTTATAGGATGACTATCAATCAGGAATACTTGCCCCCGAGCACCTGACGAGTCAGGATGTAATACATAGGGTTCTGGTCTGCCAATATGGTGGTTGTGCGGAGAAAAATGTAGTGACAAAATTTCTGAACAGCAATGACCATGGCCAATGCTAATTTCTCCATGCATGAGTATCGAGTTTTGGAATCCATGAGATTCTTACTAGCATAGTATATCATGTGCTCTTGACCATTGGGATTGTCCTGCACCAAAACCATAGTGATGGTAGTAGTGGAGGAAGCAATGTATAAGAGAAAATCCTTTGAATAATCTAGGGGGTGTCTCATGGGTGAATGAGTTAGAGCGTGTTTAATATTATCAAAGGATCATTGGGCTTGGTCATCCCAAAAGAACATAGTGTCATTTTTAAGGAGACGCATATAACCGTGTGTTTTCTCTGCAAAATTGTACACAAAACGATGGAGTAAGTTTTCCTTCCCTTGCAAACTTTGGAGTTCTATAAGGGTGGTTGGGGCTGATAGGGGTAGAATAGCAGAAATTTTCAATGGATCTATCTAGATGCCATCCTTAGAAACCAAAAAACCTAACAGGCATCCCATCTCAACGCAAAAACACATTTATGAGGATTGAGTCGTATGTTATAATGACAACATCTCAGGAAAATGTCTCTAAGATGACTGGGGTGGTCCTCCCGTCGCTGTGAATGAGCTGGGAGGTCATCAAGGTACGGTTCTACAATATGTTTGATATCGTGAAATGCATAGGACAGTACGCTAGAAAGTGGCTCCAGCGTTTTTCAGGCCGAATGGTAACTTCCTATATGCAAAGTTTCCCCATGGGAAAATAAATGTTGTCTTGTGCTGATCAGTGGGTAAAATCTCAATCTGATTATAACCCGAAAAGCCATCCATAAATGAAAAGATGACACTTCTAGCACAGTTTTCGATAATCTGGTCAATATGCGGAGTGGGAAAGTTGTCTTTGGGACAAGCTTTGTTCAAATCTCTGAAATTGATGCAGACTCTAATGGTGCCCTGCCCTGCTTTTTATTAATAGGGACGATGTTCGATACCCATTTTGTTAGGGGTACGGGATAAATAAACGCTACTTTTAGAAGTTTTTCTATTTCAGCTTTGATAGCCATGGCTTTCCGTGGATGGACTTGTCTTAGATTTTGCCTGACGAGTTTTGCAGTGGGATAGGTTTTTATTTCATGAACCACAATGGATGGGTCTATCCCCGGCATTTGTTCGGAAGACTAGGCAAAGACATCTCAAAATTCTTTGAAAAGTGCTCTGTATCCTTCATATTCTTCTGCAGAGTAGTTCTACCCAACATGAACATGCTCAAGGGTGCCAGGCTTGGCTGATATGTCCATTAGAGGAATTTTGGGGTCTAAAATGGGCCTCCTAAGAAAAATAATAAAATAATAGTTAAAATAATAAAATAATATTGATTAATTTTGGAGGAAGAAAGAAAAAAACTACTTTTTGTGTTCGTATTTTCGACATATCTCCCTGTGTTTTTAATCAAATTTTGATCGAGAGAGCTCATTGGATGTGGAATTTGATTCCACATCCAACGAGTACCCACACTGCATACTTTTGATGGACCCCGCTACCCCAAAAACAAGAAATACCTGAAAAACGTGATGATGATGTCATCATCACATTTTTTCAAGTATTTCTAGTTTTTTGGGTAGCGGGGTCCGTCAAAAGTATGCAGTGTGGGTACTCGTTGGATGCAGAATCAAATGCCGCATCCAAAGAGCTCTCCCGATCGAAATTTGAGTAAAAACACAATGAGATATGTCGAAAATACGAACAAAAAAAATAGTTTTTTTTAATGACAAATATGTCAATTCAACTATTATGGTTGACTTATTTTATTGAAATTCTATTGGTTCTTGAATTCCAACTCACAAAAACTTATTTTGGCACGTTTTCTTATAAGGCCCATTTTAGACCCCAAATTTCCTCTAATGAATGGGATTTGTTTGAGTGATGTTACATAGGTTTCCTTCAAAATCTATGTTCTCCAACAATATAGGAGTTTGAGGTGTTTTGACAATATCAGTAGTGAAATGGGATGCAAAATCATGGTCTACCGAACTGGTCTTGGGGAGGAACAAAGGTCTATGATGATGATCCACCCATATAGGCTCATTCATACTCACGATATCCATAATGGACTCATCAAAAGGAAACTTCTGGGAGAGATAATATACAATAGGAAGAGAGGGTTCTAACTAGTAGGGCAAGTGGTAAGGGTCCAAGGCCACCAGATGAAGGTCATTAGTGTGGTATTTGCAAAGGGTTTGGATAACATTGTACATTGCTTCATGTAGACTCAATGAGGTGGATTGAACAATTTTTTTTCCCTTTATATCATAATCAAACGAAGAAATCATATTTATCGTCACTGTGTCTGTGTTAAGAGGGTTTGAGGGAAAAAACCCCATAAGGGAAGAATCCTTCAGCATGCCTACCCCAATCGACTGGTAAGGAGGAGGGGATTGGTCTAACATAGGGATGTTATTAGCCATAGGGGTGGTAACATCCAACGTACAGAAATTGAGCTGATCAATGGTTACAATCCTCCCTAGATGAAAAAATTGGACAGTTCGAAATACCGTCGAAGCGACAACAGTCATGTCGTAAAACCAATTTATTACTAATAGGAGGTTGTAGTCTAATGGGGCATCTACTGCTTCCACTTGAATAGAAACAGTTTTCCCCCAAGCTTGACTGAAAGGGTTTCTATGAGTCCATGAGGATGGAAACCTCATCCATCAAAGGCTTTCAGAGTCGTAGGTGATGTTACAAGCTCAGGAGAGCCAATAGCTTTCCAACAGGACAGGGACAAAACCAAAGTTGAAGCTCCTTCCTCTAAGACAGTTCTAATTAACTTCTTTTCGACTACTTTCGTTATGATTTGGAAAGCAAGTTTGTGAGGTAGTATGGACTTATAGTTCTCGACATTGAAATGAATCAAATTAGTGTTATCCAGGTCTAAAGCTCCTAACGCAGTTAACAAGTTTTTGCATTGTGAAGGACAACTTTGGAATACTTCCAAGGTAGACATTGCACATGGTGCCTAAGCAAGATATTCAACTACATTATAAAATTGGGAAACTCAGGAATTAGGATTAATAATAGCCTTCCTAAGAGTACTCTTGGGTGGGCACAAAACCATGTCGAGATTAGGTTTCTCAATGGTTAAGGGGATTAGTAGACAAGGACTCGGGAGAACCAGTAAATGGAGCATTTCCTGAAGAAGAATTTTCTTCTTTCTTGTCTATGGGTTTGTCATAACTCTGACTTCAAGTTTGCAAGATAATAGTGTCCAAGGACATCATGAAAATTTCCTCTGAGGAACTAGAATTTCCCTGATTAGACATGTGGTCTATCAGCTGTTGTTGAGAGGGAAAAGGAGAGGGAAAAGGATCTGTGAGAACTACTCACATGGGATTAGTTTTTAGAAATTGAGTGATTTATTCACAAAGAGGACACTCTTTCGTGAAGTGGTCACCTATGCATAGTAGATATGTATATTTCTCTTTTCTTTTCCCTTTATTGTTCTCATTGATGGTTGGTTTTGGATTCTCCTGTTGGTTTCCAAGTTTTTTATTTTTTGCATTACCTTTCAAGTTTATTGTTGCCGGGCGATTGTATACTCTAAATGGAATTGACCTAGTGGAAACCTTGGGAGTTGAAGGAGTAGGGGTGGAATTTTGGGGTTGCTTGGCAGGTTTTGCTGTTGGTGGGGACTGGATTGAACCAACAATCCCATCAATAGGGGTTTTTGTTGGTGGATTGGCGGGATCAGTGATTAGGAGAGGAGCTTGAGGGATCAAGTCATACAACATTTTGGACTGGGAATAAACCAATTCCAAATATTGGGCTCGAATAATGGCTTTCTCTTTGGTAACGGTACCACCCATAACCACATCTCAGGCGATTGGAGGCAACAAAGATTTAGTAAACCAATCAGCTAACAATTGATCTGAGATAGGAGCCTTAATAAGTCTTCTCCGCTTTCTCCACTCATGGATATGATCTGATATGTGGGTGGAGATGTTCTTCTGCAGAGAAGTTAAGAGATCTGTACCCATTTCATAATGTATAGGAAGCTGAAAGTGTGTAAGAAAGACAGTTGCCAAAGAACCAAAATCCACAAATGAATGTTGCAGAGGTTCATTGTACCATTTCACGATAGTACCGGTCAAAGTTCACTGGAATATTCTTAAACAAACTGAATCATCCATTAGGGAGTTTGAAGAACACCACAAATGGAATGTCATGACATGGATTTTGGGATCATCTCCCTACTTTGCATCGAATTTTGGGATTTTTGGTGGTAACTTTACTGGAATGGGAGGCCACGAGGGGTTATGTCGAATGGGATCATTAATCAACTTGACCAGATCAGGCAAGTCCAAAGTTTCTAGGAAAGGTAACTAACGATTAGGTTGCAAGTACTGGTAGTATTGATATGGCATATAAGTACTAGTAGGATCGTAAGTAGACTAATAGATAGGTTGTTGTGATGAAGAACCGCCAGAAGATCCACCCACGGGGGGTTGATTTCTGGGATCATGACCGTTAGGACCATTGGAGCCTCTAGGAGGAGGACCTTTAGGGCCTCCAGGACCACTAGGACCACTAGGAGGAGGACCACCTGACCCTCCAGGACCCCTGGGAGGTAAACCTTTGGAGCCTCTGAGACCACTAGGAGGAGGGCCACCAGACCCTTCGCGACCATTAAAAGGGAAGCAACCAAGCCCCGTAGGACCACCAAGACCATTAGGACCATAAGGAGGAAAGCTGCTAGGCCCTCTAGGACCATTAGGCCCCCCAAAGGGAGGACCTTCGTAAGGTGGTCCTCCGGCACCCCCATAGTATGTATAGGTATCCCTCCCATAGCTGGCATGTAGGACTAGTTAGGTTTCCCCCATGGCGTGAAAGTATTACTAGGATATGGAATTCCAGCATATGGAATTCCTGTAGGGGTGGGTTGGTAATTGGTATTTCCTATAGGTACTTGATTTGTTCTGTAACCATACCCCCAAGAGGTTTGATTGGTTACAAGTTGTGCCCCGAAGGGCTGACCTGAACTGGATGGGGGGTTAACCACATTCGTATGGGTAGGACGGACATAGAAAGTATATTTCTCTATACTAGAGGTCTGTCCATGAGTAGTTACAATTTTAATGACAGGTAACGTAGTTCATGCTTGTGGTTGCACTAGAAGGTATTGATGAAACAAGAATTAAATGTTGTTCCCTAAGTACGAAAGACCCGAGGAGATTTGGAATAGAAATAATATGGGAGATGGTGGGTTTGGTAGTTTGACCTGGATTATGTGGAGTCACGGCGTTATCTAGAATAGGTTCAATGGGTTTCATAGAATAAGGAGGTGAGGGATATCCCACAGGCCAAGGGTCCTGATTACGAGGAAAAACTGTTGAACGAGGTGGTGGTGTACCCTATATGTTATCTATTTTATTCTCAAGTTCTCTTGCACAAAGAATAGATTCCTGGTATTGTCTATGTTCTTATTCATTTGGTGAAATATCTTTAGAAGAGGTTGGACGGGTTCCAATTGAAGCAATGGCTTGTCCCATAGAGGTATCCCAAAATGGAGCATTGGGACCATAATATGGATAGGTAGTATCATCAACACGACCTTCCATGGGAGAATGGAACGAAATATTTCCCCTAAAAGGTTGTTGGACCAAGGGAGGACCATGCGAAGGATATGGATCTCTGCTTTCTGCAACCTCATTTTCTCCCACTTGGGAGTTGGTAGCAGTTCCTTGGTCGATAGCTTCCATAGGATTTTCTCCTGAAACAGGAATAAAATCAGGTGGAAAGCCCCCTACTCTTCTGGACTGTCTTAATTCAACCAGTTTGTACAGTTCCTATCTAACCTAGGGTCTCAAAACTAAAAAACACACCAAAAATTTCCCTACTCAAGCTATAGGCCAAACAACCAAACTTAAATGAGAGGAGGAATTCAGATAGTCTGGTCTCTCACTAGCATTGTCAAGAAGGTCCCACTCGCGATATACCATAAGGGCTCATGCGTAGTAATCTCCCTGAATGTTGTTTTCGGTGTATGACTTCAAGCAAGATTACCAAATGGCTTTACTCAGATAGATAAGGTATCCTAGGGGGTCTCTCGATATACGCAAGGTATGTGGGAGCTCAAATCGGTAGTAGTGCTGTCTAATGCATAACCGTTCACAAGGTGCCTTCCTATATACAATTGAGTACGTGAAGTACCGTTCTATATACCTCAAGGGTACGTGAAAGGTCGTTCTATATACTGACGGTACGTGGAAGAACCGCATGAGTCTCGGGATGTAGTGCGGACGAGTAATGACAGCTCCTATGCTTAATGACACCCGAACATGTCTCTAGCCTATCGCTCAAATTTCTCTGTAAATTTTAATCCTATAACTACCGTTAATTTTAAAGTAGATGGTTAGGTGAATGCATGAAATTTTGACAGAAAAAATAAAACCATGCAGATATGTATATGGAAATATTTCACTTTACCGTTCGAGGTATGCCTACTTACGGGAGGGAGAGAGAGTATTTTCTTTTCATTTTGAAAACCAAAAATTCCCAAACAACTACTTTGAACAAATCAAATCCAAAGACAAGCAACACATTCCAAACTCATTTTTCATTTTGAAAGCAATCAGATGGGTAAGAGTCTCTTTTCCTAAAAGAAAAACAACAAGCACTCTACATGCATATGCACTCTATTTTTTTTATTTTTCTTTTAAACATAGATAGATCTAACTTAAAACTACACTATTTTTTCTTTGATGAGATAGTACTAATTCAAGAGAGACAAAAGAACAAAGGGAGCCTGAAAGCTTGTGAGTCTAATCAAAGATCTAGTCCCCTATGCTCAGTAAAAATAATGACCTAATCTCAATAAATAAAAAATCTTTTTAAAAGCAAAAAAAAGTCCTCTATGGAAAAAATGAAATTAAGATGATAAGCAAGTTGTTTTTCTTTCAGTATTTATAAATAGAATAAAAAGAGATCTAACTGAAACTTAATATTTCAAAAAATTCCTTTCAGAATCACAACCAAGAAGCATGAAAGAAAACGAACAATCAACAAGCCTAACCTAGCTTTTGAATTCTTTCATCAAACAAGTTTTCACAACAAAATTTTCAACCATGAGCATTCAGATTCAAACACATAAGCTTGATAGTGCAAGGCTGAAAGCAAGAAAACTCTACTTTTTGCAAAAAATGACAAAAACAAGTTCTGGAACAAGGCCTACCTGGCACCGCGCTGGAAAGGTCTTGGACAGAGCGGTTCTAGACTAGCACCGCTTCTGGATCACTGCATTCAGGCGGTGGCACCCCTTTTGGCTAATGGGGTTCAGGTGGTGGCACCGCTTATTTCCAACAGCACATGTACGGTTCCCTGAATAAATCCAAAACACAAGGAGAACGAGAATTCAAGTTAAAAATTGATCAAATCAAGGTAAAGACTGATGAATTGACAGTAAAAAAGAGCATATAAGGTCAAAATAGTTCAAATATGAACAGATCTGAAAGTTTTAAACCAAAATACACTGATTCAGATGGCAGATCTTCCTAAAGAGAGTTATAGACTCGATCCTGGATTCGGACAAGTGTTTAAGGACTGAGGAAGATTAGATCAACTGAAATTTTCTTTGTCCCCCAGTGGAGTCACCATATTTGTAGTCAGGAATATTGCACCTTCTGCGGACATAAGCTATTCCTCTGGTCTGAATGGTTCAGATCCAGAACAATTGAGTGAACGACAAAGGATGAAGACCTTCCCTAAATGTTGTAAACACCTGGAATAATGCTTTGATGACAAACCTGTGTACCTCCAAACATGTCAAACAAACAAGAACATCAAAGCTACCAGAACATTATTCACACATCCATACTAGTGACTAAGGAATCCAGTAACATATACATGCGAGATCAGTACAACAATTACGTGGGACAAAAGTCAGCTTTGCATTAAGAAATGAATGAATAAGCTTACAACCATTGCCTTAGTGTTGACAAACTCCTCCACGAGACAAACACCTCATCCTCGATAGCTCCAACTTGCTCTCTTGTGCTCTCCAATGGATTGGACTAGATAGTCAATTCAACAACATAACATTACAATTCAGTTCTCCCCCTCAACTATGGATATGAGCTTTTATTTATAGGGCTCAATGGATAGGGATAGTTGAGAGAATTGTGGGTGAGGTGGCTCTAAGATCCTACCAAGAGGGATCTCGAATCCAACTAACCCATATTGATAGGGATAAGGGAGGACACGAGGCTCATGTTCTTGAAGCCTCGAGAATCTTCTCTTTTTCCATTTTTACCAAGGGTACCGCTTTTGTTCCCTTATGACAGAGCGGTTTAGGTGAGAACCGCTTCAAGAACAAAGCACATCTGCAGTGGCACCGCTTTTCTATAACATAACACAAGTGGTGCTAAACAAGGTACCGCTCATAATCCAAAGGGAAAGCGTGGTGCTAGGTATTTTCATGTAGAATTGATATCCAAAGCATGTTTCCACTCCAAGTTTGGGATTTAGGGCAAACACGGGGTGTTAAGAATCTCATCACATGTTGGTGACAGGATTTAGGTATAACAATAAATTGGGTGACACTCTTTTATAAACATTTTTATCTATCCAAAATGCCAACATTTAATAAATAATTTCATAAAATAATCAACTTATTTTTATCTTGAGAAATACTCTTCTCTGTAAAGAGTTTTATCTCTTATCATTTGGCATATATTTATTGGTTGACATGATAAATTTATACTCAAAGGGAGAACTCTAGCTATAAAACTCATATTTTTGCGTCAAAAACATTGAAAACGACCATGAATAAAAAAATGTTGTTGTTGGTACAACTCTTTTTCGGGGGATAAAATTACAATTCTTTTGAAAGCTCATCCAACGGAACTATATTTACCACCGTAAAACAATCCACGAATTGAAAAAGGTTGCTACTGGTGGAACCATTTTTCTTGTGGCTAAAATTACATATTGTTTGAAACGTTGACCTTAACAACCAATGTCGATGTAATCAAAACCCTAAATCAACCCTCAAATCAAAAAATGGTGCTACAATGACACCTAGACATTTTTTTGGGGTAGAAATTACAACTATTTCGAAACCATGGTCTTAATAGTTAGCATTGTTGTAAGGAAAATACTAAAATCGACCCCAAATTGACTCAAAAACATAATCTTTTAGAGAAAAAAACAACAAAATATTCTAAAAATTGAAACAAATTTTAAAGAAAAATAAAAAAATATAGCTAAAATATTTAAAAAAAATTAAAAATTTAAATTATGAAAAAAAATTTAAAAAAAAAATTTTTAAATGTAAAAAAATTAAAATTAAAATTTGAAAATTAAAAAAAAAAACTAATAAGTTTAAAAATTGAAAAAACAAAAGTTAATTTTAAAAAGTTAAAAACAAAACATTGAATATAGTTTACCCCTAAAGGGGATGGGGATGGCCACATAGGGATGGGGGCTTGAATATGTGATTGAGCCCCACCTCTATGTAGTCCTCTCCATCACCTTTTACATGTAAAAGGAGTCAAAATGTGGTAGAAGGATGTGACACCATCCCCTTCTATCCATGTTTGCTCCGTTTACATGTAAATAGGTGTGGAGAGTTCCACACAACCTATAGGTGGCCCTCCCCACTTTCTTTAAACTTTAATTAAATTTTACTTAAGTTTCAAATTCTAATTTCTCTAAATTTTATTTTAGTAAACAATGCCCAATGTTTGTTTTTTTCATTTTTTACTTTTGAAAATTTACTTTTCTTTTAATTTTTTTAACATTTTAATTTTTAAAATTTTAAAATTAGTTTTTTCTTTCAATTTAGTTTAGCTTTGATGATTTTGTTATGTTTTTAATTTTTTCTTTAAAATTTGTTTTAATTTTTAGAGTTTTTAGTATTATTTTCTAATGTTTTTGAGTCTAAGTGGTCTTTTTTTATTGTGCTTAAAGTGGTTTTTTTGACAATAAAAAAAAATATCCTGTAGAACAATAGAAGGGGGTTGGTTTTTCCAAGCCTTATCCAGATGGTTCAAGCAAAAAGATATTGGGCTCGTCCTTAGCAAGACGACTCACTCCACAAGGTACATTTTTGTATCCTCGATGTTGGCATATTCACCCTTCTAAGGCTCTTTTCCTAGTATGATTACTTTCCTATAGGCCACTAGAGTATACCCCACCCTGGGCATAATCTTAACATTATCATTAGGTCCTCGCAAGAGTGCATTAATTGGATATTCAGTACGTTGACTTGAAATAAGTGGAGGAAAGAAAGGATAGATAAAACACATTATAGATGAGGACAATAAATCTTTGGATCAACGATACCTCTAGGGTGATTGGTAATACTATTTATGGGTGGATATACCATCCCCCCAAGCCCATATTTAACTAAGCTAGACCCGACATTTCGGAAATCACCCTCAAGGAAGGTAAGGAAATCTTGAAAATTAATAAGTCAATTGCACAAGTAGTGTAAGTAGAGGCGCGGGACCATACTAGACCTAAAGTGATAGTTGAGAAAATCGATACAATTGGTGTGATATAATTATGTGAACAAAAATGTTGTAATAGGTAAATAAGATGACATGTCTTCCCTTATGGGCCTAATCCTACAATAATTTATGAAAAGAGGTCTTCCCATAGATGAAGTTGCATGATTCTAATTGTTTAATTTCAATAGAAAAAATAAATAGATAGTCTAACAAACTCATAAAAGAGGAAGATCATTCTTGATGAATACTTAGTTGATACTACTAAAGCTACAGTAATAGAGATGAATGAAACTAATCCTAGAGAAATAACCTCAATTCAATAAAAAAGTTATTGTCTGGTTTCAAAATGCCTGCAATTTTAATCCCACAAAATAAAAGGTTGTTATTGGTAGTGTCTTTATTTTATTCAAGGATAGATTTTTGTATTCTTGTTGGAATGGCGTTGACTATTAAGGCCATGATTTCAAAATAGTTGCAATTTCAGCCTAGAAATCAAAATGGGGATGGCATCGTAGCACTACTTTTGATTTTGGGGTTGATTTATGTTTTTAATTGCATCAACATCTATTGCTATTTCTAGTGTTTCACACAGTACATACTATATCCCTAAAAAAGGGTGCTACCCAATAGCACTACTTTTTTATTTGAGGATCGATTTATGGTTTTCATTGCAGTTTGAATTGTCAATCTTTAAAAATTTGTAATTGTGTCCCTGGAAAAAACGTTTCTACCACAAACAACAATTTTCAATTAGATTAATTATTTACATAGCCACTAAATGCAACCTTTAAAAAATGAGAACTCTGGAGGGTTCTCGTCAAGTTGTATAATGTGTTCTCTAAATATTGAATAAGTTTAAGGTCATAAGATCGATATTTTAAATCTCCCAAAACTTCATCTAATAGGGAACCCTCCATTATCCTTCAAGAGTCACCTAAAATGTGGAAATAGTTGAGCTAAGGTCACAATGATGCTAGTGTTTCGAAGTTACATTTGTAGCACTAGTAGATTAAATATTTTCCACTCAGGTTCTAACACAACCATAACATAGAGCATCAAATATTAGGATATGACAACAATAACAAGGAAGATAGGGCATGGCATAAGGGGCATACACATCACCCCATTTCTGGGCACCTTCTTTAGATTTTGGTAAACTTGAAATAGTTAAAATTGCAAGTGTTATTGTTTAAACTATAATTTCAACTATCTAGGAAAATTCAAAGGCTCCATTATACTCTAACATTGCAAGTTATGGTTAGTGGGATTGCATTTTTTTTGTTATAGTGAATTAAAGGACCATGTTTTCCGTTCTTGCCAATATAGTTGTCTACAAGAGGTGTAGTATGAATTCCCTTATCGAATTCAGGCACATAGTGTTAAATTATTTGAGAAACATTTGCATTAGCATTAGTTAGAAGAAATGGTGGAGGAAATGATCATGACAAGAAATATGTTATCAACATTTTTTTCCAACAACTCCTAATCCAATATAATCACAACTATTCTTACCTTCTCGAAGAATGGTGAACTCTAGAGAATTAACAATTAGTGGTGGAAAAGGGACACATGCAATAAACAAAGCCTCAAAGTTAACTCGAATATGTTTGGCATGAGCATATTCTAAGGCCTTTTAGACTTGGTGATTGGAATTGTATGTTTTATAACCTTAATTGTATTTTTTGTTGCATGATTTACTTGTTCACTCGTGATATTGAAAGATATTTTAAGAATTCCAAGATTAGTTCCTATTCCTTCATCTCTAGAAGTGCAAGAACTTTGAAACCATTTGGTGCTTTGTTGTGAGGCATGAAGCTCATTCACGAAATGAGAAGCCCATGGTAAATCCACTCATAGAAGACAATGGATGCCCATTGTGAATTTTTGCATGTACTAATCTTAATCCTTTAACCCCCTTGGTTTCAATGATACCTTCTCTTGGTCATGTTATTTCCCCTTTTAGCTCTATAGTCACAAATGCACCATCTTTTTTACAAGCATTGAGTAACATTAATAAATGTAAATATGGTGATATTTATTATTAATGGAAGGGAGCAGCTTGTCACTATACAGTGGTGAGTCTCATATGCTAAAATTTTCTTAAAGAAGAGGATCTTAAAGAACAGGAGAATAGTGGATCCAAAAGTATACTTAGAATACTACCAATTGATTCAAAGTCAAACTTGATTGACTTTCTATTAGCTTTTTATCTTAAAACATTTTTCAAAGATTAATATTATTGTAGTAAGAAAAACAATTTTAAATCTTATATTAATGTAGTGAGAAAAAACTTTTTTAAATCTTAATGTAACACCCTGGTTTTGACCCCGTGGTATTAAATTGCATATGATGTAAATATTGTATTAAATCATGGTGTGGAGCTCAAGGAAAAGGCCCCACCATGGGTTTAGTGTTTTATGTTTCGGCGATTAAAATTGATGATGATAGTTTATGTTCTAGCAAGGCACAATATGTCTTGAAACATCATGTAAAATGAAAATTAATAAAAATACCACATCTAGCTATCTGTTGCAACGTTAAAGAGATGGGGGCATGATTTCACAAGGAATATGTAACAACCCAAGATTCACAAAAATTTAAAATTTTCTATGTGACATTTGATGTTTAAGTCAGCCTAAAAATGCTAGTATAATAACTAACTTTAGTTTAATTAACAGATAGATTACAGGACAGGACATTAAGAGAAACTTAGAAGTTAATTTCTCTTTTGTTAACTATGACTAAAAGCAACATAATTTTACTTACTAACTTGTAAGTCACATGCTACTAATCGTATTTAAACTATATTGATTTTCAGTCTTGAAAGTTAATGAGTTAGAAACTTATTGAATTAAGATAAATTGTTTTATTTGTAAGTTTTAAACCTGTGCAGAGAAGCAAAGCATACATATTCTTTTAATAAAAATAGAGATCACAACACATCATTCACACATAAACACAAAGATTTACCCTAGAAACCCTTAACCGGGAAAACCAGAAAACCTTGGAGCCACACCTCCTATTTTCTCTTCATTACATTATGAAATCCTCACAATACAAAATATAGGTATTCCGCAACATCTAAATACCCTAATCTGTTAACCTGGATTAGAAAAAGACTCCAATCCCTTAACCGGGATTAAGTTACATATTTTCCAGCATGTGTATGATTCTGATAGTTGTTTTCTTGTCTTACTTAAGGGGCTTGAGGTTATCCCGAGGCTTACTTAGCTTTTTCAAAGCTAACATAGATTTGATGCTTGTACAAGATTCAAAGGTAAGATATTACTTCAATTTTTTATGTTGTAAGCAAAAATAAGGATCGGAAACTACATGGGTAAGTTATGCAAAAAAAACCCTAAGCTCAATTCATTGTCTAGATTAACGAAATGTAGGACTCCTAGACCTAAAGCAAATACTTTTCCATCTGGTAGTCATTAGAGATGATAATATGATTATTTTTTCTAACATTAGATTATACATTTGATGATATATAATTATCAAAGTCTTTTTAGTTGTTGGAAGCCTAAATATATTTCCAAATGGTTTAAAACTATGAAATTTACTATGTTAACCTAGAATTTACCTTAGCATCAAAATTAACATTATTAATTTTGCACTAGAATTAACTATAGAAGTATACAAACCAACCTAGGTATAGAAAATCGATGTATAACAAAATACTAACTTAGACATAAGATCAATGCTTACCAATTAAACTAACCAAGGCATAAATGTCAATGTAATATCATATAAATTAACCTAGGTATAAAACTATTGCATCCATATAACAATTACAACCTAATTAAACCTAGCTAGAACTTGACAATTGCCTATATATATATATATATATATATATATATATATATATATATAAACTATAATCTAGCTCAAAACTGCCACCTGCCATATGACTTTTTAAAAATAAACCATGTAATGGTATTATTTTGTTTATATTTCAGGGTTAATTCATGCAGGTTCCAAACTAGAACGAAACCCCAAAGTATTTATATGGTATTGGAGTCCATGTGGGTATTTCTCGTTGGAATTAGGGTTTTGGCATTAAATCCTTAAGAAAATGCATTCAAAGCCTTACCCTAACTCTCATTGGGTTCTATTTGTTTTTTTATTGTTGGAAAGGAGGATCGGGCCGACATGCCTCGGCCTTCTCAGGTTTTCTATAACGATTGTGATTCTTGACTTGGTCATGACATGTAGTGAGTTTAAGTTCTGGACCATCACCACTATTTTTCTTGACCTCGGTCATGGTGATAGTAGGTTTAGTACTTTGGTTTTTCATCGCTATTGTTTCTTTTCCCTTGGTCGTGGCTTCCTCGGATCTCTGCTATAAGAGTCACTCATTGCCTTGGTTGTGGCGTTAGCAGGTGTTGTTGTGAGCTGAAATTTTTATATTGGTAAGTCGGTTTTTGAAAGCCTTCAAGCATTCTATTACCTTTACTTATTATTATCTATACTCATCTATTTACTAACAGTTCAAATGTTGTGGTTTGTTTGAATGGGAGGTAAATTTTTTTGTCAAAATCCAGTCGTAGATTGATGGTGATGGCTCTGAAGTTGAAGGGGTGAACGAGCATGGATTTGGGTAAGCCTTGGTTCCAACCTTGAGGAACCCCTTGTCATTGGTGTGTGTTTATGGTCATGTTGATGGTGCTAAGGTATTATTAATGTGGTGTACATTATTCTTGTATTAGAGTGTTGTTTAAATTTGGAAAAGAGAAAGATTGAGGCCGCAAGGCTGTCCATGGTGAAAGCCCTTAGGGTTTTGTAAATGGATACGACCCTTGTAAAAATGATTTTACCAAAAATATTTATTGTTTTAAAGGTTTTTGTAAATGCTAATTTGTTACTGTAATTACTTAGTTTGAATGCCACCCTGGCCTTTGTACTCAGCGGAGTGACTCTTGCGTGGATATGGAAAAGTTAAGGAAAATTTTGGGTTGAAGGGTTGGACTAAAAGGAGACTATATTGTTTAACTTCTAGATATTTCGAAGACTCTGTTTATATTTATCTTGTTTTTAAGTGCCAAAGCTACGATCGTAGTGTATAAGATTGTTATCTGATTGGTTTCCTTTTATGAAATTAATTGCACTATGTGGTTAAGATTTTATAAACAAAACTCTGTTATATAAAAATTATACTTGGTTGCGTTTTAATCTATGTCTATAATCTGGTAAAGCCATTGGCAAGTTGGTTGTGTTTAAAGAAAAATGCTACCATAAGGATACATCTAGGGTTTGATTTTAATGTACAATATTTTGCTATTTTAGGTTATCTTCATTCTTTGATTTTCTTATCTGCTGGATAAATATTTTGAGAGATGAAATTTGGACCTTATTTTAGATACACAGTTGACTATTTTAAAATGGTTTCTAGCTAAGGTACTCTTCTTGTTCTGTAAATAGATATAAAACATGTATAAATGAGTAGGATTTAAAAAAACATTGTTTTCAAAGTTAATAAAGGTATTATTGTTATATTGATAGTTTACAGTTTATTTCCTAAGTACTTTAAGGTACTATGATACAGTAGGGATTATAATCTCAGTCTAATGACTATTCATCATAAACTTACAGTGTTAAAATATTTCAAAGAGCAACTGGATGATAATCTATGCATTATTCACTATAATATATCTAGATTACATGTTTATAAATTAGGTATTAAAATGACTGGTCTTTCTTTGCTTAATGTAAATAAATAGATTGTAATATAGTAAATGTCAATGTGATTATACTTCAACAGATTAATTTCTGTGTAACCTAAGCTTGTTGTAATAGATTCTTTAGATTCTTTGTATTACTCCTATAGTTTTTTTTTTATATAAATGAAAGAGTTCTAGAAAGGATTTTTATGATACCTAGCTAAAATAATTAGTAAAAGCTTCCAATAATAAAGCAGATTCAAATCATCTTATCCATGTATAAGCATTCCTACTTACCTCTAATCAGACCTTCTGCCAGAGTACTTCATCTTATGATGAGTGGAAAAATACAGAAAGGAATTTTACTCATCATTCCACCATTTCTAATTCTAGGTTCATTTATTATGTTAAACATATACAAGTAATTTCCCGAATAAATTGCAGACTTAAACAGGCTATTTGCAGCTGCAAGTATCTAAGGAATAATAGTAAGACTAATCATGACTACTTTCATTCCAATAATTTTCTTGCATAAGATAAATAAGATAACAAAATGGAACCTGATAACTTGTAAAGGAGACAAACAACCCAAGGATCATGTTCCACCTATCCTTTTCCTGAAGATAGCTCACTGCTTGTCTTAGGAATCTCGAGCCTGTCCAATGATCCACAGGATGAAAGCACTGCGTGAAGAAATGGGATTAAAAACCCCTACAAATCCACATAATTACTTGACAACAGTACTTATGTCCTCAGCCGTAAAGAACTTAGCTAACAAGCTGCACTAGTTTTGAAAAAAAGTCTTAATCACTCAATCCACTTCTGCCTTTCCCCTCATCGAATCTCTTGTGCACTTCTATCAACTTCATATATTTCACAAGGTAATCATTGAACATCCTCCTATTGAATTCGATGGATAGATATATGCATGCCTAGGTCTTTTGGTCATTTTTTCAATTAATGAGCCACATGCTCTGTTCCATTTTCTTGGGGGAACATGAACACAAAATTAGGGAACTTTCCCCCTGCAACAGCTAGAAGTGGTTGAGGATACTGCCATGTGTCAGTATTCTCTCACCCCAGTCTATTCCTCCTAGTGGGTCAATGGACACTCATTCAATATCCTCCTTAGGCTATTTGTCTCATCTTTTATTTATTAAGTAATAAAATATTCAACATAATTAATTACAGTCATCAATGACCCCACTTGGTCAATAGTCATAAACTTTACAATAAAAATAAAATGTAATGTTTTCTTAAACATAAAATGTTATTGAAATTGGGGTATGTGACAAAATGGGGGGGACAAAATAATAAAACCATTGAGCCAATGGGGAAAACTCATCAAGTTGTCAACCACGAATTTTGTCCTTTTGTGCCTAGTCAGTAGAAGTGGCTGGGGAAGTTATTTCCTTAGGGTGGGAAAGGTATGGAGGTCAAATTCGAATTTGGGAAGCCACCCATTTTTGGAAAACATGTTTTTGAATTTCGGGGCAAGTAAATGCTTGGAAATCCATGCCCAAGCTACTATTCACACATGACTTTCATTTTCGCCCATCCTCATGGAGTTTTGGATCTCTCACGCAGGAAGAAGTTGACTAAGCTCTCTCTCTCCCCCTCACGATTTGATGATGTTTCTTCACTTCTCCATGCCTAGAATTCATTTTCTGTGTTGATGGGCGAATGGGAAGAATGGAGCCATTATTTTGGGGTTTAAGGAGGCTGTTTTTTGCACTGTGAGCAAGCTTGGATCTTCCCTCACATTTTTCTACATTTTTCCTATTTCCTACAAGCTAGGAAACTTATTTTTGGGTTGTCAATGAATTGGAGAAGAAACCCATGATTTTTAGGTGGTTGTTGAGTCCGTTTTTTCCCACGTGAAACCCCTAGAAGTTTTTGAAAATCGAATCGCTATCAGAGGGATGTTTTCCCCATCTTACTAGGCCATTTGTGGTTGCAAGCTTTGTTTCTGGTAATGCCTAGTGGATGGGACAATAGATCCACGATATGAGGGTTTGATGAGGCCGTTTTTACCTCTTGGAAGCCCAAGAACGTTTCCTAAAAACTTATTTTCTCATGCAGGGTTGTTTTCCCCTCATCCATTTCATTTTGGTTGCCCTAAAATGTTTTGTTTATATCTAGCAGTGGTGTGTGGTTGTTTTTGATTAGATGGATGGCTTTGTGTTTGATGTATGGATTGGCTTGGCTAAGTAAGTCCAAGTACTCCTCCATTTTATTGGCTTGTTTCCTTAACAGTCTGTGAAACCCAATGCTGTGTTGGATTGACTGTGAACGTATGGTTTTGGCTATGTGTGAGCCTATTGTTCCCTAGTTCCTTGTGGAATCATGCCCAACTCGGGTGTGGCAGTGATGCTGAGAGATTAATGAGCACACTGGCCTATGGTTGGGTGGAACGTTGCAGCGACATAGCTATTTGCGGGCCAACTTCTTTCAAGATAAGTACTCTTGTGCTTAATATCGGCAAACTATTGGTTTTACGAATTAATATGAACATGCTGAATGTTTGAATGTTTGAATGAATGAATTTTGCTTCCGTTGTAGAATGAATTATGCATCTGTGTATATATTTATGTTCAATGAATTCTATTTATTATGTTTTTATGTTCATAGGGATATTTTTCCCATTTGACAGTAGCTGTGTGTTGGTCGTGTCCTCTCCATCATTGGTATGAGGGGTGGGGATGTGACAGTGTGCTATTAGAGCTCATGTTGTAGCTTTGGGGCTCCATGGGCCATGAAGAGAAGTTGACAGAGATAGGATTTCCCTCTGTGGTCAGCAGTAAAAGAAATAGACAAGAGAAATTTTCAGAAATTTCCCCAAGTGTTGGAATATTTTCACATGTCGCCTGCATTGGGCAAAGTTGAGTCAATACATTGGTTGCGCTGGCTAAAGGTGAGCCGACATGGATCGCGACCAAAGTTTGTATGGGAATTTATCCCGATTGTGTTGATAACATCGATGAGAAAGTCAAAAGGGAGTTGATACGTCTGTGTAAAAAGGATCTTTGAGCCAACAATGGCAGATGGGTTTGGGGTTCAAGCCGACAGGGAGTGCAGTTGATGGCATCGGTAGGAAAGGCGGAAATCTTGCCGAAGGAAGAAAGAAAAATATTCTAAGTGTTTTCTAGTCGGCTAAAGGAAGATGAAGTTTGAGTCAATACGACGGTTATGTTTCCTTCTTTTTTTCGACAAAGCGGACAGAGTCACCAATAATTTGTCTATGAAGAAATCATAAGAGTTTTGTTGGCTCAGTTGGCTGGAGTTGAGCCGCAGCATATCGACAGAAAGCGGAAAAGAAAGTCGATGCATGTCGGTGGGGAAAGGGAGATGTGAGCTGATGCATGTCGGTAGGGAAAGGGAGATGGAGTCGATGCATATCAATGGGTGAAGGAGAATTGACCCGATGCGTGTCAAGCATAAGCTGAAATTTTCACCAACAAACAGGAGAAGGGAAATTTTTTTGAAAAAATTCCTAAGGTTCAAAATCGAAACATAGTTCAGAATTTTTCTGAAGCAGCGACAAAAACTTCAATATTTTTCCGACACAGCATAGCAGATGAAAATCGAAAAGTTCTCCGATGCAGCCGATGAAAGTCAAAAATATTTCTGCAATGGTGAAAGGACCAACCGGATGAAAGTTAGAAATGTTTGCGACATGGTGGAAGGTTCGATCGGAAGGAATGTCCAAATTTTTCGAACACATCGGGAGCGAAGGCGGAATATTTTCCTATACATCGGGGTAGTTGGTGAGTTTCACCAATCATATGGAAATAGTGAAGTTGTTGATACGTCAGCTGGGTTCGGTAAAGTTTTTTTGATACACATCGAAAAACTTGCGAATTTTCAGACGATATGTTGGCTAAGTTTCTTCGATCGAAGGAAAAATGAAAATTTGCTCCGAAATAGAGAAATTCAGTAGGTTTTCAGTGGGCTCTGAAAGGGCCAAAAAGATGAAGAATGAAAATGGATTTGTGTGCCAGATTGCATGAAATTCAATGATTAAAAAAAACAAGGACGAAGCCACAAGGGGGAAAGCCCTCTTGACCCCTGTTGTCCCCCTAAGACAAGTTGGTTGAAGACAATAAGAAGATACAGAAGAAAAAGAAATGTACAAAGACATTTCTATAGAGCAAAATCAAGGTTGTATTCTGATGAAGAGGAACTCACCTTGGAAGAATAAATTATGAAAGAATAACATCAGTCTGTTATGAATAAAGGGACACCATATGAAGATGGTATTAAAGCACATTTAGATGGTGTATCCATGCAGGTTGTGAAGCATAGGATGGATGCTTGAGCAAAGATAGAATTGGGCAATTGACAGGGGATTATGTTCACTGTTCTGAAGTTGAAACTGTGGGTCAGGAAGCAGGGATCATTCCTAAAATCTATGCAGTAGACCCTAGGCAGGTCATAACTCAACTATGGTGGAAGTTGAGGGTGATATTTCTGGGAAATTTTTTATGTTTTAATGAACCCACTATATCACCCCTGGACTTGTGAGATGTGCACTTTGAAGAATTCAAAGTATAAAGGGCCATGGTTAGTCCAACTAGCCACTAGAACCCGGAGGAAAGTCAGTAAGGTGGTAAGAAATGTCCATTGGTCATGGATGGGTTAGTCACTTGGGCAGATCTGAATGTTTTTCCACTTGGATCCTATGATATACTCATTGGAATGGGTTGGTCAGAAGAACATAGAGAAAAGATTGATTGTTACAACAAGACTTTTGAGTGCTTGGATGAAGAAGGAAACCTAAGGGTTGCGAAAGGAATTCTAAAAGTGATCTCCATTAGGAATATTTCAACAATGTAGATGAAGAAGTCACGTAGGAAAAGTTGCAGAGTGTATGCAACTCATGTTTTAGAGGCAACAGAGAATGAAACTCCTAGGTTGGAGGACCTTCACGTGTTGCAGGAATTCAGGGATGTTTTACTGATGAAGCTCCAAGGTTTCCTCCAAAGAGGGATGTTGATCCAATGATTGAGCTTGTTCTAGGTAAAGCACCAGTTTCCAAGACACCCAATAGGGTGAGTACACCAGAAATACTAGAGTTGAAGATGCAGGTGCAAGAGTTGTGGGAAAGAAATATATCAGGCCAAGTGTGTCCCCATGGGGAACACAAGTCTGGTTTGAGAAGGAGAAATATGATATACTCTAGTTTTGTATTGATCACGGATAGCTGAGCAAAGTCACTTTGAAGAACAACTATCCTTTTCCTAGGATGATGACCTCTTTGATCAAGTGAGAGGATTAAGGATGACTTGGGGTCTGGTGACCATTAAGTAAGACTTAAGGATGAAGATGCTCATAAGACAACCTTCAGAGCAAGGTATGGTTCTCATGAGTTGTAGTGGTACCATTTGATTTAAAAAATGCACCATCTACACCTATGTGCCTTGTTAATAATGTTTTCGGTAAGTTTCTAGACATGTTAGTTCGTGTTCTCCTTGATGGCATTCTTATTTATTCTAAGAATGAGGAAGAACATGTGGAACATTTGAGGTTGACTTTGAAATTGCTCAGGAAGCATAGGTTGTATGTAGGTTTGAGAAAATGTGACTTCTATGAAGATAGAATTCATTAATTGGGTCACATTATTTCAGATAAAGGAATATCTATGGACCCTGAGCAGATTGAGGCCATGATGAGTTGGCCTACTTCAAGAAAGTTAATAGATGTAAGATCTTTTGTGGGACTTGCAGGGTATTGCAGGAAGTTCACTGAAGGCTATTCCATAGGTAAAATGGAGTCTATGTATGGGATGAGGAATCCTGCATGTGAACTTGTAGCTCCATGAGGGAATGGCCCTTGTGTGTATGAGCATACACATGAGGACTTCTTGAATATTGTAGGTAGAATGACCTGAGCAAAGAAGTATGGTTGTGCCCAATGAAACCCAGGGAAGGAAGTTGTCATGTTCCATGAGAAGGATCTCATGACGGAGAATAGGTTTTGAAACTTCAGATTGCAATTTTTTTTGTTGATTATGGGAGACTGCGATCTCCTGTGATAGTTTTGAATCATGCTAACCATGGATATGCTTGTATTTCATTGCTGATGTTTTAGGTTTCTTGTTGCTAACTCTGAGTATTTGGCTGATTTAAAATTGTGTGAAGATGACATGTTGTATGTGGATGTCCAGGTTTTGGGTAGCATGCGTAAGAAAGGGATGATTACTCCCACTTGCAAAATCCAAACAATATGAGGATGGCCTCATGGTTAAAAAAAATAGGATTTTCTGCAGGAAGCAAAATTGTGAATTCATATTTTTATTTTGACTGTCAATGTTATATTTGGAAAATCATGTATGCATGAAATAGATTTGAAAATCTATGATTAAGATTTTATGATGACATCTCATGTAAACTGCATACTTTTATGTAATGTAGGTGAGATGGTGAAAGTACGCCCCTGGAGTACATAGCTTCTCATAAGGATTTGTTTGGGATACATAACTCCTCGAGAGAAAGTATTGGGTGTACATGGCTCCTTGGAAGGATGTACGGGGTGTACATAACTTCTCAGAGGGATATATTTGGAATAAGTTTGAAAACCTATGATTGCAATCATGTTTATGATGACATCTCATATAAACTGCATTCTTGTATGTAACACATGTGAGATGATGAAAATATGTAATGGATGTACATGGCTCCTCGGAGGGATGTACAGGGGTGTACATAGCTTCTTGAAGGGATGTGTTTGGAATAGGTTTGGATAGCTATGATTGAAATTATAATAATGGCATCTAATGTAAACTGCATCTCTATATGTAACGCAGGAGAGATGTGGAAAACATGTACAAGGAATACATGGCTCCTCTGGAAGGATGTACTTGGGTACATAGCTTCTCCCCCCAGCCATCTAGGCACCGATATGCATCACTGGGGGCACCCAGGATGTAAGACATCGAGTGAGACTTCTTTCCACACACATTCACACCATAAGGGGACTATCACGAGAGTGGGGCTCTATTAAGAGAATAACCCCTAGGTATTATGATGTCTGGAAAGTAAGTGCCTGAGCTTTGGTAATCACTTCGAGGAGGTTCTGGGCCCTTAACCTAGACCTATCATTAACCACCCAAGAAGGTGTCAAGCTCTAAAGTGGGGCTGATCGGATCTCGATTGAGAGACTCTATAAAGATTAGTATTGGATTACTTGGAAAATCCTGGATGAATTTCTATAATTACACATGTGCATAATAATTCAACTAATATTTTTGAAAATCTTGTTAGGAAATAAATCTTGCGAAAATGAATATGACATGTGAATTGATCCGTTATGGTGCCTAGATGAAAGCGCCTGAGAAATGGTGAGCACTGGAAGAGGTGTTAGGCCCATAAACTAGAGCTTCCATTGAGAATCCAAGGAGGTGTTAGGATATGAAGTGGCGTTGACAATATCTTGGTTGGGAGATGTTATACAAATAAGTTTTTGGTTTACTTATCAAACTTTTGTTGTTGTTGAATTTCTATAAATATACATGAGCATATGATGCCGCCATGATTTTGAAAATCTTGTTATAGATTCCATCCTCTAGGAATGAATCTGACACGTAATTAATCTGTTGTGGTGTTCAGGAAGGAAGCACCTAAGCTTGGTAAGCACCTAGAGGAGGTGCAAGCTCTTGAACATAAACATTGTTAAAGCACCAGAAGAAGTGTTGGGATCAAGAATGGAGCTATCATACCTCGGTTGAGAGGTATTTTTAGGTGATCCAAGGCTTGGAGAAATTTGGCTACCCTTTCATGCACACCTAGGTGTGGGGTGGGGCAGGTTTGCGAGTTCCATGGTTGTGTAAAGCACATTCTGACACCTATGGAAACAAAAGAAGATACTTGTGCAGATTATTTTTTGGTTCACTTGGCAAATTTTTGTTGACTTTATGTCAATATACATGTGCATATGATTCATCTATGATTTGGAAAATCTTGTGAATACTGACATGGGAATTTATTCATTGCTTGGGACTTGAGCATAGGTATTGTTGGTTACCAAAGACACTAGAAATGTTCCAAGATGAGGAGAAAGATTCTCCAAGACTAGAAAAATATCATGTGGTGTGTGATGATGCATACAAACAAGGACTTTGAAGAGTTCCAAATCATGCCGTTGGACAGATAAAGGTGCAGAGGAAGTGTTAACGCCATATCAAAATTTTGATTATTAGAGATATGTGGGAATCTGATCCTCTCAAAAAGTGTTGGGATGACATCCTTAGATTTTGTGGGGTTGCTGATGGCATCTACGAGATGGCATTCAACAACTAGAATAGGATGCGGTGGAAATTAAGTAAAGGATAGCATAAATCGGTGCCCTCAATTTGAAGTAATAAATATTGAAGATGGCAAGGAATTTCATGAATCATAGATGCAGGGTAAAGCAGGGGATGTCAGATGCGCTGAAGGTGTTAAATGGGAGTCATAATAGAAGACTAAGATTGATCTGAAGACAGATCAACAGCATCAAATCATTTCGCACAGCGAACATGCTTGGCCAAGGCCACTTTTTCGAATTGTGAAATAGGTTAAAAAGCAGAGGCATTTGACGGCTGAGATGGAATACAAGAAGATCCATGGCCATAAATTATTTTGCATCCCAGACTAGTAAGGACGTAGTCACGATTTCAAATTGTGAAAAGTGGTACCAGCAGCTCAGATCGACGGTCGTTACAAGAGCAGAGATAGATATGCAGTCGTGGTTTTTTTCACAATATGAACTAGCACGGATGGGGTCAGGATCTCGCATCACAAAAAGTGGTAGGGCCCACCCGGATCGAAGGTCGTGAAGAAAATTCGATCGTGATCAATGGATAAGAAGCATACCGTGAGGTAAAGTCAGTCACCAGATCAGGAAGGGAAGAGTAGGTAAAAGGTTAAAGCTTTCAGACCTGAACAGTCTCAATGAAGGGAAGTTCAAGATCGAGGGTGGAGATAAACCTTCCCAAATTAAGCTGCACATGCATGATATGAGGAAGAATGTAGCGTAAAGGACCTCACATACCAAAGGATCAAATCGTAAGGAGAAAGATCCATAGTACAAACCGCGTGGGAGGGGTGCGACGGTTACGCTGTATAGAAATCTATAAAAGGCTCTACATGGAGTTGGAAAGGTTTGTCTTTTCTAAATCCTCGAAACCGCCGAATACCCAAACGCATACAGAGCTCCAGCACGGAAAAATCAGGAGACTATGCTAAAAAGCAAGGTAGGCCCCTGATACTTCCTCGGTACTATTTGAAAGTGGATATGGTAGGAGAAGTAGAAGTGCTAGAGGTGAGAGATAATGCAGAACCATAGGTTGCATGTCAGAGGGTAGAGGAAAGTCTTGTAGATGAGAATGCCAAAATTTTCGATACCATCTTGGTGGGGGAAGCCATTGAAGCTGCAAGGGGTAAATTGGAAATCCTTAAGGACCGACGTAGAGATACCTGTGGTGTTTTTAAATCTTTTTTCCATTTTTTCTCTGTTGACCAAACCCCCGATTGTCTTGAGTTTGTCGAGTGGTGTGCAGACAATTTATCTATCGAAGAAGAAGTCATTCTGAATAAGTCAAAGTCCAAAATCCTTTGTCCAATCCAGGATTCTGTCGTCCGTAAAACCTTGCACATCCCAGACGAGTTTATCCATATATCCCAAAAGTACTAGGAGGAAAATATTATATGTTTCTTCAGAGAGTATACCGATAAATGTAAAGAAGCCTTCTTGAAGGCTTGTTCAAAACCCAATGGTGATTTCATCAACCTATCATACCCCATTGACCTTAGTAAATTTAATGAAGAAACTCAATGGTGTATATCCATGGCTAGTCAATTTTTATGTCTAGATACCGATGCTTATGTCACAAAGTCATTGTTGACTCTATTGTTTGTCTTGAGTACTTGTCCGACTGAGTCTGAATTGCCTAGGCAATCTTATCAGTCTTGTTGTCTTAACTTTGATGAATTCCTGGACGAGAACATCTGTTCTCAGTTAGCGAATTTCCATGGCACCAAAGTATTCGGATTCCAATCCTTTTGTTGAGGATGTTTATATCTTATAACGAAGAAGACCTACAAGTACCTAAATTAGAAATTGCTAGTGATATGGCCACGGAATATTGTAAATTCATGAACCAATTGATGACCGAAGTGTATGACCTTTTCTTTCAGGAAAGACCACCTAGGCTGTTTCCTGAGATGAGGAGAATTCTACAGTTATCCCATAGAAAGATGATAGGATTCTGGTTCCTGACAGAATTCAGAACAATCATAAGATTGTACGGCTGTGTGCATCAACCCTACATTCTTCCAGCTTTTCTAACTGCCAGGTTTTTCTCCCTGGAATTGATCTGGAAAAGACTCACTGTTGAGGAGGAGAACTTCTTGAACTATAAAAAGAGCTCAAATTTGATTTCCCCCTGGGAAGTGGGACCATACACAATCAAGAGCAGAGTTGCTTTCCCACTGGTTTCCAACTTACTGAAGGACATGGGGTTTTCTCTGGAACAAGCTGTGAATTATGATCCTCATCAAATAATTTCCAAAAGGAGGAAGGTTCACAAGTGCAGGCCTTTTGAACACAAAGAAATACCCAGACTCGGGGTAGCAGCAAATTGGGATGATTTCCCTAACCCTACCTTGATAGACAGCAGCATAGAACGAAGCACTGGCTCACCCCTACCAAGGGTAGCTTCTCCCCAAAGAGAATTGTCCAAAGTAGTTGCAATAGGTAGGAATGTCACATCATTGGTCAACTATTCAGGGAGTTCAATAAAAAGCGGATGTCCAGAGCCTACGGAGACTGAAGAGGGAGACACGGTCAACATGCCCAAAAAACAAAAAACAGAACAGGGGCAGGAGTTTTGGTTCATAAATTGCTTAACGATAAAGAGAAAGAGATCAAGAAAAAGGAAAACACTATGATAGACGCCAAGAAAAAGGTTCTGACAGTATTAGGGGAAGTGCAGAAAAGACATGTAGCAACAACGCAAAATGCCATTGCTTTCCTAAACGCCTTGTCAGATTATTTGGCCAATCGATAGGGTATCTAGGACAGGGTTGTTGTCATCTCTGGGGATAGAAAGGTAATTGTTAAACACATGATGTAGGAAACTATACAAGCAAAAATAGAGATTATTGAGCATAAGGCCCAAGAGCTTATCGGGCTATTCAGACCACTGGTAGATAGAGGGATCCCTTTCTTTTCGGAAGAGAAGGGACCTTTATTGTCTCAAAAGGAGTACCTTGAATGTTTGGTTCATTCGTGATTAGACAACATCACGTTTCGAGATATGCAACAATCATTGTCAGGAAGGATCGTTTTTGGCAAGTTGGCTAGTGAATTTTGAACTGTTGTATGATTTTAAATCCACCTATGCTGAAGTCCCTGAGACCTCATACCTAGAAACTATGGAGCTCAAAGTGCAAGCATTGGACATGGCAATTGTGACTTTTCCTGGTCCTGACCTATGGAGATCTATTCAGCAATACGGATTGAGCAAGTTTGAAACGAAACCATAGAAGTGGCAATGAAAGTACGTGGGAAGTTTTCTCCATGCACATGTCCTTCCAATGGTCACCTCTCCGGAAACTCTATACAGCTATCACTCACTAGATGAAAACATGGAAGACCCTCATGCATATTTTCTCTTGCAATCCATATTTCATTTTTTTAGTTTTTTATGTAAATTGTGGCCGATGTGTCACATTAGAATTTGTTGGAAGTTGTTTTCCAGTTGTAACAAATTTTGATTCCCAAACCTCGGATTGGGAAGTCCCAAATACTATAAATATATCTCCTGAAGAAGGAGAAAGGGTTGGAACCGATGTAATTTTGCAGTGTATGCTTCCAAGAGTATTTTAATAATGTTGTAGAGCTGAGGTTGGCGTTTTACACAAGGATTCATGTGTTGTTTGTATTACAGTCTGTTGATTCCTTTCTCATGTGAATGTTTTTCCATTTTAAGTCTCCCATTATGTTTTCTTTCATGTCTAAAATAAGTGTATAAGATTTTGGAATTCATACATGATATGCTCCGTCTGCTGTTTCAGATATCCACTAAAGCTTTCTTCTAAAGTTAATACATAATTCATTTTCCAATGCTCTGTGTTGATGGTCTGTTCATGTTCTTCTTTTCCACCAGACAATTATAATTTGACTATGATCGAATGGCTATATTGCCTCTGTGTTGAAATCTCTTGCATAAGTTCTGTTCATTCATGTTACACTTCTTGACTCCGTCGCCCAATGGTTCTATGTCTTGTTTCAACCAATTTTACAAACCATTTATATTTTCACTTGTACATATCTGGCATTGTTAATATTTGGGTAGAGATCCCTCTCGGAAGAGCAGAAGGTTAGTTTTCTCTTCAAAAGTCGTTCTGCTGTTACCTAGGAGTGAGCCTTCGGAAACCTTTGGTTCAATTCCAGTGCTAACAAAGTGGCGCCGTTGCCGAGGACGAGTTGAAGATCATCCCTGGAAGAATGATAGGAACTGCATGATTTCAGGAAAGAGATTTCTGGGGGAAAACAGAAATTTCTGCATTCGCAAGAAGGTTGTACATTTGTCTTGGTGACTCCACACCCACTCCGACCAGTATTACATAAGGTATCCTGGCTTCCAAAAGGATCCATACAAGAGGTAAGCCTAATCCTAAAACTTTGCAAAGTGTGGAAAAGCAAAAAAAAAAACTTAGGAATAGAAATAAAGAGAAAGTGAATTTTTCATTGTTTGGTACATCATCATCTCAAGATTTGTATGACATAGCGGAATCTGAATGGGGGCTTAGATCTTAAAGATTACTAACCAAATAAAAATATGAATCCAACGTAAGGAAATTTGGGGTTATCCCTAGTATACTGAAATCCTATCTACTTGATTCTTTGTGGCTAAACCTTGAGGCCCCGGTGAAAGCTGAGGAGACAGCCCCTGTTTTTTAGAACACCCAATGTCCTAACCCCCAGACTGATCCCAATTGACTAACCCTGATGGTTGCTGCTATATTTTCCCCATTATCCCTACCTCTAGTTCTACATGACCTCCCCTTAAACTACGCCCAAAGAATTGCACTCTACTATGGGGAGGGGAATGTCTCAGCGAGATACCATGTAGGTAAGTTTGATGACTTCATCAACCTGGACGAGGTGGATGATGAAGACGTCAAGATGAGGCTGTTCACTCAGATTTTGTATGGGGAAGCTAAGAAATGTACAAATATTTTCCACCTAGGTCTATTCTCAGTTTTGCTGGTTTTCAAAACATATTTCTAGAAAGATGGGACAATAAAAAAAGCCCGTTGCAAGTCCTGTCTCAATACAACAATCTCAAGAAAGGGGGTTTTGAGTTAGTCCATGATTTTTCAAGCAGATTCATGAGATTCTATAACTCGATACCTACTGACATCAAACCTTCACTTGGGGCGGCTAAACTTCGTTACGCCGATGCATTTGATAATGATTTTTCTTTATTATTAAGAGAAAGAAAGTCAACCACCCTCCCGGCCATGTTCACCGACACCCTAGAAGTAGATGCCAATATGATGGCATGTGGAAAGATAAAACTGAAGGCGGAGGTTGATAGGAGAAAAGGTAAAGAAGAAACACACCCCACTGCTTCTATGGAAAAGTTAATGGACCGGCTAACAGTGGAATCCAAGCCAACAAACAGAGAGCAGAATGAAGCTCAGATAAGGAATTCCAATTTTAGGAGACTGGTTCCTCTCCCACTCCAACAAATACGCAAAGGGATGTGAGGAATCCAAGGAACCAAGAAGGTCCACCAATTAGACCTCCTTTACCTGAAAACTATGTGGCTGCCAAAGATGAGGTAGATTTTATCGAAGATCAGATTCATCATTTCGGGGATTTAGAATCTAAAATCTACTTGACTAAGGAGGAACATAACATGTTCGCACAAGTAGATGATAAGAACCTGACAGAGGAATTGGAGCAATATCATAAGGGGTATATGCATGCTATAGACGATGTCAGGAAGATCAAGTCAAGAAGTTGAGACGTTACTATAAACAAAGGGGGGTTAAACCCAAACCAACCTTCTAGTAGTCATACTAGCCCAAGAAAAGGGAATGAGAAACAAAAGGAGATGGTTGTATCTAAAGAAGTGGAAAAAGAAACTGGTAATGTGAGGGAACTGGAGAAAACAACACCTGTGGAGCCAGGAAAAACCTCTTCCATGTTTAACATCCAAATCGAGTTGGATAAACTGAAGATTTCAATCCCTTTCAATGAATTATTGAGGAATCCAGAATACAGGAACACTATAACGAAGATGATCTCAAATCAAGGAGAAGCTCACCTGGATATCTTAGAGCTGACTGAAGACAACCCTACTATTATACTGGGATCGAATATTGATAGTGTGGACAGCGGGGACGAGGAAGTACCACCCTTTTACATGAGCTTGAATGTGCATGACATGGTGTTGCACAACGCTATGTTGGATTTAGGAGCCTCACATAATCTGATGCCAAAGGGAGTGGTGGAGAGTATGGGGTTAGAGATTACAAGGCCTTATAAAGACCTGTATTCATTTGATTCTGAAAGGGTTAAATGTTTGGGCTTGATAAAAAACATGGTGGTTTCTTTAAATAAATTGCCATCTAAAACTGTGGTCATGGATGTTGTCGTGGCTGATATCCCCCCCAAGTTTGGTATTTTGTTGTCAAGGTATTGGACTTCAAAGCTAAAAGGTATCCTACAAATGGATATGTCCTATGCAACAATTCCTGTTCAGAATGAAAACAAAAGGTTATATAGCGAGAAAATATTACCTTATGTCGTGAGCATTCAGGATCAGCTTGATATCGATCATGTTTATGCTGTCGATATGGACCTAGGGTCATCTATCTTCTTCAATGATATGTCTCCTTATAACTCAAAAATTTATGTGACACGGAGATGTAAAAAGGATAAAGAAGAGACTAGTGAACAGAAAGCTTTAGAGAGAAAGAAGAAAGACAAAGGACTGTCGAAGATGTATTTTGATGGTTTGGTGGCTAAAGTGGGTGCTAGTGCAGGTGTGTACATAATCTCCCCCATTAGAGATACTAAAGCTTATTCTTATAAGTTGGTTTTTGAATGTACTAACAATGTAGCAGAGTATGAGGCCTTGTTGCTGGGTCTACATGCATTAAAGGATTTAGGAGCTAGAAGGGTCCAAATTTTTGGAGATTCGGAGCTTGTAGTGGATCAGGTGAATGACAGCTACCAGACTAGACATCCAAGAATGAGAGCTTACCGGAATGAGGTGTGGGACATGTTCAGGAATATTTCACTGAACACAAAGGCCAAGTGATTCCTAGGTATGAGAATACGATGGCAGACTCTTTGGCAACTACAGCCAGGAAGTTTGAGACCCCTATAATAGGAAAGAGAAAATACAAAGTAGATATTGTGAATAGACCTTCTATACTAGCTGACAACACCAAATATTGGCAACTTTTTGAAGATGATATGTAGATCAAAATATTTATGGAATTGTCTGGTGAGTTTGCAAACACCCGCATAGATGAGGACGATGCTGACTTTGATAATTTCCTAGGCACTGATGGGGAAGAGGAAGAGGCTGCAAGAGTAGGGAAACTGAAAGACTCTTTGGGAGGCAGGGATATAGTCCAGTTGAAAATAAATCATATTCCTAGAGGTTTGATCCACTTAGAGTCCCTTTTTTACCAGAATGACGTCGCCAGAGATCCGAAGGTCGAGCCTACTACAGACGCTGTAGAAGACAAAAACATTGGCACTAAAAGAAACCCAAAAATTATAAAGTTGTCCAAGAAACTGCCCGCTAAATGAAAAGAAGGGTATGTGAATCTGATGAAGAAATACATGGATGTGTTTGCATGGAGTTACGATGACCTCAAAGAGTATGACACTTCCATCATACAACATACTATCCTGATTAATCCTGGGGAGAAACCATTCAGGCAGAAACTTAGGAGGATCAATCCAAAGCTAGTACCTATTATTGAAAAACAGATAAAAAAGTTGTTTGATGCAAAAATAATTGTGACTTTGAGGTTTTCAAAATGGGTAGCCAATTTGGTTCTTGTTAGGAAAAAGAATGGGGAGATAAGGTTATGTGTAGATTTCAGAAACTTAAATAAAGTTTCTTTGAAGGACAATTACTCGTTGCCAAAATGGACCAAATCCTACGGAGGGTGGTGCACTCAGAAAGAATATCCACTATGGATGGAATGTCTGGTTACAATCAGGTGAAGGTGCTACCTGAAGACCAAGAAAAAACTACTTTCACCACACCTTGGGGTACCTTCATGTACACAAAGATGACGTTCGGATTAATGAATGCTGGAGCAACTTTCCAACGTGCCATGGATATTGCTTTTGTAGATGAAAGGGACAAATTTGTGGTAATTTACATGGATGACATTACTATATATTACCGGTTGGTCAAAGATTATATCAGGCATTTAGAAAGGGTTTTCATTAAGTGCAGGAAGTATGGCATCTCATTAAATCCTAGAAATTCAAACTTTGCTCTAGAAGAAGGAAAGTTGTTGGGGCACATCATTTCGAAGGAAGGAATCAGGATTGATCCAAACAAGGTAAAGGGCATCTTGAGAGTGGAGGAACTGAGGAGTAAGAAGGAAATACAATCTTTCATCGGTCAAGTAAATTTCTTGAGGAGATTCATCCCTAGCTTCACCGAAATCCTGATGGACATTACCTGTATGTTGAGGAAAGATCATAAAATCAAATGGATGGCGGAAGCCAAGAAATATTTCAAAGATATAAAACAGGCCATTTCGGAAGCTCCTGTACTGGTCAGTCCAGATTTTGAGAAAGACTTTTTAGTTTTCTTGTATGCTTCAGAGCATAGTGTGGCGGCAGTTTTGCTGCAGAAAAATGATCGAGGTGAAGAACAGCCTATAGCATTCTTTAGTAAAATATTGAGAGATGGAGAATTGAAGTATAATATAATGGAAAAACAAGCTTATGTTTTGGTTAAGGCCCTAAAAGATTTCATAATTTACCTCCTCCATTCCCACATAATTGCATATGTGCCCAGCAGCGTGGTGAAAAGCATACTTACACAGCCGGATACGGAGGGGAAGAGAGCTAAATGGGTTGCAGTGCTTCTAGAGTACGACATAGAAATTAAGCCCACAAAATTGATCAAAGGGAAAGGGTTAGCTACAATGATGACATATTCCCATTGTGACTCTCTGTAGCTGAATTTTTTAGCTGTTCAATCTAATCGATGGAGGTAGAAGTACAGGTGAAGCCTGATTTTTCTACATCTCCCTGGTATGCTGATATTATTTTTGTATTGTAGAATTTACAACCTCTTGCATGGATAAATAAAACCAGAGCTAGATCCGTAAAGCTGAAGGCTGCAAAATTTTGCATCATAAAACAATATCTTTATTGGAAAGACCCTCGGGGAATACTGCTGAATTGTCTTCTAGAAAACGAAGCTCAACATATGACAAAGGATTTCCATGAAGGAGATTGTGGAGGGAATCATTCTTGGAAGGTAACCGCAAATAAAATTCTGAGGGAAGGATTTAATTGGCCTTCGTTGTTCTCAGATGTATATAAGGAAACGACTAAATGCCATCACTGTCATATTTTTGAAGGGAAAAGAAAAGTGGTTTCACTTCCCCTGCACCATATATCTATAGAAGCACCTTTCCAGCAGTGGGGGTTGGATTTCATCGGAGAGATAAAGCCAAACTCCTTAGGACAGCATAGATGGATTCTAACAGCTACTGATTATTTCACAAAGTGGATCGAAGCCATACCCACCAAAAGGGCTACAGAAGAGGTAATAATGGATTTCTTAGAAGATAATATTTTGGCGAGATTCGGCTGCCCTAAGAGAATTGTGACAGACAACGCACCTATGTTTAAGTCTAAGAAGATGATTAATTTTTGCTATAAATATCATATAAGCCTAAATCACTCTACTGCTTATTACCCACAGGGAAATGGACTAGCAGAATCCTCTAACAAAAGTCTTGTGAGGATTATCAAGAAGTTGTTGGAGGACAACAAAAAAGCTTGGCATACAAAGTTGAAATATTCCTTGTGGGCCGACAGAACCAGCACAAAGAGGGCTATCAGTATGTCACTGTTTCAATTGGTATATGGGGATGAGGTAATTTTTCTTGCATCTCTAGGGGTTCCAGTCATGAAATTGTTACGGGACCCGTTAGATGAGCCTAATCCCATTCAAAGAAGGATCAACCAGATTATTGAACCAAATGAAGTGAGGGACAAAGCTTATGATAAAGCCCAGATACACTAGGAGAAGATCAAGAATACCTTTGACAGAAGAATAAAGGAGGATGTTTTCTAGGTCGATGACCTAGTGTTGAAGTGGGATGCCCCGCATGAAGAAAAAGGTAAACATGGAAAATTCGACCACTTGTGGGTGGGTCCATTCCTTATTGCGGCACTCAAAGGAGACAATGCCTTCATTCTGCAGTATCTAGATGGGTCACAGTACGAGGGAGGCCTAGTGAATGGGAGGTTTCTGAAACATTACCTGGAGTAAAGGTACTAAGGTCGATGTATCATAGTCTAAATATGTTTTATGTTTTAGTCAGTACAGATGGTAAATCAGAAGATTTGAAGCCCACGAAGAAGGCCCTAAGATCGAAAGAGGTAACCGTTCTTTCAAATTATGTTTTCTTTCAGAAAGTAAAATAAGAGGATGTTGTCAATGGATTCGGCGACGAGTCTATGGGTTCTTTGCTACCTCGTTGGGAGGATAACATCCCTTATGGAGATGGTTGTTAACGCCATATCAAAATTTTGATTATAAGAGATATGTGGGAATCTGATCCTCTCGAAAAGTGTTGGGATAGAATCCTTATAGTTTGTAGGGATGCTGATGGCATCTACAAAATGGTATTCAACCACTAGAATAGGCTGCGGTGGAAATGAAGTAAAGGACAATGTAAATCGACGGCCTCAATTTGAAGTAATAAAGATTGAAGGTGGCAAGGCATTTCATGAATCATATATGCAGGGTAAAGTAGGGGATGTCAAATGCGCTGAAGGCATTAAATGGGAGTCATAATAGAAGGCTAAGACTGATCTGAAGAAAGATCAATGGCATCAAAGCATTTCACACAGCGAACATGCTTGGCCAAGGCCACTTTTTTGAATCATGAAATAGCTTAAAAAGCGGAGACATTTTATGGTCGATATGGGAATACAAGAAGATCCACGGCCATAAATATTTTAACATCCCAGATTAGCAAGGACGTAGTCACGATTTCAAATTACAAAATGTGCTACCAGCAACTCAGATCGATGGTCACTGTAAGAGCGGAGATAGATCTGCAGTTGTGGTTTATTTCGCAATCTGAACTAGCGCGGATGGGGTCAGGATCTCGCATCACAAAAAGTGGTAGGGCCAACCCAGATCGATGGTCATGAAGAAAATTCAATCGTGATCAATGGATAAGAAGCATACCACGACGTAAAGTCACTCACCAGATCAGGAAGGGAAGAGTAGGTGAAAGGTTAAAGCTTTCATACCTAAACGGTATCGATGAAGGGAAGTTGGAGATCGACGTTGGAGATAAACCTTCCCAAATTAAGCTGCACACGGGTGATATGAGGAAGAATGTAGCATAAAGGACCTCACATACCAAAGGCTTATATCGCAAGGAGAAAGATCCATGGTACAAACTGCATGGGAAGGGCGTGAAGGTTACACTATATAGAAAGCTATAAAAGGGTCTACGTGGAGTTGGAAAGGTTTGTCTTTTCCAAAGCCTCAAAACTGCCGAATACCCGACCACATATAGGGCCCCAGCATGGACAAACGAGGAGACTGTGGTAAAAATCAAGGTAGGCCCCTGATACTTCCTTAGTAATATTTCAAAATGGATATGGTAGGATAAGTAGAAGTGTTAGAGGTGAGAGATAATGCAGAACTAGAGGTCACATGTTGGAGGGTAGAGGAAAGTCTTGTAGATGAGAATGCCAAAATTTTCGATACCATCTTGGTGGGGGAAGCCATTGAAGCCGCTGGGGGTAAATTGGAAATCCTTAAGGACCAAGGTAGAGATACCTGTGGTGTTTTTAAATCTTTTTTCCATTTTTTCTCTGTTGACCAAACCCCCCATTGCCCTTAGTTTTTCAGATGGTGTGCAAACAATTTCTCTATCGCTGAAGAAGTCATTATGGATAAGTCAAAGTCCAAAATCCTTTGTTCAGTCCAGGCTTCTATCGTCTGTAAAACCCTGCACATCCCAGACAATTTTGTCCATATATCCCAAAAGTACAAGGAGTAAAATATTATACATTTCTTCAGAGATTCTACTGATGAAAGTAAAGAATCATTCTTGAAGGCCTGTTCAAAACCCAATGGTGAATTCATCAACCTATCATACCCCATCGACCTTAGCCAATTTAATGAATAAACTCAGTGGTGTATATCCATGGCCAATCAATTTTTAGGTCTAGATACATATGCTTATGTCACAGAGTCATTATTGAGTCTATTGTCATTAGAGGAAATTTGAGGTCTAAAATGGGCCTCCTAAGGAAAATAATAAAATAATAGTTATTAATTTTGGAGGAAGAATGAAAACAACTACTTTTTTTGTTCGTGTTTTCAATATATCTCCCTATGTTTTTACTCAAATTTCGAGTGGGAGAGCTCGTTGGATGTGGAATTTAATTCTGCATCCAACAAGTACCCATACTGCATACTTTTGACAGACCCCGCTACCCCAAAATGAAGAAATACCTGAAAAATGTGATGATGACATCATCATCACATTTTTCAGGTATTTCTTGTTTTTAGGGTAGTGATTTTTATCAAAACTATGCGGTGTGGGTACTCGTTGGACGCAAAATTAAATTTCGCATCCAACGAGCTCTCCCGCTCGGAATTTGAGTAAAGACACAGGGAGATATGTCGAAAATACGAACAAAAATGTAGTTTTATTTTATGACAAATATGCCAATTCAACCATTATGGTTGACTCATTTTATTGAAATTCTATTGGTTATTGAATTCCAAATCACAAAATTTATTGTTGGAACATTTTCTTATAAGGCGCGTTTTAGACCCCAAATTTCCTCTAATGTTGTTTTGAGTACTTGTCTGACCAAGCCTGAATTGCCCAAATCTTATCAGTCTTGTTTTCTTAAGTTTGATGAATTCCTAGCTAACAAAATCCGTTCTCAGTTAGCGAATTTCAATGGAACGAAAATATTCAGATTCCAATCCTTTTTGCTGAGGATGTTTATAGCTTATAACAAAGAATACCTAGAAGTGCTCGAATTAGAAATAGCTAGTGATATGGCCATGGACTATTGTAAATTCATGAACCAGTTGATGGCCAAAGTGTACAACCTTTTCTTTCAAGAAAGGCCACCCAGGGTGTTTCCTGAGATGAGGCGAATACTACAGTTGTCCCATAGCAATATGATAGGAGACCGGTTCCTAATAGAATTCGGAACAATCATAAGATTGTACAGCTTTGTGCATCAACCCTACATTCTGCCATCTTTTCTAACTGCCAAGGTTTTCTCCCTAGAATTGATCAAGAAAAGACTCAGTGTTGAGGAGGAGCACTTCTTGAACTATAAAATTGATTTTCCCCTAGGAAGTGGGACCATACACAGTCAGGAGCAGAGCTGCTTTGCCACTAGTTGCCAACTTACTCAAGGACATGGGGTTTTCTCTGGAAAAAGTTATGAATCACGACCCTCATCAAATAATTTCCAAAAGGAGGAAAGCTCACAAGTGTAGGCCTTTTGAACACACCAAAATACCCAGACTCAGGGAAGCAGCAAACTAGGATGATTTCCCTAATCCTACCTTGATGGACACTAGCATAGAATGAAGCACTGGCTCACCCCTGCCAGGGGTAGCTTCTCCCCAAAGAGAATTGTCAAAGTAGTTGCAATAGCTAGGAATGTCTCATCATTGGTCAGCTATTCAAGGAGTTCAATAAAAAGAGGATGTATAGAGCCTATGGAGACTGAAGAGGTAGACACGGCCAACATCCCCAAAAAATAGCAAATAGAACAGGGGTAGCAGTTAGTGCAGATTAAAAAGAGCAATACAAAGGGGTAAATGAAGAAGAAGAATATGGAGAAGAAATAGAAACAAGAAGATCCAGAGGAAGCCAAATTGCAAATCCAATAATATGCATGCATGCATCCAAATAAGATTGGCTAGACTCTTATCAAGAAAGGGCTGATAAGAATTTTAAAGAGATAGCAGAGCTGTATAGCGAGGAAATGCAGTTTCCTTCCGCAAACGTGGCATTAAAGACTATAAGGGATTACGCCACTGACACCCTTAGCTTAGCTTTGACGATTGGGAACAAGGTGTGAGAGGTTAATGTGAACCTCGCAAAATTTCCCGCTACTGACATAATACACCTCAACAAAGAAACCAGGCATATCTTGAATGCTAGACTACTGAAGGCCAGAATACAAATGTCCAATCTAGAGGGAAGTAAAATAAAGACTTTGGATCTTTTGAGGAAGGTAAGAGTGGAGAACAAAGCCGTCAAGGCCCAAATCAACAATTTGCAAAATGAAGCAATACAAACAGAGGGACCAACATCTAATGGAGTTTTGGCTCAGAAATTGCTTAGCGATAAAGAGAAAGAGATCCAGATACTAAAAAAGAAGTTGAAAATCCCTTCTACCCAGCTTGCTCGGACAGACGAGTTGGATGATTTCGAAAAAGAGAAAGAGACATTGAACACTGAGCTTATCGACTGAGGGTTGCTGTCATCTCTGGGGATAGAAAAGTAATTGTTAAACACAGGATGTTGGAAACTATACAAGTGAAAATAGAGATTATTGAGCATAAGGTCCAGGAGGTTATCAGGCTATTCATACCACTGGTAGACAGAGGGATCCCTTTCTTCTGGGAAGAGAAGGGACTTTCATTGTCTCAAAAGGAGTATCTGGAACATTTGGATCATTGCCGATTAGACAGCAACACGTTTTGAGATATGCAACAATCATTGCCAGGAAGGATCATTTTTGATAAGATGGCCAGTGAATTTGAACTATTGTTTGATTTTAAATCCTGCTGTGCCGAAGTCCGTGAGACCTCATACCCAGAAAATACGGAGCTCAAAGTGTAAGAATTGGGCATGGAAGTTGCGATTTTTCCTGGTCATGACCTATGGAGATCTATTCAGCAATACGGGTCGAGCAAGTTTAAAATGCAACCATAGAAGTGGCAATGAAAGTACACAAGAAGTTTTCTCCATGGGCACGTCCTTCCAATGGTCACCTCTCTCAGAACTCTGTATAGTTGTCACTCACCGGATGAAAACATGGAAGACCCTCACACATATTTTCTCTTGCAATCCATATTTCATTTTTCAGTTTTTTATATAAATCATGGCCGATGTGTCATATTAGAGTTTGTTGGAAGTTGTTTTTCAATTGTAACAAGTTTTTATTCCTGAACCTCGGATTGGGAAGTCCCAAATATTATAAATATATCTCCTGAAGAAGGAGAAAGGGTTGGAACCAATGTAATTTTCCAATGTATGCTTTCAAGAGTATTTTAATAAAGTTGTAGAGCCAAGGTTGGCGTTTTACATAGGGATTCATGTGTTGTTTGTATTATAGTTTGTTGCTTCCTTTCTCATGTGAATGTTTTTCTAGTTTATCTCTCCCATTATGTTTTCTTTCATGTCTAAAATAAGTGTATAATAGTTTGGAATTCATACATGCTATGCCCCATCTGTTGTTTCATATATCCACTAAAGCTTTCTTCTAAAGTTAATACAAAATTCATTTTCCAATGCTCTGTGTTGATGGTATGTTTATGTTCTTCTTTTCCACCAAACAATTATAATTTGACTGTGATTGAATGGCTATATTGCCTTTGTGTTGAAATCGCTTGCATAAGTTCTTTTCATTCGTGTTACACTTCTTGAATTCATCGCCCAATGGTTCTATGTCTTGTTTCAACCAATTTTACAAACAATTTATATTTTCACTTGTAAATATCTGGCATTGTTAATATTTGGTGAGAGATCTCATCGAAAGCGGTTCTGTTGTTACCTGGGAGTGAGCCTTCTGCAACTTTTGGTTCAATTCCAGTGCTAACAGTAAGCATTGAGGTCCTTAAGATGCTACATCAGAGATGGAGGATGCCATGTGACTAGCAAATCCATTTTTTTGGTTCAATTTTATAGAGCACTGAGAGCGATGCCAGTGTAGCAATTGTTAAATTTTTGTAAAGCACTGAGGACAATGCTATTGAAGGGGGGGGGGAATGTACCACCCTGCTTTTGACCCCATGGTATTAAATTGCATATGATGTAAATATTGTATTAAATCATGGTGTGGAGCTCAAGAAAAAGGCCACACCGTGGGTTTAGTGTTTTATGTTTCGACGATTAAAATCGATGCCAATAGTTTATGTGTTAGTCAGGAACAATGTGTTTTGAGACATCATGTAAAATGCAAATTAATAAAAATACCATAACTAGCTATGCACCGCAACGTTAAAGAGATGGGGGCATAATTTCAGAAGGAATGGGGGGGTAATCAAACCCTTGAGCCAATGGGGAAAACTCATCAAGTTGTTAAACACCCATTTTGTCCTTTTGATCCCAGTCAGTAGAAGTGGTTGGGGAATTTATTTCCTTGGGAAGGGAAAGGTATGGAAGTCAAATTCGAATTTTCCAAAGTGACCCATTCTCGTAAAACATGTTTTTTACTTGTGGGGAAAGTAAATGCTTCGAAATGCATTCCCAAGACATTATTCACCCATGAATTTCATTTTTGCCCATCCTCAGGGAGTTTTGGCTCTCTCACATAACAAGAAGGCAACTGAGCTCTCACTCTCCCTCATGATTTGATGATGTTTCTTCACTTCTCCATGCCCAAAATTTGTTTTCTGTGTTGTTGGGTGAATGGGAGGAAAGGAGCCACGATTTTGGGGTTTGAGAAGGCCATTTTTTCCACTGTGAGCAAGCTGGGAGCTTCCCTCATGTTTTTCTGCACTTTTCCTATTTTCTCTAAGATGGGAAACTTGTTTTGGGTTGCTGGCAAATTGGAGAAGAAACCCATGATTTTTAGGTGGTTGTTGAGTCCGTTTTTTCCCACATGAAAGCCTGAGAAGTTTCCAAAAAATGAATTGCTATTAGAGGGATGTTTTCCTCATTTTACTGGGTCATTTGTGGTTGCAAGCTTCGTTTCTGGTAATGCACAACAAATGGGAGAATAGATCCATGATCTGAGGGTTTGATGAGGTCGTTTTTACCTCTCAGAAACCCAAAATATTTCCTGAAAACATATTTGCTCATGCAGGGTTGTTCTCCCCTAAACCATTTCGTTTTGGTTGCCCATAATTTTTTTTTTCATATCCGGCAGTTGTGTGTGGATGTGTTTGATTAATTGGATGACTATGTGTTTGATGTATGGATTGGCTTGGCTGAGTAAGTCCAAGGACCCCTCCATGTTATTGGCTTGTTTCCTTAACAATCTATGAAACCCAATGGTGTGTTGGCTTGACTGTGAACGTATGGTTTTGGCTATGTGTGAGTGTGTTGTTCCCTAGTGGCTTGTGGAATCATGTCCAGCTCGGCGGTGGCAGTGATGCTGAGAGATTAATGAGCACACTAGCCTATGGTTGGGTGGAACATTGCAGTGACTTAGCTAGTTGCAGGCCAACTTCTTTCAATATAAGTATTCTTGTGCTTAATCTCTTCAAACTATTGGTTTTATGAATTAATATGAACATGTTGAATTTTTGAATGAATGAATTTTGCTTCCGTTATAGAATGCATTATGCATCTGTGTATATATTTATGTTCAATGCATTTTATTTATTATGTTTTTATGTTCATGGGACTATTTTGCCCATTTGACAGCAACAGTGTGTTGGTCGCGTCCTCTTAATTGCCAATATGAGAGATGGGGACGTGACACTTAAACTCTTTTGAGTGTGAATACTATGTATCTCAAAAACACTTACCCAAAAATTCAAATTCAATTTGGAGAATGATCCTCCTAATTTGACAAGTAAGAATTTCCACAAACTAATGTGGAATTAACTTGAGAAATAAAAATATACACAAAATACAATCAAATAAAAAATCACTAATTTGCAATATCTATTTATAATGCAATAATAACAAACACTTATACAAAAGAGGGTAATTATTATAAAATTTTGCAATGTCTATTTATAATGCAATAATAACAAACACTTATACCAAAAAAGGTAGTTATTATAAAATTTTGCAACGTCTATTTATAAATGCAATAATAACAAACACTTATACAAAAAAAAGTAGTTATTATAAAATTCTATAATATAGAATAAGTAAAATATAACATCTTATGAATTTTGTATAATTATCGGAATAAGGTTATAAGTAAATCTAATTTTGTATTTCAACTTTTTAAATTATAGGACCGAAAAAACAATCATATCACAAGGACTCAATTTAGACGTATTTTAATTTTTAGATCTACTAAGTATTGGGAGATCAAATATTTAAAAATAAAATCTTTTAAAATACAACTTGTCTCTAAACTTAGGGAGCATTAATTAATGATTTTTATTGGGAATACAGGAAAATTGACCATCAACGCATGCTATTTACTTCTCGACGTCACAGTTGGTTCATTGATGAAAAACGAATAAATTTGATGCATGTTTATGACCTGACATCAAACATGTAGGATCACTTGGTCGAGGAATTGATAATCTAGTTAGCTTGACGCTTTCTGAGAAACTTTTACTTGGTAGATACAATACATGAGAATCCACTACTGTTGATCGTTACATGCACTATTACTCTTGGGTTTCAAGTCACAAAATAATATAATAATATAAAAGAAATAATAATAAGTCTCGCAAAATAATATAATATATATAAAACAATAATATTACGTTTCACAAAATATTAATTATTAAAAGTTATTATTTAAAAAATAAATTCTTATATTAATATTATAAAAGCTAATATCAAAGCAATATATTATTATCAATTTACACACCGAAATAAAATACTATACACCATTAATTGAACCTAAAATGGAAATATAATGATACAAGTTAATAATAAAGTCAAACTTGGAATATATATAGAATGTACATTAAAAATACAACATTAAAATGTGAAAATATAAAAAAAAAAGCTAGCAAAGATGGGACCAACATCCCAGCGGAGAGATATAGGAACATGAACAATGCAATGTCTAGGAACCAACCTCCTCTGAGGGGTATTTGGTTACTCAGAATCAATCAATGGAAGCAATAGGTGATAAGGAAGGAGTGGGCGTGTTTGAAGATAAACATCTCCAACGGCCGAACAAAGGAATGGGCTCTTTCATTTGTAAAATAGCTATAGATTTGAGGAATAAGAACATCTACTCCGGAGGAGTATTTTATGAGTATGTTTTTGTGGTGCATGTGGATAGAAAAATATGCGAACTCTTATGTTGTGGAGAACTTAATAAAATCTTGGAATTTTTTTTTCCAAACTTTATTATGATTTAAAATAAAATGAATATTTGACATTTATGATAGTGAATATAACATATTAAAATAATGTTTTCAATATTATAATGAATATTCTTTTTTCAAGAGTAAGTAAAACTTTATTGAACTTTATGAAAAATGTCATGGTTAAGATCCAACAATGTGTATAACTACTTTAATCTTTTGATGGAAATAAAACAAATTTTCAAATTATTTAGGGAATCTCTACACCCAATGCCTAGCAGAATATCACAATATAATCACACTTATAACACCATTGAACCCAATCAGGACTCCCAACTCCAATGCAATCAATGAGAGGTATTCATTTACACTACTAAACCATCCTTGTCCTTTAGTAAAGGCAATCTCTTCTGTTTGTGTTTCATTGCATAGTTGTAAGGGATAACCGCATAAACATGTGTTCCCTTCAAATGACCTCTTGCTAAAAGTGTCAAACTTTGTTCCATTTACAATTCTATCACAAAGCTTAGATTCCATGAAATGGGTACATATGCCAACTTGGTTAACATAGAGAGGTTTTGAAGAATCTTTCCACTTAAATTATTTCTGTACACATGTCCAATTGCTCCAAAGTAGATATCTAACTAAGAGATTGAGAGATTTGTCATTTCAATTGATTGCATGGAGAGGAACTAGATGCTTTACAACCCAGTATAGGGGAGATGTTGTAAAGTAAAGTAACCAAAAGAAATTATTAAAAAAATTATGTAGGTTCATAAAATAAAATAAAAAATTATGAAAATCAATGAAAAAAATCCATGTCTGCCTATAAATCAAAAAATTAAAACTTAAACCGGAAAGGGATCACATTTCTTGAGATGTATATATGATGTTTGCTGCTAGCACATATCTCATAGTATACTCAAATCCTTTCATTACAATCTTCATAAACACTTACAAATGAATGATGTTTGTAATACATTGAAGAATAATACCATGGAATTTATTATAACCAAGACTTAAGAATCTTAATTCATAAAAAAAAAATTAAGGAACCTCAACTGTTAGTCTGTTTTTGCTTAAATTCAAGAACAAAAGTTGGGTACAATGAGATAAAGATGTAGGCCAATTCTAAAGACATGACCAGATAGAACTTTCATAGACACAAAATTTTTTATGTCCAATGTTCCACTAAGTTGATTTTTAAACATCTTCCAATTGCCTATAATCACATTCAAAGTATTTTCAGACAAATTTAGTTGATGTAAGGCAACAATATTCAGGCCATTAAATGTTGTTGTAGGTGAGCAATATTCAACCTATTACAAGCAGCATTTAATGCCCTCTAACAACAACTAAATTGGTCCGAAAACATGTTGAATGAGATTATATTATATTGCCCCCTAATAACAACTAGATTTCTCTGAAAACAGGTTGAATGAGATGTAAATTTGTCTGCAAACAGGTTGAATGAGATTATATTATATTGTATTATGGTTTTGATAGTAATGAACAACTCATTGTTACCTAAAATACTATTAATAGATTTTAAATAAATGTATAGTTTTTAGTCTCATTAAATGCTGCTGCAGTTGTATATTGCTACATATTTTTTCATTCAAATCAAGATTATTTGTCTTCAAGGAGAGAGATTCCAATTTTAAGAAGAGATATTCCAATTTGAGTAGACAGCTAGGCTACCATAGTTCGATAGTTCGGATCGTCTAGGGTTAAGATAGTTCGATTTATCTGTTTTTAAGCCCAGTCTTTTTGTCTTTCTAATTTCTTGCTTACCATAGTAACAATCACGGGAAATGGTAGCGTCAACTACCTTTCAACTTCATGCAGTAAATATAAACGAGATCGATGGCATCATGGCCATACCCGTCGACAATTATCAAAGGCTAGGCTATGCTATAGTGTGTGATTTTCTTTTAATAAAACGATATCAATTACTTTTATCAAAATGATATCGATCATAAAATAAAATAAACATATTTTAAATATTTAACTAAATAAATTATATTTTAAAATTTCAAATCATTTAGTATAAATGTTACAAATTTTCTTATTTCATAATATTAAATATTAAGTTTAATATATAAATTTTATAAAACTTTAAAACAACATTTTAATGTTTTTATTAATATAAATGTCAAACTTTGTTGCAGCAGGATAACAAGGCTTAATAAATAAATATCATTTTAAACACCAAAATATATGCTTACTTTAAATTATTTAAACATAAAATGGAAATACAGAGACAATTTAATCTTGGAATATGTACAATCTATTTAATACAAATAGAACATAAAATTATAGAGATGACATTTGTGAAAGTGAATATAACTTAAATTGAATTGACATTCTGAATATTAAAGTATTTTTTTTTTCAAAATAATAATTAATATTCTATTGAATTCTATGAGAACAATGACATGGTTAAGATCTAACAATGTCCATGACTACTTTAATTCTTTCATGGAGATGGAACACACTTTCATTTAGGGAATTTGTACATTCCAAAAAATGGTTTTATTTTGGAGCGTATCACCAAATGCCTTGCGCCATCCTAAAATATAATCACACATATAACTCCAGTGAATCCAATCACCACTCCCAACCCCAGCGCAATCAATAAAACATATTCATTTACACGATTTAACCATCCATGTCCTTTACTAATGACAATGTCTTCCCCTTTGTTATTGCTACATGTTTCATTGCATGGTTGTAAGGGATAGCACCATAAGCATTTGTTCCCTTCAAATGAAGTCTCATTAAAAGTGTCCAATTTTGTTTCTTTTGGAATTCTGCGAAATAGCCTATTCCATGAAATGTTCATATATGCCAACTTGGTTAATGTAGAGAGCTCTTTAAGATTATTCGACTTGAATCATTTTTGGACAAGTCCAATTGCTTCGAAGTAGATATTTCACTAAAAGATGTAGGGATTTGTCCTTCCAATTGATTTCTAGATAAATTCAATAGTCGTAGACCTGTAAAATTTCCTATTCTTGAGATATTTCCTAGCACATATGTTAAAGTATACTCAAAACCTTTTATTACAATCTTCATATAGTGTATTACCACTGAGTTGAGAACACCCAATAATTATGAACCCCTTAAATGTTTGAAGATATGATGGCATTCTTCCATAGAAATTATGGTTGGATAGATCCAACAACTACAATTGGGTGAGGTTTGCAATCCATTGAGGAATAATACCATCGAGCTTATTGTAACCAAGACTTAGGACTCTTAGGTTATAGAAAAATTTCAGGTAGTGAGGAAGGTCACCAGTGAATCTATTTTTACTTAAATCCAACAACTTAAGTTGGGTACAATGGACCAAAGATGTAGCACAATCCTAAAGAAGTTATTAGAACGAGCAGATAGAACTTTCATACAAATTGGAAATATTATGTCTAGTGTTCCAGTAATTGTAGACACCTTCAACCTTTGTAAAGTTGTGAAGTTATTTAAAGTCATTGGTATTCTACCTAATAATGAGTTGTTCGACAATATCAAAACCATCATAAATTTGCAGTTTCCTAAAGAGTTGGGAATAATTCCATTTAACTTGTTTTCAATAAATTAAACTCTTTTAGTACCACACATTCTTACACATTCTCCGAAATCTTTGGAAATTGTACCTGTGAGATTATTAGTTATCAAATAATGAAACCAAATAATTAACTAAATACATCAAACCTCCTGCATAAGGTTGTAATGTAAGGTAATATTTAGAAAGGGTTAAAAATCCCATAGAATTACAAGGATTCCTTTCCATTAACTTTAACCAATTTCTCGTGGATGCATGCACGAGAAAAATTAGAGACCCTCATTCATTGATGGTATCCCCACCTTCAGCTATGAGGGGAACATTGTTGCAAAGATTGGTAAGTTGTCTGGGAAAGATGTACTTACTTGGAGATGAATAGTGAAAAAATGTGTGATGGAGATAACGTGCTTACTTTTTTTTGAGTTTGATACTATGTGCAAGAGACACTCAACAAACTCTAAAGATAGAAAGTTTTGTAATTTTAGGATGTTGATTCAACCTTCCTAAGGATCTAAATTTATAATTTCCTTTGGAGTAGATCCAGGAACGAAATAATATTCGGTAGCACTTCCAAGATCCATAGACCATTTTTTCAGCGATGATATGTTTGAATCCTTTGGCAAAATATAACTTTTATTGTAGATGGAAACAGTTGATACACTTGCCAAATATTTGTTGTTGTAAGAACTTACATACTTAAAAAGGGATTATTTTGTAGGTGGCTTGAAATTCCCTTCCAATTTTTATCAATAAAAGAAATAAGTTCAACACACATATTTTTAGGTAGGCCTTTCAACCAACCATATGACCAAATAAGGGAGAATATCATTTTTCAGACACATTAACAATGCCCACAAAACTCTAGCTATTATAAAACTCTTGTTCATCAAGGTAAGGATGGAATATGTATACATTACAAGAGAAAAGATGGTTGTGATCACTTTGTTGCCTTTGGCCTTTTGCTTTCTCTAGAATGCATTTAAAATCTAGGAGTATTTCCTCGGCTTCTATTGGTTTAGAGAAATATCTATGCCCAAATTTTACATAACATAGAAGCACTTCCTCATGTTTCTATTGGGTCTAAATGGAATGTCTAAGTTTTGTTAGATGTGGAGAACAAGGAGTTTCAAAGGGAAGGAATCTAAAGAGCCACTTTTTTTATCATAAAGGCACATTACCACTTATCAGAGTACAATATGTCGACCAAAAAGATAATGGAACTCAATGAAGGATTCCCTAGTTCCACTTGTTATTGCAAATGATACTTTCTGTTGACAAAACCAATAACAAATCTACCTATATTATAAATGGATATCTAGTTACTAATTTTGCAGGAAGAAAAGCATAGATTCCTATTGTCGCCATATTTCCTCCAATAAATCATTTTCCATTGGAAAAGCTAATGTAATAGCCTATTTTTTGACATATTTACTCTTCTTAACCCTACACTCATCTTCCATAGGAACCCATTGCCTCTACATGTAATAACTACACTGGTTCATTAAAATTTGATATTCTTACACTAACAAATGAAAAATGAAGGATTCATTATCATTGTTCTAAGATGTTCTAAGGTAGTTTTCTTGTAAAATAGAGATTGTATAAATCCTGTTAAAATACACATGTTCTAGCTCACAAACTAAGAGATTCTTTATCATAGACATAAACAAAAGAACTTTAGGATGAATACTATAGAGTTGTTGCTTTACAGCTTCAATCTTCTCAGGACTTATGGGTAAAACTATAAAATTATTGGGTAGTTAGCATCCATAAATTTCATCAAGGTTTATTGTGCATCGCTTATCTTCTATCCCCTTGAATCCCTATATTGATGATATTTGAAGCCCTAGGTTGTCCATATTGGGAATTCGTGGGTTCCCCAGATGCTACTGGTGAAGACACTAGTAGGGGGGTTTATATAAACTATGAAATACATCCCTCTCTCTATATATCTCTACTCTGACTAAAATCCCTCTCTCTCGCTACCTATACCCCCCACATATCTATCTCTCTCCTATTCCCCCTCTATCTCACACACTCTCTTTATCTCTCTATATCACCTCCACTTCAACCTAACCCCCACCCATATCACTCCCACAACCTTTTAAAACCCCCTTATGTATATATATCTAACCCCTTAACACCCTTATATCTCTACACCTCTAACCCCTTACCACCCCATAATGTTGATCCCTTTAGCTCTCTCATTCTCTCTATCTTTGTCACTATCCCCTTAACACTCCCACTCTCTCTCCATCTCTAACCCCTTAACACTCCCTATCTCTCTATATCTAAGCCCTTACCAACCCCCAATCTCTCTCTCTCTCTCTCTCCAACCCCTTAACAACCCCCTCTCTCTCTACCTCTAACCTCTTATCATCCCCCAATGTCTCTCCTTTCACCTCTCTTTGTCTATATCTATTTAACCCCTTACCACCACCCACTTTCCCTACCTTTAACCCCTTACCAAATCTCCGCCCCTCCTTTTCTCTACCTATGACCCTCTACCCTCGACCCTTTTCTCTAACTCTAACCCCCTACCCCCCCCNTCATTCTCTACCTCTAACCCCTTACCACCTCGAAATTTTTTTATGTTATAATCAACAAAAAATAAATGTGTAGTGTTACATAATGCGTACGCATTTTATTTTGGCCAGCTTTAAACTTGAATTTAAGCAAAATTCATACGCATTTCCTAGCACTATCACTAACCCTCCACATGTGTCGGTGTGGCATTTTAATGCCTATGTGTCTGCTTCAGGATTTGCTTAAGATTTACCATGTTTGTGCCCTGGAGTATTGTAACCCATGGATAATTAAACATTACATCCAATTTTGCAGTATGTTTATGTTTAGTCGTTGGCTATAGTATGCTACACATGATCATTTTTATAAAATTTTAGACACATATTACTTTTTTATGCAAATTCCAAATATGTAATTTTTAAAAATAATCTATATCTATATCTATATCTATATCTATATATATATCTATATCTATATCTATATCTATATCTATATATATTCTTTTTGTCTGGTGACATAACTCCTTGACTAAAAAACACATTGTTAGTGTTTGTCCATAACTCTTCCATTTCTCAACCATTTTGAAAAAAACATGTATGATGAACTAAATGACACCGACCTCTACATGCTATAAAAAAACCATTTTGAAATAATTGCATTAATACCATCAAAGGATCCACCCACACTTGGCGTATTGTTTTCGATGTTCGAGCATTTTGATAATTAAAAAAAAAAAACTATTAATTTGTTTTTGTAAAAATAGCGGTGCACTAGTACTAGTTGTTCTCTATATGTCTACAAATTTTCATAAGTTAATTCCATTATTTTGGCACTCAAAGGTTGCACCCAAGAAAACATGTACTTTATATTTTGTCCCAAAAATAAAAAGTGTATGTTAGAAAATATCAAACTTTAGATAGTTAAGAACATTTTTTATGGAAATTTTTTATATATTCGGAAACGTTGTTCAATTTCCTACATTTAATCTTTTTTACTCATGACAAGATTTGTCATGTATGTCTCAAAATATCCATGTAAGATGAGGGATGTCTATTTTTTTTGCTTTCTATTGTATCTAGCTTGTCCAAAAAGACCCTCATCCACTTGCATACACCCACCAATTCAAGATATTGACACCATATCAATGCCATACCATTTATGTTAAAAATGTATACTCTCGCTTTCATGTCTTTAGAATAACCATATACTTGGAAGTATTCATTCTTGCATAGTACCCAAGATTCAACCTCCTCTCAAATTTTCTCTTCACCATCAAAGGTTGGTGGTTTATTTTTCTTGAATTCCCCCTCCATCTTTGAAATTTTGTATCTTCTTCTTTTTATGAGATGAGACCTTTGAAATACCACTTGTATAATTTTTATAATAGTCAGTTTATCTTTGGAAGAATTAGTATAGGTATTGGTTATGCCAATAGAATTTGAATCTTTTTTTTATAACTATTCTTCAAGGACTTTTACCTACACTAATGAAAAATTTCCCAAGTTGTTTTTGGTTCTTTATCTCAAGTAGATTTTGTAGAAAAATAAAATTTAATTCTTGTTGTGTTTCATGGGATTTAAACAATATCTCATTATCTATGTTAAAACTCTATAGGTGTGGTCGTAAACTTCTTATAGTTTCAATTATATTAAAATGATTTTCTAGTTCTATCCTTTCATTTTACCCCATCTTTGGTCCCATACCTATTTGGTTTGTAACTAATCAATGAAATAATATATATGCTCCAGTGAAAATAACTTATTTAACTCTCCAATATTTACTTCACTATGCTAATGAAAATTTACAAGATTCTTCCTCCCTATGCATATAGAAATATAATTTAATAGTTAATTCATCTTTAAACCATTATTGATTTCATTTTGTTTAGCCCATATGGTATCATAGTGTTGTAAAATTTCTTTGATACCTGTCAGTACCCAAACATTCTTAGACATCATTTATTTATTGTCACGTCCCCACCCCTCTAATTGGCGAAGACGATACAACTAACCGCTATGAAGCCAGGCAAACTAAGCCCCATGAACATAAGATGTAAACTGCATTGGAAAAGAAACATACATAGATACATAATTTGTTCAATAAACATACAGCAAAATCCAACTACATCTTGTTCAAACATTCACAACATTCAACATGTTCATCATTTATCATTAAGCAACAAATACCATTGCATATATAAATAGGCAAGATATAGACAAGAATACTTATCTTAACAAAAGCGCGTCCTGCAATCAGCTACATCGGTGCAACATTCCACCCAACCATAGGCCAGTGTGCTTGTCAAACTCTTAGCAACACTACCTCCCCCAAGCTGGGCATGAGTCGACAAGGAATAAGGGAAACACTAGCAAGCTAACATGTAGTTAAGGATACACAAAACTCATCCAAGCCACCATACTTGGTTTTATTAGGCTAACAGGGAGCTAGAAATGTTTGTTGCTAAGCTAGTGAGCTCAATCCTAGAGCTATGGACCCTTGCACAAGAACTAGCCTGAATTCTAAAACATCCACACACACCCAACACAAGGAAGCATCCCCTTCTCTGATACACAGTCCCTCTAGCTATGCCTTCCCTTCCAGTGCTATTCAAGGGGTGTAAAGAAGAAACCCATCCCTTTAGCTCTGTCTGTGAGGCTCCTGCACAAACGAGGTTTATCAAGTAGGCTCAGACCCCATTTCCACTCCAAAAATAGTTCAACCAATACATCAAAGGAATACACAACAATTTCCAGATCTGGGATTAATGAAAATCGAGTTGGGAGCCAAAAACGAATTTGTAGATGGGTGAAACAACCCCCTTAGAAGCAATTCGAATTCTAGATTTGTTTATGGCCGTAACGTGGCCAAAAAAAAATCAAACGACACCAAAAATTCATGGCTTTATTTCCCCCATTGGATTTGAAACTCTGAACATGAAATCCCCCAACCGTGGAGAGGCGGAAATAACACAAAAATGACCAGGAGTGATCCCAACCACTGAACATTAACAAAAACACTTCCAAGCCTTGGGAAAGATGAAGAACACAATAGATAATGTGATGGGTGAATTCCAGGAGCTCCAAAATTGTGGGGAAGACCAAAACGATGAATGATTTCACACACCAGAAGTTCTGGATGCCTAAGAGAGCTCACATGAAGAAAAGATGGGTGAGGAAAACATGCAAACATGAAAGCATGGTATAATGGCCTTCATTTTTTGGATTTTTCTTTCCCAAGGATTCAAAACGTGTTTACCAAAAACTAATGGCATCTCCAATTCGAATTTGGGTTGTCATACCTTGCCCATCACATGCAATAACCAACCCAACCAATTTCTGGCAGTAATAAATGATTGGGTGAATGAGACAAGAAAGGTAGTTGACAGTTTGATGGCTTCTCCCTCTGACATTTGGCTTTTCTCTATTGGCCCCAAAGGTTGAATATCCCCCCCCTATCCTTAGGAAATCATGTCCCTTCTCATTATTGTTGCATTGACATAACTGGTTGTGGTTTTTTTAATTAATTGCATATTTACATGATGATTTAAAATCCCAATGTTCCTAGCTAGCACAAAATACCATCGGCACCAATTTAATCTCTGAACATATAACGTTAAATCGATGGTGGGGATTTTTCGTATAGATCCACACCATGATTAACTACAATATATACATCATATACATTTTATGCAAATGGGGACAAAACTAGGGTGTTACATTCCCCTCCCCCTTCAATAGCACTATCCTCAGTGCTTTACAAAATTGAACAAAACTTCTACACTAGCATTGCCTCAGTGCTACGCAGAATTGAACAAAAATGGATGTGCCAACTGCATGGCATCCTCCATCTCTCACGTAGCCTCTTTAGGACCGTAGTGCTACCATTGCACCTTTACCAATGCTACAGCTCGATTCCGGAGCATTGTAACCTGCCTATCAAGGCTGTGCATTGGATTGATTTGGAACTCTCCCTCAAGTTCCACCTGAATCACATCCCAATTTATCACATGGTTAGAATCATGTACATATTTCTTAAGCAAAGAAACATGAAAAAATTAATGAGCTCTAGTGATAGCAGGAAATGCAAGTCTATATGCAACTGGCCCTATTCTTTCAAGCACTTCAAATGACCCATAGTATCTAGGTGACATCTTGGCACAACTTCCAAGCTTCAAGGAACTCTTCTTTTCCCTCACTCTGAGGTATACATGATCCCCAACATTGAACTCTCTGTTCACCCTATGTGTACATGCATAGCTTTTCTACTTATCCTAAGCTTCTTTTAGATTCTGCCTGATCTTTATAACCTCTTCCTCCATCTCCTTGAGCAATTTTAGACCAAGCACAACCCTCTTCACTGGATTATCCCAAGTCACTAGTGTCCTACACCTCCTTCCATATAAATCTTCATATGGACTCATCCCCAAGGATGCTTGCTATCCATTATTATAAGCAAACTCTACCAAGTGTAAGTAATCTTCCCACTTGGTTGGTTTGTCCATCACATACATGCGAAGCATGTCTTCAAGCACTTGATTCACCCTGTCTGTCTGCCCATCAGTCTGAGGATGGTACACAGTGCTGAAATTCAACTTGGCACCCAAATTTGCAAACAACCCCTTCCAAAAATTGGAATTGAACTTGACATCTCTATCAGGGATTATTGCCTTAGGAAATCCATACAATTTGAAAATCTCCTTCATGAATATTTTTGCAATGTCATCAGTATTGTGCATAGAATTAACCGGTATAAAATGTGTGTCCATTGTCAACTTGTCCACCACAACCATGATGGAATCATGTTGTCTCCAACTCATTGGAAATCCTGTAAAAAAATCCATGGAAATAACTTCCCATTTCCATTCTAGAACTAGAAAAGGTTGCATCAAACCTGCAGGGTGTTGTTTCTCAACCTTCACTTGCTGACATTTCATGCACCTTGAAATGTACTCAGCCATATCCTTTTTCATTCCTCGCCAAAAGTACTATTTTTTGGTTGTAGCAATTGTCTTCTGATATCTTGGATGACCATAATATGGAGCTTGGTGGATCTCATCCATAACTATTCTCTTCAAATCTGCTACATTTGGAATATAGACTCTGTTCTTATAAGTAAGAAGTCTATTTTCTTCCAATTTATATCCTTCATACCTATTCTCAATACTTTGTTGTTACAATTTTTCTTCTACTTGCTCATACGATTTATCTCCAGCAGTATGATTAATAATCTGTTGTCTAAAATCTGACTAGCAAATACTAAGAGATGACATGTGCATTTTCAACACCTTTCTACTGAGTGTATCAGCTACCTTGTTCTCCTTTCCTTTAATGTGCTTGATTTCAAAATCAAACTCACATAAAAACTCCATCCATCTAGCTTTCCTAGCATTTAACGTTGGCTGATCAAACAAGTACTTCAGACCACAATGGTTTGTGCTTAACTCAAATCTCCTACCCATCAAGTAATTCCTCCAAATATTGAGAGCATGTACTACGGATGCAAGCTCGAGATCATGAGTGGAATATTTCTTCTCATGGTCCTTCAACTTTCTTGACTCATAACATATCACGTGGTTGTCCTGCATAAGAACTCCTCCTAGTCCTTGTATGCATGCATCAGTACACACCAACAAATATTTTTTTGGGTCTACAACTTTCAAGACTGGTGCACTTGTGAGAATATTCTTCAATCGCTGGAAGATTTCTTCACACTTCAATGTCCATTCAAAATATATACCCTTCCTTTGCAAGGAAGTGATGGCATGTGCAACCTTGGAGAATCCTTTAGTGAATCTCCTTGTTGACGGGCCGAAATTGGCACAATAGTCAACTAAGAGACAACCCTATCCAAGAGCTTTCAAAGCTACTCTCAGTCATTAGATAGCTGTCCCTGACGGGATTAAGGCCCCGTTGCCTTCCCTTAAATTAATCCTAGCTACAGGAGGAGACTCAAAGGAAAAAATAGATTTAATATTTGTTAACTAAATCTATACTACACCTATGAATATACAATGAAAAAAATTAAAAATAAGTACTAAGTTAGTTGATATGTTACACAACTAATAACTAAAAATTAATCTAGTTAAACCAATTAACCTATGAGTACAAGAGATAATAGTTAATAAAATATTAACAAACTCAACTAATTACATAAATTACACTATAGACACATGTACATTCATAATAAGATTGAAAGATAACTTGGCAGAGTACGGTAAAATGTAAAAATCTGATTCAATATAGTTTCTATAGATTAAGTAAAAACTACCACTTAAATATCCTAAATATCCTATCCTGATTAGGAGCATGATAATATTAACCCTGGAATCAACTTGCAAATAATGATACTATGTAGACAATCCTGAAAGCATTCAGAAGAAATTCTGAAAAGTAACAAGATAACACACAGAACTAGTATATCACATGTATTATAATGATAACATCAGATTTACTATATAACGTGAATTTGCAAGTTGAACCAGCTTAGATCGACAATTTAACATGATGCATTTGCACATTTATTCAAAGAAAAGTAACAACACATAAAAACTGTGAAAATAAATAACAAGATCATATGATATCACAAGTACATCTCCATAGTATAAATATTGCAAATATACTTATAAATATCTTCAGTATAATGATGTTGCAACTGCTAACAAGAAATTGTCTTTAGCTACAGAAAATGATAAAGTGATCCTGCTTAGTCTCTTTCCTCGACCATCAACCCCCCATTCTAGTCAAAACTGTCTCCTTAAATACATTCAATCTCATATAGAGATAATTCTAGAAAATAGGAAACTACGTCATCGTAATCTTAACCAATTTCATCCAAAACAGAAAATGACAAATGAAATTGTCATTTTCTACATACGTTATGATATCTCGAAATTGAAAAGATTCGACCTAAAGTGATAAATCATAAAATGATAAAGACACTAGAAAATTAGTGACACCTAGGAGACGACACATCCATAATTGAAAACGATTTCAACTGATTCATTCATAAATCTCCGGAAATCATCTTGAAAATGAGCGATCACCAAAAACCAGGAAAAGCGCATCTGGAAAACCAATCATATCATCTGCAACATCACACAGTGAGAATTAGCCCAAACACGAGGGTAAATAATTTAAATTTAATAATTCACCAACTAACTCAAAACAATACCTGGAAAACAAAATTAACTTCATTATCATTTGCTGCTTTTACTTACAAACTTCAAACTTGAAATACTTTCTAGACATATGTACAAAAGTGAGTATCCCCAAAATGCTATGATTTAACAGGAGTATTAAAAACCTGTATATTCACACTAGTCACCGGATTTTGTGAGCATGGAACCTGTGAGTGACCTTTAAGCTGCATCAAAGTGACCTGAGCGTTTAGCTCATGAACTCTTTCCTCATTTTTATGATTCTCATGTTGCGGTTTCATAACTCTTCGAACCAACTTGTTCTTGTGTCTCTTCAGACACAAGATACATTTACCTGCTGAATCAGATTTCTCCTTCAAACTTATATTCTCAGTTTTCATAGAATCACTATGTGCTTCCATCTCCGTTATTTCTACCTCCATTCGACGTATCTTGTCAAGCAGACAATTGACTAAGAGTGGGTGAATTACTTCACCAATTCAATATGAACCAAGTAAATTCCCATCAACAATTTTTTCCTCAATTTGAGGATCTGGCACATAGTCAACTTGAGGATTCTTATCAGAAACATGAGGACTGTGTGCTACTGGGTGATTCACAGACTTGAGATTCATGTCATGGTCATCATGCGGGACAGATCCATTATCTTCATCATCTAATACCACCGTTTCTATGTCGTTATCATTCTTCACAGCAAATTTAACCGCATTGGTTTTGTATGCCATACTCCTAGTAAATCTACTTGTAACCTTAACATTTGGTTTCTTGCTCAACTGTCTGCAGGTTTTGTCATTACGGTTCGGCGTTACTGGGGAAAGGTTTAGAGATTTCCTCCTTCGCTTAGAACGCGTGGGAGAACCAGGACTTTGCATAGGAGTGGGAGTGAGATCTTCATGGACACTGGAGTTTACACAATCAGTAGGGTTTGGCGTATGCTTGTGTGTAGGCGAGGTTGGGACTTGACAAGGCCGCTGATGCCTTACACACTCCTCTGCACAATCAAATTGGCAGTGGCAAAATGCCATAAAACCACTCTACTCAAGAAAATGGTCCCAGGTCTGATTTCACTTAAACAGCTCCCTCTCCACCAACATTCTGACAAGACCATGGTGGAAAAGACTTCGACCGATATTGTTAGGCCCTTTCTTGATGGCCACATACATCTTATTCATGCTTTGAACTAAGTAATGGGGTAAATTGATAGGCAGACCGAGAAAAGCAGTCATCAATCTAAGATGATAGACATATGCAGAAGAAAGACGACCCTCGCAAGTCACATACCTGTGAATGACATTCAACACAGGTCTCCATTCTTTTTTGAAATATTTCCACGACACACCAGCTCTGAAAGACACCTCCTGGCAAGGGTTCTTTAACATTTTCCTCCATTCAGTAAAATTCATCTGTTTGGATTTAAACTAGCACTCACCTTTTAAAGGTAGGCCCATGGCCAAGGCGACTGAGCGTTCATCAACTCTGAACTGAAGGTCGGCCACCCTAACTCTAGGATCGACCAACGAAAGGGAAAACAACCTAGGACTTCAGGGTTCTCGTCAAGAAGCTTCGTATTGTTAGGTTCGACCTTGACCACTGGAGCCATGGCTGCAAGTGCAAACGCACACAGTTGCACGCGGAGGACATACAACAGACCACAATCACACAGAATTTTGGAGGGAGAACATTCGGGATGGAAGCCAAGCAAAAACCACAAACAATAAAACCCGACTCTTTCATAAACGAAATGCGACATGGGTAAACTCAGAAAAGAACCCTGTAAAATCGGCATGACCGAGCAGGAATGATTACACAGAGAGGTGATCACAATAATGGAAAGAGAAGGAAAATACTCCAGAACAAACTCACTTAATCATGATTTATTCGGCTCGATCGAAATAAAACCACAAATCGCATAGAGTACAGGTGTTCAATGGATACGAGAACACGACGCTATGCTTGTACAGCATTTAAATGTCATTACATAGTTTCGTATGTGTGGAATGATGGCATATCAACCTGCAATCAAGTGGATCGGATTTGGAAATGGCGACAGGGATCAAAACCAACCATAAGCAATGAATAGGCACTGAAACATCAACCTTACTACATTATAATTTCAGCCTTCAGAAACAGCGAACATGCTACGTGAAGCACATATGGAATAACCCCTTACATCAACCCCAATCATTAAGTTAAAAATATAAGTTACGCATGGAGAACATTGCAAAGATCGAAACTAAATACTTGTGGTAGGATCAAGCATAATTCGAAGATTAGTGGACGAACTTTGTATAAGACACCGCTGCATGAAATATTTATCCTTTCATATTCCATGACGTTGTCAAATTTGCAATTAAAATACAAATAAAACATACCAATTGCTGAATATTCAAGTAAGGATTATGGTGAAAAGCATACAAATCCATTCAAAATAATGCTTTAATATAGTAATTTTGTCAACTAACAATAGTCCACAAGTTTATCAAAACAATGGAATTTCACCATTTCAGTAGCTAATGGAATTTCATTGTTTCAGTAGCTCCCGATTCTGTAAACTGAAATGAGAAATTCAAATATTTCATCAAACAAAATTTTATTTTGCTTGATGAAATTTGTTTTAAGGCTGTTGGGTAAGCACACAACAGATGGCGATTGACTGGGTGGAACAGTTATCTATGTTTTCTTGATCTGAAATCATGCAATCAAAGAATTATATCCCTCATGTATATCAATGTAAGAGTCAAATTTTAGCACCTTGAATAGATTCAAAAATTTCATATTCCTAAAGCTTACCAGAAATTTACACTTTTAATTATTTATTTGATAAAGGACAGGTCTCTCACAAAAATCAGTCCAAATGATCTAAGGAAGTAGGTGGCATGGTTTCGAAGAATAAAGGCTCAATACCACAAGCATGGCCCTGCTTCCAGCAGGCGTCCATAGCCCCGACAGGGTTGCTTCAAAGCCCAAAGAATGCCAGTATCCCATCTGCCAGTTATAGATAGACAATTCTGGTTAGGTTGGAATGTTACCATCTTTTTTTTTTTTATACTTCTGAAGGCCACGGTTCTGGCTTGGTAACTAGGTATTCACCATGTCAGTCACCAGTTTGCACTACAGTAAATAAACCGGCTCGTGATGAGACCTTTTATCCCTTAGTGTTTTGTCCAAGGGCCATTGTCCTGACTTGTTGACCGGAAGCGACAATGTTACTGAGCACAAACCTATGATCCTGAACAAACTAGCTCGTTATGAGACCCTCTGTCCTTCATATTATCTTTAAAATATTCAAATCCAACCATGTCCAGATTGTAGTTATATTTAATCTCCAATGACATTATCTTAGCAGATGGGGAGACAAGTCTAATTCTCTTCACGAGAGGGAGTGGCGTAAAAGACTTAAATAGATAACCTTGACAAATACTGCCCTAATCCTTTTGGAAAAATCTTTGCGGAGACTCATCTTATTAGTTTATATTTACATGATTTAAGAATTTCTGGTAAAATTTGGAAAGACGAAAAACCATTCACTGTTCAAGACATAAAACAGCATGACAATATTCAGGATAGAAAGATCATGATGAATGATTTGTAGGTCAACCACAAGATTCGGTGAAAAGTCATCAATCCAAGATTAATTGAATTGATCACTCTCAGAAATTATGCAAATAAAACAGTGAATAGATGTGAGGGGATATTCAAAGCAAACAAATAAAATAAACACACTAAAATGTTCCAAAAACCGAGAAAACCACACAAGGTATGTACAGGATAATCCCTTAATGGGGATCAGCAGAAATATTTTTTGATGAGATGGCCATTTACCGGAAGGTTCTCGATGTCTCTCTCCAGCGTCTGCAACCTAAATGTGATGGGACCAAGTTTTTCTATAATGATAAACGGTCCCAGCCACAAGCATTGGAACTTGATATGTTTCCCTCTTTCTTCGTGCTCTTTGTCCCATTTCAAAACTAGGTCACCTACTTCCAAATCCCTACTAGCTGATTTTCTATGATTGAACCAGCGTTTTATTGTCTTCTGGTGTTGGTTGAACTTTTTTTCTGGCTAACTCTCTTTCTTCCTCCAGTTTAAGCAGAGTATTAATATGATGTTCCATGGCAGAACATGTTGTTTCTTGCACTGGCTGGGAAAGCTGTAGAGAGGGTAAAAATAGATGGGGAGGCAAGATAGCTTCTTTACCATATACCAAGAAAAAAGGAGAATTACCTATGGCAGCCTTGGGAGTGACTCTGTCATCCCATAGGGCATTTGATAAGGTGTTGTGCCAATTTCTATGATGATTAACCACTGTGCATTTCAGAATTTTGATTAAATTTTTATTGGAAGATTCAACTAATCCATTACCTTGAGGATAATAATTAGCTGAATACTTTAACTTTATACCCTTTTCCAATCCATATTATGTTAGTTTTACGGAAGAAAAATAAGTTGCATTGTCAAAAATCAAAGATTCGGGAATGCCAAACCTGGTGACAATAAAAGAGTCAAGGAATGATATCACCTGTTCTGAGTTAACCACTCGCAAGGGGATGGCTTCGACCCATCTAGTGAAATAATCGGTGGCTGTCAGAATGTATTTGTGCTACTATGAGGAAGCTGGTGTAATTGGACCAACAATGTCCAAACCCCATTGTTGAAATGGAACTTCAACAATAATAGGCTGGAGAGGTAATGCTGCTTTCTTAAGTCTTCCGTCTGCTCTCTGACACTCCTGACATTTCCTAGCAAAGGCATATGTATCTTTGAACAACGTAGGCCAGTAATATCTAGCTTTGAGTACCTTATGCGCAGTGGTTTCTCCACCAAAGTGTCCCCCGACTGGCCCTGCATGTAATTGAGACAACACGCTATCAGCTTCATTTCTTTCTAAACAATGAAGGAGGACTCCTTCAAAATTATTTTTGAACAGAATGTTATCAATCAGCTGATAAGGGGAAGATATTAATCTCAAAGCCCTTTTTCTACATGAATCTAAATGTTCAGGAGAATTTCCATATAATAGAAAAAACTTAATGTCATGATAAAAGGAATCAGAGGGGGCTGAGATTGGAAAAACTTCGCTTTCAAATAGAGAGTGTTCATCGATAAAGTGCATATCAGATTCAGGCATGTCTGAAGATTCGGCTGCCAACTTACAAAGTCCCTGTCCTCTGACAATGTTTAAAGGTTTGATTTCCAGGTCATACTCCTGAAGTGTTGTAACCCAATGGGCTCGTTTTTCACCCAAGTCCTTTTGTACCAAAAGATTTCTGATTGCAGAATATGGCACAATAACCTTGGTATGAGACTTCAGCAAATAAGGCCAAAAATGTTTTAGTGACTTAAAAACAACAAATGCTTGTTTGTCTACTACTGGATAATTGAGCTCTGCATCGTTTAAACCGGAACTTGTAAAAGCAATGGGAGCTTCATTGTTTTCCTCATTTTTCTGCGTTAAAACAGTGGCATATGAAGAATCAGAAGCAAAAGTGTATAAAATAAATGGTTTAGAGAAATCGGGGCTTGTTAAGGTAGGAGCTTCAGCAATAGCTTTTAATATATCTTCAAAGGATTGCTTTTCTTCAGCAGACCATTTAAAATCAACATCTTTCTTAATCATTTTCTGAAGTGGTCTGATAATCTCAGTGAACCCAGGAATAAACCTGGAGACAAAATTTATTTTCCCTAGAAATGATTGCATAGTTTTCTTTGAGTGAGGAATAGAAATTTACGATATAGCCTGGGTTCATTCAGAATCAATATTGATACCTTGTTTTGAAACTACAAAACCCAATAATTTACCTTCTGTAACCGCGAAGATAGATTTCTTGGGATCCAGGGAGATCCCATATTTTCTGCAACGTTCAAAAACCCTCCTAAGATGTGTTAGGTGATCAGCCCTGTTTTTTGAAAAAACAGTTACATCATCAAGGTAAACAACAACAAATTGGCCGATTAGGCCTCTGAACGCAATGTCCATCGCCCTTTGAAAAGTTTCTCTGGCATTAATTAAACCAAATGGCATTTTCCTATAAGCGTAAGTTCCCCAAGGGGTTCTAAAGGTTGTTTTCAACTGATCTGTTTTGGATACTAACACTTGGTTGTATCCTGAAAAACCATCTAAAAGCGAGAACATTTCGGATCCAGAAACCTGTTGTAATATCTTTTCCATAGGGGGGACGGTATAATTATCTTTTTTTCTGAAACCTTGTTTAGATTTCGAAAATCGACGCACAACCTAATATCACCATTTTTCTTTCTAACCGAGACGAGATTTGCCACCCACTGCGTATGCCGCACTGGAAAAATTATTCTGGTAGCCAGAAGTTTGTTAAGCTCCTTTTTAACAGCCGGTTCTAGGCTAGGGTGCATTTTCCTCAACTTCTGCTGGAAAGGTTTAGCCTGTTGTTTCATGGGGATAACATGTTGCATTATGTTTGGATGAAATGTCTTAAGATCGTCATATGTCTAAGAAAAAATGTATTTAAACTCATTAAAGAGTCGTATGAAGGCTATTTTTTCTTGGGGAATACACGTACTGCCCAGATTGACACATTGAGGACTGTGTTCGGTGTCTAAATTTATGATTTTAAATTGCATAGTAGAGCTATTGGTTTTACAGTTCCTTACACCTTTAAACTTGTCCTTCAAATCATAGAATTTCTCAAGTTTAATTACAGATCTAGGGAGAGTACTGACCTGATCAAGAGATTCTTCAATTGAACAAGGTTTATGAATTACCGCAAAGTTGTACAGATCTTCATCATGAGTCATTTTGTCGATGACTATGTCTTTGAAGGTGTCCTTCATGGTAAAAAAATCGATTAACTGCTTGTCATGGTCAAAAACTCTCCAATTGACAACATTATCAGGTATGGAAGGCCTGAAAAGCAGTTCAACAGAGAAGGAATCAGCAAACATCCCTTCAGATGGAATTAACCTTCAAGCAACATTTGCTAATAGATCTGCGTCCTTATTCAAATAACGAGGAATAGAATTTATATTAAAAGCTTCAAATGATAATAATAAATTCCACACCTCTGTCTGGTAATTTCTTAGATGACCAGCAATGCAATGTATAGTGTTGTGTACCTGTCTAAAGATAATTTCAGAGTCTCCTAACACTACCAAAGCTTTAGCTCCTAGAACAATTGCCTTTTTCAGCCCTTGAATAAGGGCTTCATATTCAGCGATATTATTGGTGCACTCAAATTCCAACCTGCAAGCAACAAAATACCTTTTTCCGTGGGGATCTATTAACAAACAACCAGCCCCAGCCCCTTCCTTTGACTTAGATCCGTCGAAATATAGAGACCAGAGGCCATCATTCAGGTCTAAATGTGCAGTGTTTCGAACTGAAATTTCGTCTGAAACTTGTGTGAAATGAAAAAATTTGGATTGCTTCTATGGATCTTGGACTGATGATGTTTCAGCCTCAAGGTTTCCAAAAAAGGAATCAACCATGTAATTGCCTATTATAGTATCAATGAATAGCACTGGCTCGTTTGAGTCATCCAGTTCAGTGACCATGTGCTTCATATAATGCTCTCGATCAATTATGATTTTGTTTGGGCAGCCATTCTGAGGAAGCCATAAGTGTGACCAGTCCGTTGCAAAAGATCCCTTCAATTTTTTAGACCAATCTCTGCTGAGGAATAAGCCATATGCCTCAGGGATATCTGCAACAATTATGTCAATGATGAAATGAACCTGAGGGTTTGAGGCTAATCTTATCAATCTTTCATTCAACTTTGCTATTACTTTTACGTTTGATCTGTCAAGTTGCACAATGCTCGTATCACATGGGACGGGGACTGCATTAAGTTTTTTACATACCGAATATGGCATGACGTTTTTCGAAGCCCCTGAATCTATCATACAATTGTGTACTTTACGATTGCAGATCTCAAACGTAAGTAGAAACAGAGGAGTTGAGGAATCTGATTTCTTACCTATGGATGAGGCGTTGACTGAAGATTTTGTTGGGTTGTCTTTGGTACTAGCAGAACTATTTTGAGTGGAGGGAGTTTTGCCATTTTTATTTAGAGAAAACCCTTGAATCATCTTGTCTCGAATTGCAGGAAATTTAAGGAGTTGAACATAGATAGAAATGTTGGCTCTGATTTTCTTCAAATCCTCAACCAGATCATATTCTAACTCGAGAGAAGATGTAGACTTAGTGTTTGAAGGTTGGGTTTTTGTTTTGACAGTCGAACTGTCATCGGTAGGTGTTGTGGAAGGTTCCCCTGAGGAGTGATTTTTCTTGATTCTAGTATTATATTGATGCTGGTTGACATTGACAAAAGAAACATCTTCATCATCAGTAAATTCTATGGTATCCCAGAAGTGACTGATAATTTGAGGAGGTTTTTCTTCAGTGTTATTATCTATGCCTTGGGTATCTTCAGAATTTTGTCCTAAAGATTGGGTTTCACTTTCAGCTGATGTTTCTAGGCCTGAGACTAATAATTTTAGGAAGATAATAATTTCATCTACATTATTAGCCTCAGAGGGTGGGGTCTGTTTAGCAGCTGTATTTTGGAACGGTCTTCTAAAAGGCTGTCTAGGTGGTTCTTTATTCGGAGTACTTTCAGAAGTACCTTTCTTCAAATCAATGATTTCATTGGACAGCTTCTTTATGACTCTCTGGAGGCTGTCTAAATCTAGCGCATCTTGACCTTTTTTCTCAGGATTGGTGGTTTTGGAAGGACTCTCACTCTTTTTGCGAGAAGAAGACGCAGAATCTGTGTCTACCCCAAGGTTCGTCTTAATAGCAGACATGTCATTTTTGACCTTGATGGCTTCATCAAAGGTTTCAGTGAGAGTGGGTTTAGCCGCTCTCCTGACAAACATGGCCATAGACACAAGTGTTAGTTTTTCATCATATAAGATAGCATTATGATCTTAGGATCTTTTCACTGAGAGAATAACAAGCATAGCAATAAAACATAAGCACATCACAAGAGACAAGAGACACAAAGAGTTTTTCTCTGGGAAACCATAAAGGAGAAAACCCCGCAACTTCCTCAAAGATAGAATCAGCACCAAAATAGTAAAATCCCAAAACAGTAAGATGCACTCTCGACAGCAGTAGTCTTCTTCTTGTCTAGTCCCAGTGTATTTCCTTCCTCACTAATGTGCCACACTTGAGTGAGTGAGTGATGTGTTGCAAGTGATAAATAGAGAGACTCTCACTCTTTATTTATATTCTTCTATTCACTTGAAGTGCACTCAATCATGTCGTCCCAACTTAACAATTACTTACTAGAGCCTACATCTCTATGAGTGTATAATAACTCTGGTGCCCCAAAACTTGTGGGGTATTTTACAATGACTTGACATGACTTATTTACATTATTGATCCTCCCGATCGGAACATCGGGGCATGACAACATGACTCAAATACACAATAGATACATCCCGAAAAAAACATTGCGTTACAATAGATAAGAAATACAAGTGAATACATTCCAAAGTTAGAATTACATCAACAACAGGCAGGGCTGAAGTATAGAATTCAATAGTAACATCTTCAGTAGGCCTTGAGGTAGCAAGGATTCTGTTTCTAAGAGTCAAGAACCGCTGGTTAAAATCTTTGACTTTCTCCTTGGTTTCCTTATGGATCCTAGACAATTCTAACACCAACACAGCTGGAGTCTTATCGTCTCCGAACTTGTTCATGAAAGCCAACTCGAATTCATTTCAACTGGTAATGGAACCAGCAGTAAGTGAGAAATACCAAGTCGAGGTTTTTCCCTCAAATGTGTAAGGGAAAAGTCGACAGACTACATCCTCGTGCTCAACATTCAAAAGCTGAACTGCTAGCATGATTTTTTTAACATGATCTTCTGTGGGCTCTTTCAGCTCGGGATTGAATTTGGGCAACAATTTCTTGGGATGCTTTGGTAAAGGATGTTGATCACCTAGAACAGTGACCGCATCCTGAGCTAACCATGGCATATTGGCATTGGGGTTCGGGTTTAAATTCACCATGTTCCTTGGTGATGGAGGTGGTGAAGGTGGTGCTTGAAAAATGTGTGGAGGTGAATGTTGCAGTGATGGTGTTCGACTAGACCCTCCTGAAGCAGGTGGTCCTAAAGAAGATGAAGGTTGGTTGGTTCCTGTTAGAGACAGTTGTAATTGATGGTCAGGGGAGACACCTAAAGGTTGATCCTGTTCTTCAGGAGTAGACCTGGTAAGGAGAGTTCGTGGACGTCTGATCTGTGGAAGAGGCAATTCGGTGGGTTGAATCCCGGTGAGATTTGAATAAGCTCTGGTTAAAATCCTATGGGATTCATTGATGGCGTGTTCGAACTGGTCAAGTTCTTGAGGTGGATGGGCACCGCTAGAGTTGAACTGATGGATAAGGCTTCGAACAGTATCATTCAATGGGGTCTCGCCTAATTGGGATAACTGGAATGTTTGTGTTTGGGATGATTACTGTAATTCACCCAATCGAGAAGGCGGTGTGAATTTAGGAGTAGTATTGTGAACATGATTGCTTTCATCAGCCATTCGCTTAAGCTGGCCCTCCTTCTAGCGCCATTGTTGACAGGCCAAAATTGGCACAATAGTCAACTAAGAGACAACCTGATCCAAGAGCTTTCAAAGCTACTCTCAGTCGTTAGATAGCTGTCCCTGACGGGATTAAGGCCCCGTTGCCTTCCCTTAAATTACTCCCAGCTATAGGAGGAGACTCAAAGGAAAAAATAGAGTTAATATTTGTTAACTAAATCTATACTACACCTATGAATATACAATGAAAACTATTAAAAATAATTACTAAGTTAGTTGGTATGTTACACAACTAATAACTAAATATTAATCTAGTTAAACCAATTAACCTATGAGTACAAGAGAAATAGTTAAGAAAATATTAACAAACTCAACTAATTACATAAATTACACTATAGACACATGTACATTCATAATAATATTGAAAGATAACTTGGCAGAGTGTAAAATGTAAAAATTTAATTCAATATAGTTTCTATAGATTACGTAAAAAATACCACTTAAATATCCTAAATATCCTATCCTGATCAGGAGCATGATAATATTAACCCTGGAATGAACTTGCAAATAATGATACTGTGCAGACAATCCTGAAAGCATTCAGAAGAAATTCTGAAAAGTAACAAGATAACACACAGAACTAGTATACCACATGGATTATAATGATAACATCAAATTTACTATATAACGTGAATTTGCAAGTTGAACCAGCTTAGATCGACAATTTAACATGATGCATTTGCACATTTCTTCAAAGAAAAGTAACAACACATAAAAACTGCGAAAAGAAATAACAAGATCATATGATATCACAAGTACATCTCCATAGTAAAAATACTGCAAATATACTTATAAATATCTTCAGTATAATGATGCTACAACTGCTAACAAGAAATTGTCTTTAGCTACAGAAAATGATAAAGTGATCCTGCTTAGTCTCTTTCCTCGACCATCGACCCCCCATTCTAGTCAAAACTGTCTCCTTAAATACATTCAATCTCATATAGAGATAATTCTAGAAAACAGGAAACTACGTCATCGTAATCTTAACCAATTTCATCCAAAACAGAAAATGACAAATGGAATTGTCATTTTCTATATACGTTATGATATCCCGAAATTGAAAAGATTCGACCTATAGTGCTAAATCATAAAATGATAAAGACACTAGAAAATTAATGACACCTGGGAGACGACACATCCATAATTGAAAACGTTTTCAACTGATTTCGTTCATAAATCTCCGTAAATCATCCTGAGAACGAGCGATCACCAAAAACTAGGAAAAGCGCATCTGAAAAACCAATCATATCATCTGCAACATCACACAGTGAGAATTAGCCCAAACATGAGGGTAAATAAATTAAATTTAATAATTCACCAACTAACGCAAAACAATACCTAGAAAAAAAAATTAACTTCATTATCATTTGCTACTTTTACTTACAAACTTCAAACCTAAAATACTTTCTAGACATATGTACAAAAGTGAGTATCCCCAAAATGCTATGATTTAACATGAGTATTAAAAACCTGTATATTCACACTAGTCACCGGATTTTGTGAGCATGGAACCTGTGAGTGAACTTTAAGCTACATCAAAGTGACCTGAGCGTTAAGCTCACAAACACTTTCCTCATTTTTATGATTCTCATGTCGCAGTTTCATAACTCTCCGAACCAACTTGTTCTTGTGTCTCTTCAGACGCAAGATACATTTACCTGCTGAATCGGATTTCTCCTTCAAACTTATATTCTCAGTTTTCATAGAATCACTATGTGCTGCCATCTCCATTATTTCTACCTCCATTCGACGTATCTTTTCAAGCATACAATTGACGAAGAGTGGGTGAATTACTTCACCAATTCGATATGAACCAGGTAAATTCCCATCAACAAGTTTTTCCTCAATTTGAGGATCTGGCACAGAGTCAACTTGAGGATTCTTATCAGAAACATGAGGACTGTGTGCTACCGGGTGAGTCATAGACTCAGGATTCATGTCATGGTCATCATGCGGGACAGATCCATTATCTTCATCATCTAATAACACCGTTTCTATGTCGTTATCATTCTTCACAGCAGATTTAACGGCATTGGTTTTGTACGCCATACTCCTAGGAAATCTACTAGTAACCTTAACATTTGGTTTCTTGCTCAACTGTCTGCAGGTTTTGTCATTACGGTTCAGGGTTACTGGGGAAAGGTTTAGAGATTTCCTCCTTCACTTAGAATACATGGGAGAACGGGGACTTTGCACAGGAGTGGGAGTGAGATCTTCGTGGACACTGGGTTTACACAAGCATTAGGGTTTGGTGTATGCTTGTGTGCAAGCGAGGTTGGGACTTGACAAGGCAACTGATGCCTTACAGACTTTTCTGCACAATCAAATTGGCAGTGGAAAAACGCCATAAAACCATTCTGCTCAAGAAAATGGTCCCAGGTCTAATTTCGCTTAGACAACTCCCTCTCCACCAACATTCTGACAAGACCATGGTGGAAAATACTCCGACCGATATTCTTAGGCCCTTTCTTGATGGCCGCGGACATCTTATTCATGATTTGAACTAAGTAATGGGGTAAATTGATAGGCAGACCAAGAAAAACAATCATCAATCTAAGATGATAGACATATGCAGAAGAAATATGACCCTCGCAAGTCACAAACCTATGAATGACATCCAACATAGGTCTCAATTCTTTTTTGAAATATTTCCACAACACACCAGCTCTGAAAGACACCTCCTGGTAAGGGTTCTTTAACATTTGCCTCCATTCAGTAAACTTCATCTGTTTGGATTTAAACCAGCGCTCACCTGTTAAAGGTAGGCCCGTGGCCAAGGCGACTAAGCGCTCATCAACTCTGAACTGAAGGTCGGCCACCCTAACTCTAGCATCGACCAACAAAAGGGAAAACAACCTAGGACTTTAGGGTTCTCATCAAGAAGCTTTGTATTGTTAGGTTCGACCCTGACCATTGGAGCCATGGTTGCAAGTGAAAACGCACACAGTTGCACACAGAGGAGATACAACGGACCGTAATCACACAGAATTATGGAGAGAGAACATTCGGGATGGAAGCCAAGCAAAAACCACAAATAATAAAACCCGGCTCTTTCATAAACAAAATGCGACATGGGTAAACTCAGACAAGAACCCTGTAAACTCGGCATGAGCGAGCAGGAATGATTACACAGAGAGGTGATCACAATAATGGAAAGAGAGGGCGAATACTCCAGAACAAACTCACTTAATCATGATTTATTCAGCTCAATCAAAATAAAACCATAAATCGCATAGAGTACAGGTGTTCAATGGATACGAGAACACGACGCTTTGCTCGTACAACATTTAAATGTCATTACAGAGTTTCGTATGTGTGGAATGATGGCATATCAGCCTGCAATCAAGTGGATCGGATTTGGAAATGGAGACACAAATCAAAACCAACCATAAGCAATGAACCTTAGGTGCTGAAACATCAACCTTACTATATTATAATTTCAACCTTCAGAAATAGCAAACATGCTACGTGAAGCACATATGGCATAACCCCTTACATCAACCCCAATAATTAAGTGCAAACTATAAGTTACGCATGGAGAACATTGCAAAGATCGAAACTAAATACTTGTGATAGGATCAAGCATGATTCGAATATTAGAGGATGAACTTTGTATAAGGAACCCCTGCATGAAATATTTATCCTTTCATATTCCATGACCTTGTCAAATTTGCAATTAAAATACAAATAAAACATACCAATTGCTAAATATTCAAGTAAGGCTTATGGTGAAAAGCATACAAATCCATTCAAAATAATGCTTTAATATAGTAATTTTGTCAACTAACAATAGTCTGCAAGGTTATCAAAACAATGGAATTTCACCATTTCAGTAGCTAATGGAATTTCATTGTTTCAGTAGCTCCTGATTCTGTAAACTGAAATGAGAAATTCAAATGTTTCATCAAGCAAAATTTTATTTTTCTTGATGAAATTTGTTTTAAGGCTATTGGGTAAGCGCACAACATTCCTGTAAAATCCTACAAGTCCCATAAAATATCTTACATCTATCACATTCCTCGGAGTCGGCCAATTCATAATGGCCTCAATATTCTCATGGTCTACTGATATACCACCTTCTGAGATAATGTGACCCAAATACTGAATTATTTCTCTATAGAAGTGACACTTTCTCAACTTTGCATACAATTGATGCTCCTTGAGAAATTGTAATTTCAATCTCAGATGATCCTCTTTCTCTTACTCATTCTTAGAATAGATAAGAATGTCATTAAGGAAAACAAGAACAAACTTGTCTAAATACCTGCTGAAGACACTATTCGTAAGGCACATAAATGTAGCTGGTGCTTTTGTGAGAGCAAATGGTGCCACTACAAACTCATAATGTCCTTATCTTGTCCTGAAGGTTGTCTTATGAATGTCTTCATCCTTGATTCTTACCCGATGGTAACTAGACCTCAAGTCAATCTTGGAAAACACATTTGCTCCTCTCATTTGATCAAAGAGGTCTTCAATCCCAGGAAAAGGGTATTTGGTCTTCATAGTGAATTTGTTCAACTGTTTGTAATCAATACACAACTTGAGTGTACCATCTTTCTTTTTCACAAACAGAACTGGTGCTCCCCAAGGAGACACACTTGGCCTGATATACTTCTTCTCCAACAACTCTTGCAGTTGCATCTTCAACTCTAGCATTTCTATTGTACTCATTATGTAGGGTGTCGTGGACACTAGTGCTACTCTTGGCATAAGTTCAATTGTGAAATCAATGTCCCTTTTCCGATGAAGACCTAAAATTTGATCAGGAAACACATCCCTAAATTCCTGCAACACATGAAAATCGTCCAACCTAGGAGCTTCATTCTCTATTTCCTCTAAAATATGGGATGCATATAACTGGCAACCTTTCCTACATAATTTCTTCAACCGCATAGCTGAAATCTGCCTCACAGAAATCACCTTTGGAATGCCTCCTACAACTCGGGTTTCCTTCTTCATCCATGCATTCAAAAGTCTTATTATAACAATCAATATTTACTTTGTGAGCTTCTAAGCAATCCATTCCAATGAGAACATCATAGGAACCAAGTTGTAGAACATTCAAATCTACACAAGTGACCAATCTATTCATAACCAATGGACATTTCTCTACCACTTCACTAACCTTTCTCTTAGTTCCAGTGGCTAGCTGAACTAACCAAGATTCCCTATGCTTTACTTTCTTAAAAGCACCAGTATCCACTACTCTAGGGGTAATGTAACTGTGAGTAGAACCAGGGTCAATCAAAATAGAAGCAGATTGCTCAACAATCTTACTTGCAACTTCAACCATAGTTGACTGGTGATCTTCCTGGCGATCCTCCAGTGCTACATAGATCCTAGGGATGACTCTTGCTACTTGACCCACTCTTTCTTCCTCTTGAATGTTGTAAGTTGGCCTTTCACTCTCATTCTCAAGTGGACAATTCCTGCGCATGTGGGGTCCTCCACATTTCCAACATTTGAGTGGTCCTCTGTTCTGTTGTGGCTCTTTAGGATTTTCTCCCATCACATTGGCTGGCTGCTTCTCAGCCTGTGATGGTTTCTTATCCTGATTCCTAAAGTTAGAAGGTTCTCATTCCTTTTGTCCTTCCATGTCTTCTCATAATCAGGTTTTCCTTTGCTTTGCTCATAGCAATATTTAGCCTTCCTTATTGCTTCTTCAAAAGTTCTAGGTTCATAAAACTCAATTGTGTCTTTGTAAGACTGAGGCAATCCACTCAAGAAACGTTGGATCTTAACTTTTTCATCTTTGATGTACCTGACATACCTTAACAATTACAAGAAATTATTTGCATAATCTTTCATGGTCTACTGTCATAATCTCAACTCATGGAACTCCTTAATTTTGTCATCATAATACCTGTCAGAGAGGTATTTCTGCTTGAAATACTTCTTGAACTGTTTCCACTTAAGTCTCCTTTCACTGATCCTCTTTACTTGCTTTAAGTGCTCCCACCAAATGGATGCCCTTTCATTCAGATTGAATATGGAAACCCTTTCCTTCATGTTTCCTGAATAATCCTGAACTTGGAAGTACTTCTTTATCCCAAGAAGCCAAGCTTCATCCTCTTGTCCAGTATTTACCTCACCATCAAATTTAGTAGGTTTATCCTTCTTAAATTCATCCTAGGAGCGATCCCTATGGTGCCTATTTCTCTTGCCCTTGTGAGAAGAAGATCTTGAATCCTCACCGGATTCTTCTGAGTCAAATGATCTACTAGAAGTCCTTCTTCTTCTTCTGGTACTGCTCTTACTGCCTTCTCGTTTTACTGTACCCTATCCAGAGTCTATCTTTCTTTGCAAGTTTGTCAAACTCTACAACATAGCATCATTCAACTAATGTTGGTCTTCCTGGGATTTAATCAAGCTTCTCATGGTGGCTGCAATATCTGGCGGTGTCTCTTGGAATCTCCTTCCATTAGAATCCATGTCATCATTTCCAACTCGAACATTTTCCCCCATGGCATCTCGCGCACGCTCGTAGGAGTCCATGGGTTCTAATGGTTGAACCACAACTTACTTTACCGAACGACACTACTTGGAATACTTCCCCTGAAGGTGACTATGATTCTGAAAAATGTGTTAGTAACACAACTTTTAGCTGCATAACATTTATACAAATCATAATTACTTACTTCTCTTGGAAAAATCATATAATGACAACTTTTCCCAAAAGACATAATTTTCTTTATCAAAGAACAACTGTCTTAGTGGGACAACAGGGGTAAAGGGGGCTCTCCCCCTTGTGGCTTCCCTGTGCCACTGCATGGCGGGTCGAGCGCAGCACCCTCATTTTTTTTTTGTAAATCCTTTGATTTAGTGTAATTTAGCACACAAAATTGCTGCCATTTTTCATCTTTCTAGCCCTATAGATCTCACTAAAAAACCCTACTGAAATTCTCTGTTTCGGCCAAATTTTCAAATTTTTCACTCACTGCATCAGAATTTTTTTTTGACTTTCAGCCACTGTAGTGGATTTTTTTTTGGACTTTCACCCGCTCTGGCAGCTCATTCCTCTTTTTCCACCCACCGCTGTAGCGGCTTCAAATTATTTTTCCTTTCGCCACCATAGCGGCTTGATTTCCAGTTTCCAGCCGCCGTTGCGGCTGAATATTCAACTTTCGGCCGCTGCTCATCAGCTCAACTTAGGTGATGTTCATCGGATCTGAAATTCACTTTCTTGGTGATGTATCATCTCTTTCCTTAAGTTTCGTCCACTATGTAGTGCCTCAACACTTCATTTGCTTGCCTCCAACTCAGCTGACATCGCGACTCGAAGATCAACTTCCACCCGCTGCTGAATTGACTTCTTCTTTTTCTTTGGCCCACCACCATTGTGGATCAATTTTATGGTTCCACCCATCATTGCAGAATATTCTTCATCTTCCAGTCTCTTTGGCTCTTTCTTTGTTATTTGTCTGTCGTTGCCAAAATATTTTCCACTTCCAACCGCTATATCGGCTTAGTCTAAGGCTTTCACCCACCGACTCCATACTTGGGAAATTTCCAAAATTTCCTGAGCATCAGCGACAAATTTAACTTGTACCCACTGGTGTGGGTTTACTTCAGTCAACTTAGTCACTACTTCAGCTCCGCTTCATGTTTCTCAACCGCCACACAGAGAAGATTTTCACACATAGTGATTTTCCAAAAAATATTTCTATTGGCCTGTGCTCAACAGAGGTTATCCCACCTCTATTTGATGCTTTTCTTGGCCCATAAAGGCCCATTGCTGCAACCTGGATGCTCTAATGCCAATATGTCACGTCTCCACCCCTCTAACCGATGAAGAGAACGTGACTAACTGCTATGAATCCGGGAAAACTAAGCCCCATGAACATAATATATAAAATGCATTGGAAAAGAAACATACACAAATACATAATTCGTTTAATAAAGATACAGAGGAATCCAACTACATATTCTTCAAACATTCACAGCATTCAACATGTTCATCATTTATCATTAAGCAACAAATACCATTGCAAATATAAATAGGCAAGAGATAGACAATCATACTTATCTTAATGAAAGCGCGTCCCACAACCAGCTACGTCGTTGCAACGTTCCACCCAACCATAGGCTAGTGTACTTATCAATCCGTCAACAACACTTCCACCCCCTAGCTGCGCTTTATTCCAAAAGGAATAAGGGAAACACTAGTAGGCTAACACGTAGCTAAGGATACACAAAACTTAGCGAAGCCAACATAGTTGGTTTTATCAGGCTAACAGGGAGCTAGAAAGGTTGGCTGCTAAGCTAGTGAGATCAATCCTAGAGCTATGGACACCTGCACCAGAACTAGCCTGACTTCTAAAGCATCCACACACACCCAATGCAAGGAAGCATCCCATTCTCTACTACACAGTCCCTCTGGCTATGCCTTCCCTTCCAGTACTATTCAGGGGGTGTAAAGAAGAAACACATCCCTCTAGCTCTGTCTGTGAGGCTCCTACACACACTAGGTTTACGAAGAAGGACCAGACCCCAATTCCACTCCAAAAATGGTTCAACCAAAATAGCAGAGGTATACATAACAATTTCCATATCTTGGATTGATGAAAATTGACTTGGGAGCCAAATTTTTTTTTGCAGATGGGTGAAACAACCCCCTTAGTAGCAATTTGAATTCCAGATTCGTTTATGGCCCTAACATGGCTAAAACGAACTCAATTGGCACCCAAAATTCGTGGCTCTGTTTCCCCCATTGGTTGTGCAACTCTGAACACAAAATTTCCCAACAGTCGAGAGGTGGAAACAACACAAAAACACCCAGGAGTGATCCCAACCACTGACCCATTAGAGGAATTTTGGGGTCTAAAATGGGCCTCCTAAGGAAAATAATAAAATAATAGTTAAAATAATAAAATAATATTGATTAATTTTGGAGGAAGAAAGAAAAAAATTACTTTTTATGTTCGTATTTTCGACATATCTCCCTATGTTTTTACTCAAATTTCGATCGGGAGAGCTCGTTGGATGCGAAATTTTATTCTGCATCCAACGAGTACCCACACTCCATACTTTTGACGGACCCCTCTAGCCCAAAAACAAGAAATACCTGAAAAAAAATGTGATGATGATGTCATCATCACATTTTTTCAGGTATTTCTTGTTTTTGGGGTAGAGGGGTCCATCAAAAGTATGCAGTGTGGGTACTCATTGGATGCGGAATCGAATTCCACATCCAATGAACTCTCCCGATCGAAATTTGAGTAAAAACACAATGAGATATGTCAAAAATACGAACAAAAAAAGTAGTTTTTTTTAATGACAAATATATCAATTCAACCATTATGGTTGACTTATTTTATTGAAATTCTATTGGTTCTTGAATTCCAACTCACAAAAACTTATTTTGGCACGTTTTCTTATAAGGCCCATTTTAGACCCCAAATTTCCTCTAATATGATTAACAAAAAACCTTCCCATCCCTGGGAAAGATGAAGAACACAATAGAGAATGTGAATGGTGAATTCCAGGAGCTCCAAAATCAAGAAGAAGACAAAAAAAGTGAATGATTTCACACACAAGAAGTTTTGGATGCCTGAGAGAGCTCACGTGAAGGAAAAATGGGTGAGGAAAACATGCCAACGTGAAAGCATGGTATAATGGCCTTAGTTTTTGGGTTTTTGCTTGCCCAAGGAATCAAAACGCGTTTCCAAAAAATTGATGGCTTCTCCAATTCGAATTTGGGTTGTCATACCTTGCCCATCCCATGCAATAACCAACCCAACCAATTTTTGGCAGTAATAAATGATTGGGTGAATGAGACAAGAAAGGTAGTAGACAGTTTGTTGGGTTCTCCCTCTGACATTTGGCTTTTCTCCATTGGCGCCAAAGGTTGAATATCTCCCCCCCCCCCCCACCCTTATCCTTAGGAAATCATGACCCTTCTCATTATTTTTGCATTGACATGGTTGGTTGTGGGTTTTTTTTAATTAATTGCATATTTACATCATGATCTAAAATCGCAATGTGCCTGGCTAGCACAAAATATCGTTGCCACCGATTTAATCATCGAACATACAATGTTAAATGGATGGTGGGGATTTTTCCTATAGCTCCACACCATGATTAATTACAATATATACATCATATACATTTAATGAAAATGGGGTCAAAACCGAGGTGTTACATTTATTATGTCCCCATAGGGGATATATAGTTTTCCCGCAACCAGATTATTTGTGACAGTACAATAACAAATTTGTATTCCCGCATAGTTCAACTTTGCAAAACTGAATTTTTATTAAATGTAATTTTAATAAAATCTATTTTTATAAAACATTATTGGTTGCAAAAGAGGTTGAATGCATGCCGTTTGTCTCGGGGATTGTTGTCCACCCCTGCCGATGGGCTGATGGCACTCACACTGTAGTCATCCCGTCCAGTGGTCAGATGATAGGAAGCTATATAGTCTAAGACAACCAACACAAAGGCAAATAAGAAGGCAAGTCCTAGCCTACATACTCATTAGTTTCAGTTTTTTGCTTATGTGATCTCTGAACTTCATGGGACATTAAAAATCTTAAATATTTCATTTGATTACGAATAATCAATCCATAAAGAAATAATAGGAGATTGAAGTGAAAGAAATAATGCATTTCCTTGTATTGTATTTATGGGATATCAATGCAGTAAGAAAAAACCAAATTGAGGAAAGAGAGCCTTAATGTGTTAAATTGCTTTCAGATGGCCATTTAAACAAGAGCTCCTCCTAAAATACAACCTCAATTAAGAGAAATTACTAATTGGCCTTAATCCTCAATGTAATCTTATAAACTCAAATGATTTCTGGGAAATTATCTTGTAATTCTCAAATGGTTTCTGGGAATCTAATCCTTGGAATTCTTAATTGTAGTCATTAATTTTGGTCCACAGATGTAATTTTTACAATCTCTTTAATGATCTTAAAACAAATATAAATTATCTTACAAATATTTGATAGTGGATTTATTGTTGGTTTGAATTGGTATATGTTTAATTTGAATTTGAGAGTTTAATTGTGCAAGTTGTTCGTAATTGTTGTTTCCAATAGAGTTTTCTACAACAATAAAAACTGGAACATAGGAGGATACTTGCATACCGTGGAACAGGGACCCATCCATAAATCCTTGCATAAGGCATTGGTGTTCAATCCTGCTAAAAAAAAATAATATATGTGGGACCTAGTTGAGGTATGAGAGATTGACTCGACCATATGCAAGATGTTTAATCCATAACACATTGGTTGTTTCCTTTACTCCATCCACCAAGATCGCATTTAAAGTGCACGCTCTACGGATTAGCATCATATTGAATTCCCGCTCAAATCATCGATCGTACCATAATATTGTATAATATCATATACACAACGAGGGGGTTTCATCTTACATCTGTCCACCTTATTGTCATGGCCATGTTTTAGGCTAAGGTGGAATGGACTTGATGGTTTAGTCGTTTGAAATGTTCCCACATGAAGGGCGAGCACTGACACTCACCACCAATGAGGAGCGTTGGGAGTGTGGAGCACCCCCAACTGAAGTGCTCACAAGCGTTAGCTTGTAGCGCACTTCAGCAACATGGAAAATGAGCTTCTTGAAGGTGAGTGCTCTAGAATAAATGATGGCAAGTGTGGAAGTTCGCAGAGGTGAGTGTTCGCAAGGAGCACGCTGACAGCATGTGCACTGGGAACACTTAGCAGTGCATCCTTGAAGAACACTTGGCAAGACAGACGAAAGCGCACACGAAAGGAAGGGGCGTCAACATGGTGAAGGCACTCCAGAGTGCACGCAATGGAAGAATGTAGCGGCGACAAAGGTGGTGTCGGTGAGGGAAGGTGCCCAAGTGCACACATGCAACAAATGGGTGCTCCGGCAAGTGGTCGCTTCGGAAAGGAAGATGGGCGCACGACCCTTTGTGCATTTGCATGGGGGTGCATCAAAGAAACGTTAAAGGAAAGTGCAGTTGGAGGTGACTTAGGAAGCTGATAAAAGGTGGCTTGAACGAAAAGTAAGAGGGAAGGTCCACTTAAAGGTGGCACCCTTCCAAATGACAAAATCCTATAAGTAAATGAAGTGTTAAGTCATTTCATCATCAAGCAATTGGTCAAGAAGTGATCAAAGGGAGCACCAGTATAGAAAGGCACAGAGGTCTGCACACTTGTGGAGAAGTTGCAGAGAAGGTTGGGCATCTTTGGAAAAGAGACAGTTTTTTTAATTTTGTAATCTCTTGTACATTCTGGGTGTAGTAGATGGTTGGGCATGCACCAAGTGCTCCATATTGGGCAACTCCATTGATGTAAACTATGTTCCATTTTTAATAAAAACTCTAATGGCTCTGCCAGTTGGGAAACCCACCATCTTTAATTTGTGTGTATTTTTACTTGGTGTTGCATTCTTGTTTTTGGCTAAGTGTAAATGGTGTCAACAAGGCTTGATGAAGACTAAGTAAACTATTAAAGAGTTAAAGTGTTAAAGAGACAATTTTTGCAGGATGGTTTAGGCATAGTCCATTAGAGTGCACCAAGTTGGCCAAGCCATTGGGAGGTTTCTAGATGGTGCTGCACGTCTCCCTTAGGAGCCAAGAGCGCTCGCTAAGTGTGCCTGTGACAAGTGGTATCAGAGTTGAGTTAACATCTATATGCAACATTGGTGTAGATGATGTTGATGGGTGGTTTTGGCAGAGGGATAAGATATCCAACATGAAGTCATAGTTTAGTTTCGAAAAAATAAGCTAAGCTTCAGAAGCTCCATGGGACCACCATTCTATAGGCTTAAAGAGCGCTCAGTAGAAACAAGCACTCCATAGCCAAAGCGCTTCACAGACGAAGCACGCCACAAGGTGGGTGCTCCACATATGAAGCATGCCATAGGGAGGGCGCTCTGTAGGAAAACCACGCTCCAGACAAGTGCACCTCCCAGACTGGTGCTCTGCAAGGAGGCGAGTGACCCAAATAGAATGTGCTGCCGGATGGCATTCCACAGGTAGCACATTGCAACCGCAAGTGCTCCATAGAAGCACTCCGCACTTACGGGCGCTTCATAGAAGTGTTCTACACCTATGGGCACTGCAAAGCCGAACATGCACCGAAGCTTGGGTGCTCCGCTGTCGAGCGCACCATAGGAGTGGGCTCTCTGCAGGAGAAGGGCTCCCCAGACAACATGCTCGTATGTGCGCACTCTAGGGTAGAAGAGATGCATGCTCAGAGAGACAAGCGCTCTGCAACAGGAGAGTTGTGCACTCAGGAAGAAGAGTGCTCCAAGAGAAGACGTGCACTCTAGAGAAGCGCACATGCTCAGGTGATGCAGCAGCAGAGTGAGGTGAATTTGGTCAGAAAAATGAAGGGCACTAATTTTTGAAGTGTGCTCAGAAATGAAAACATGCCAAGAAAGAGGACGTTCCATAGGTGTTAAAATGACGTGTGCTCTAAAACGAAGGTGCATTTGGAAAACACACATTTCGACAAATAGTTAAGGAAATTTGTGCACTCAATGGGAGTGCGACAATAGCAAAATGAAGGTGCACCAAGGAGGGTATGCTCGGAGTAGAAACACTTAGAAAAGTGTCAGATGGAATTTTGATGCCAAGGTAGATTTTGGCAGGTGGCCGGAATTCTATGGAACCATAGCACATGGACGTGTTGAAGTCGGAAAGCTGGGAGGGTTCGTCAGAAAAGACACACCTGTTCATAAATTTATACAAGTGTTGGAACCATTTGGAGAAACACAGTAGAGTGTTCAGGGTGGAGAACAGACCCTCAACGCGATTGCAATCATGGCAGGTTGTGAACGCTTGTCAAAAGCATTGAAAAAATAAGTAGATGTATTGGAAGAGACAACTAATAGTCTTCGAGATGTAAGACGGGTTCTTGAGGAAATGCTTCTAAGGGAGCAAGAAGAACGAAGGTCCCAACAAACTTGGAGCAAGAAAAAAATGGAAGTGGAATCTAATTCAAGAGGCTCGCAGGAAGGGCTGAGATCGAGAAAACCAGAATCATCGAAAAAGAAGAGGGTTGCATGTTTCATATATGTGGAGGAACACTATGCAAGGGACTGTCTACTTAGGGTTGTTGCAAGTGTGGAGGGGGACTCCACAGCATGGTTGGCAACAATGAAAGTGCAAGAGGCACCTTCTAATGAGGATTTTGAAACGGTGAAGGAAATTGAATCTTGCCTTTGCGAAACAACAAAGGTTCGTAACGCAAAGCTGCAAGGATGGCAACATGGTTTGGACTTTGTAGAAATGGCGGTGAGTGGCCTAAAGGTTTCTGCATTAGTGGATATGGGTGATACTCACAGCTTGGTTATCAGTAGGACTGTGGCATCCATTTACAGCGTGATGGATTTCAACCGAGCAAAGTTCAAGGCAGTGAACTCTGTGGTGAGAGATGTAACAGGAAAGATAAATGCAGCCCTATTTGAGTTAGAAGATGGCAGGACAACATGGATTTGAAATTTGTTCTGCTAGATGATCACTCTATGATCTTGGGGAAATAATTTCTTTGGTTGTCCAAGGCAGTGCCAATTCTGCATGCAGGATGGTTGGTGTTCTTGGGAGAGTCTAAAATGTGGAGCTTACCTATGGCTCAAAAGAGCAAGCTAGGACACAGACCATGGGTGACTTCAGTACATATGTTCGAAGCCCCTGGTATGTGCAAACACTTGCCTCAACAAAGCATAGGAGGAAAGATAGTTTGGGTAGAAAATAGAAAGCCAAGCATAACAATGAAGGATGATCTATCTGCAACAGGAAGGTTAGCAACATTGGAAAAATGCATGGGTTCAGTTTGTATAGAGATTGGTTCCTTATGCATTTCAGAGCACTTCATAGCAACATGGGAGGAAGCAGTTGGTGTCCCCAACACCATGTGGGAAGGTTGTTGATGAAGAAATGTTGGAGATGTCACTTAGAATCCAAGTCGACGACACTTCATTCAAGAAGAAATTTGAAGTGAAGTCACACAAGGAGGTGTTGGACAGAACCCAGGTTTGTGAAGAAATGCAAGGTTCGCAGGTTTTGGAGGAAACATAGATTTTGGAAGAAGTTTTGGATGGAGGAAGCACCAAACAAGATGATCCATCCTGCAATGCAGAGGACATAGTGGATTTTGCATCCATGCCATAGGAATTCCAAAAACACAGTTGACACAAGATCGGTTGCAGGAGTTTGGCTGCTAACCAAACGAAGTTGATACAACACTTGCTCACTTGGAAAGCAAGCGGCTATTGAAATAGGTGAACAAAGAAGTCGCTAAGGAAACCATGGCTAATGAAGCTGTGGCTGAGTTGAGAATTATTCAAGCAAAAATAATGTTGGCATGTCTGGAGGAGTCAAGGCACACTGAAACATGCGAGGACAAGGCTGGCAAGCCGTTTGAAGGGTTAAGTAAAGGAGCCAAGAAGTGGGCCAATAAACAGTTGCAACAAATGGAGATAGAGATGGTGTGTTTTATTGGCTCTCATGATAGCATAGAATTTGCAGTTGATGTGAGCACTTGAACGGCTGATGGTGCTGGTTTTGGACAGGATTGGGTTCGGTTAAAAGAGATTAGTGCCGAAAATGATGCAGCCAAGGATGCATTTGAGCAATTTTGTGAGGAAGATATGGGCGGCGGTGGCCTATAGAACCTCCCATATCTTCTCACATGATTTAGCAGTACTTAGGCTCACTGACATTGGTGGCGACAGTGAGAACCTAGGAACCTTTGGAAAGGTGGCCTAAAACACAGTTTTTCTCCAAGGTAAAAGGAAGGAGGCTTGCAAACGTTGAAAAGCAAACACTGGAAACACTAAAGTTTGTCTCAAGTGACGGACACCATGGTTAGATTAGCTACCTAATTGGTATGTGCATGAGAGGTACCACAAATGGAAGCAGGATGGAAGGCATGGAGCACAGGTTGAAGGTAGGTTGTCAAGAAGCATGGCTGAGAATAGTTCAAACATTGTGATGGGTATGACTTGAGTTCATGCAGAGTGTTGCAACGGATGGTGCATTGCCAGGATTAAAACAAGTTTAAGTGGGGGAGGTTGTCACGTCCATGTTTTTTAGCCACCCTAAGTGTTAGCACACTTGGGATAAGGTGGCGTGGACTTGACAATTGGGTGGTTTGAGGCATTGCCACATGAAGGGTGAGCGCCCACACTCACCACCAATGAGGAGCATTGGGAGTGTGGCGTGCCCCCAAGTGAAGTGATCACAACCGTTGTCTTGTAGCACACTTTGGCACCATCGAAAACGAGCACCTTGAAGGAAGTCGCTCTTGAATAAACAAGATCAAGTGTGGATGTTCGTAGAGGTGAGCGCTCCCAAGGAGTGTGCTAGGAACACTTAGCAGCGTTCCTTGGAAGAGTGCTTGGCAATATGAAAAGAAGCACGCACGAAACAAAGGGGCGTTAGCATGGTGAAGGTGCTCTAGAGTGCACATGACGACAAAGTGCAGCAGCGGCAAAGGTGGCATTGGCAAGGGAAGGAACCCAAGTGCATGTGCACAAAAAATGGGTGCTCCGACAAGGAAGATGGGTGTGTGACCCTTGGTTCATTTGCATGGGGGAACCTCAAAGAAATGTTAAAGGAAATTGCAGTTGGAGGTGACTTGGCAAGCTGACAAGAGGTGGCTTGAGCGGCAAGTAAGAGGGAAATTCCACTTAAATTTGGCACCCTTCCAAACAACAAACACGTATAATTAAAACAAGTGTTAAGTCATTTCATCATCAAGTAATTGGTCAATAAGTGATCAAAGGGAGCAGCAATACATAAAGGCACGAAGGTATGCACACTCATGGAGGAGCAAGAGAGAAGGATGGGCGTCTTTGGAAAAGAGATAGTCTTTTTACTTTTGTAATCTCTTGTATTTTCTGGGTGTAGTAGCTGGTTGGGCGTGCACTAGGAGCTCTGCCTTGGGAAACTTCATTGATTTAAACTTTGTTTCATTTTTAATAAAAACTCTAAGGGATATTCCAGTTGGGAAACCCACGATCTTTAATCTCTGTGTATTTTTACTTGGTGTTGCATTCTTGTTTTTGGCTTAGTGTAAATGGTGTCGACAAGTATTAATAAATACTAAGTAAACTGTTGAAGAGTTAAAGTGTTAAAGAGACAATTTCCATAGGTTGGATTAGGCGTAGTCCGTTAGAGTACACCAAGTTGACCAAGCCCTTGGGAGGTTTCTAGACGGTTCCGCACGTCGCCCTTAGGAGTCGAGAGCGCTTACTAAGTGTGGTTGTGACACTTACATCATTCAACATGATGATTGTATGCATGTTCAAAATCTGATACGGTAAGTATAGATATCTGTTAGGTAGACGGATCTCACTGAATGGCATGTATATGAGGTGGGTGATCTCAGTCAATGACCTGCCCCATTATTTAAGGAAAAAATGCCTTCACATCACACTACCACTTTTGATATGTCCAACCACTATGGTGGTCATACCTTCCAATGCGAGCTCTAGATGTTGTGCCAAGATTCAGTTATTATAGAAAAAAAATTCATACAAATCATTTTCAGCTTCTGCCAAAGAATGGGGTCCTGGAAATTCATGTTGCGAAAATACCATCGACGAGGAACTCCTGCAACACTAGGCTATATAGGATCACCTTCCTGAGTGTCATATTTATATTTTAAAGTAGAATGATCTGACTCAAAGATGACTCACAATAAATTTGACTCAAAGATTACTCACAATAAATTAAATAGGTAATTTATAATATCCTAGAAAAAGTATGAAATCCCACCTGTAACATCCCTTGATGGATATACCAAGAATAATATACAAATGGTTTCTTGTGGTGATCAGAGGTTGAAGATGCAAGAAATAACACTCTCCTGTACTTGGAGATCTTAAACAATCTACCCTTCAATTGCTTAGGGAAAACTGAAATGACCTCACTCGCTCCAAAGGAAGATGATTTAATGAGGCCATGAGAAAACCTTTACTATAGTGCTATAGCCATAAAAATCATGTCAGATTCAAACTATATATTTTACTGAAATTACCATAAATAAATAAAATAAAACATTTTTCGAAATCATTAAACAATTTTTATGGAACTTTTTTTCATAATTTAAAATAAAATATGAATTTAAATTCCCACGATGCAAGTAGTTATCACATGCAAACATGTGGGGAACATGCAAGGAGATAAGTCAGTACTTTACGCAGGGGAGAGAGACCTGGAAAAGGGATTAGCGACAAAAAATTGGAATTTAATGAGAGGTTTAATGGAATTAAGGTATTTGGATTTTGTAATAGGAGAGGAGATGGGGGGGAGGACATAGCTCATTCACACCTGAGGGATGTTGAGAAAATTCCTACATGTGAATTTTCTGAAATTATATGCAAAGAGGGATCATGGTGAAGCCAAACCTATGGGTTGTGATTTTTTTCTCTTGATTGCAGAGGTCGATGGTCTGTGATAGCTAGAGGACTAACAACATTGAAATTATGGCTACCCATCAAAGGGGTAAGCCCAAAAGAGGTAGAAGTAGTTAGGAAGCTTCTATATATTTTTGTTTTTTCCCATGTGTAACACACACACACACACACACATCAGTCCACAAAAGGAAAATAGAACAATTTATAAGTGTAATTAGAATGGGCCGAACAAGCCACATGCACCAATCCGCTCCTCCCAACTAATTTGATACTCTCTTAGCTTGTCGCTAAGCCCGAATCTAACTCTAGTAGTGCAAACTAATTAATTAGTAGTTCAAGTTGTTGTTTTATTAGCCATACAAGCTGTAGTTTAATTGTAGAATAAATAAATAGATGCTTGAGTTCAAAAGAAATGAGATTTCTCACTCACTATTCCCTTATTCCATACAGTTAGTGAAAGAGATGTAGTGAGACTATCCTCTCCTTTTAAACACAATAATATTATCTATTAAGCACATAACCTTACCTGTAGACCTCTATGCAACCATATCTACTACAATGTGTTCATATATGATGTGCCATATCCACTCTATGTGTTACTATATGATGCCATCATATAAAATTTTACCTTGTCTATTGCCAATGGTCCATTGATTGGCACATTAAACTATGCTAATATAAGGTGCCCTACCTTTATGGTAAAGTCATAGAGTTTCAAGACCATGCATGCACTCACTCTGCCTTTGCTGTGTGTCGCCTTGTCACATAGTTGGTTCTAACTAATTAGTACAACTGTGAAGTTAGCATCGAAGATTCATTTTTATTAACCTCCCGATGGAATAATTTATGCGTTGGGAAGTGAGTTAGTCTATTTAGTAAGCGTGTGGAATTAATGCGGACGTTGAAAATTCTAATAGTGTCGGGACATGTTATAAGTGATCATTTTGGTGACAATAAATATCTCCTCGGACTTGTTATTCTCAAGCACCAAACTGTTAAAACCCAGATAGTACAATTTCAATCTTTTACTTTCCAACAAGAAATTGCTCTGAAGGAGATTGGTACATTCTACAATGTGCTCCATGAGATTTTGATTAAAAAATATATGCAGGTTCCATACATATAACATAAATTACTAACTTGCCTTAATCCAGAAGAGCCACATGGGGACATGCCATTACAAGTTAACTGCAATAAACTAAGCAATTATCCAACCAATCACTTCACTGGCATGAAGATTTCAACATTCATTTATTTGGATATTAATTTATTTGACCAGTCAACATTTATTTATCTCTTTGATGCTTGACAAAATAAATTATTTTATTAATCAATACTCATTTCAAATTATTTTATTGATCAACATTCATTTTTACACGAAGCTCCAATTTTTCATTCTCCTCTCCATGCTTCTTAGTAATGAATAAACATGCATTATGATTCTTTCATTGTTTCTCATAACTTCATATAACTCATAGGGAAAAAAATATGTTGCAGAAAAATAAAGATGAATGTGTATGTATGCATACACTATTAATATTTAATAATTAAAACTGATGAATAGCTACCATGTTCTATGTTTTAAAAACATTGGAATAAACGTACTTATAACATTTCTAATCTAAGTTGGTGACAAAATAAATGATGTAATTAAATAAATGAATTTGGAATTTTGGTTTTGAACTTTCTCAATATTTATTACATAATTCAGCCTAGATATTAATGGATTTCAACATTTTATACATCAGGCGTAGAAGTGGATGGATTTGTATACGTCGGGGTAAATCTATGCCACAGATTAAAATAACTTCTCTTTATGTTTTTGATCGGATTTTACAGATGAACAGTTGGGTTTGACTTAAGAATTTGCACCATTATATTGTAACAACTAGAACATAACCTACAAAATAAAAAAATTCTGAACTAAAATTGTTCTAGTTTAATGGACACCGAAGCTGAGAATTTTGGCCAACTTGTTTGAGATCATCGTAACCTTCCATGAAATCATTTCAAAACGTTAGACTCAAACTAATAATTCTATAAAAGAACTTGTATTTGAGCATTCCAAAGCGATCTCATTAAAATCATATCTAACAATATTAATTAATTTACCATTTGGTGATTAGGTTCTAGTATGCATGTTGTGAACCCATGCCAACATGTATTGCATGCTTAAATTCCTATATACATGAATCCCTATTTATCTTAAGAAATGGAGTGTTTTTAGTGATGTTAAAGAAACTTGGTGAAATAATATTAGACAAGAGTTTCAGTTATCAAATTTCTTCTTGGGTTTTGTCAATTAAAATAAGGATGAACCAACCACCTAGCAACAAATCACTGTAGCATAAAAATAATGACAAACAATATTTATGTATTCAATATATTTGTGAACAAAACCATCTTATACAATACATAATTGCAACGATAAACTAATCATACAAGATTGCACCAGTCCCCCTATTCTTCCTAGCTTAATCTTTCTACATAAAAGCTAAAATTCTATACAACGATTTTCCATAAAAAACCATAGGATAAATCAAGGAGTTCACCTTTATCATAAAAGGCAAATCGAGGAAAAGCACCAGAATATTCAACCACCAACAACTTTGGCACCCTTGCATATATATCAGGGGATCCTCCAACCAATCAGGAGAAAGACATCCAAGGGACAAAGGGGAAGCATCACAGACCAACTTTTCCCTAGGAGCAGAACATGCAAATCCATATAGTAGAATCCCAGGTAATTTCACAAACCCTCACTAATCCACCAAGGGACTCTCTGCATGTTGGATCAGATGTGATCACAACATCCTAAAATGACATGATCATGGATGAAGAAATTCTAGAATTAGGTATAGGAGAATTGGAACTCCTCGGTATGCAAGAAGCGTGTACTTTGTCTCTCCTAAGAAAATCCATATGCTTAAGGAAGCTCTAAAAAAAGCTCGAGCAACTGAGAAATTATGCATTCAGAGTACTCCTCAAACATAAATGAAAAAAATGGTGAAGCTTTCTAAAAAGTGAGGGAGGAAGATAGATTTACAATACCTGAACATGCTAGATAGTAGATTAGTAGAATCAGGATTGTATGCCCAGCTTACATAATTATTTTCCTCTGCTCCCATTGTTACCCAGTGAAGCTTATTTCCTAAAATGTAAGGGGAATCAACAACCCCTCAAAACACTAAATTCTCCGTAAAAATATAGCTCAGGATAAACCAACTATTCTCATGATGCATGAAACCAAATGTAGTAGTGCAGATCTATGCTCTATTTTCTCCATGATATGGAAAGGCAGTGAACTAATGGGAGTTCATGCCTCGGGCTTTCCGTGATATGGAACCCTTTAGAAATATCACTTAATAATTTTCAAGGAACTCAAAATTCCCTCTCGACATCATTCCATCTTGTTGGAACTAGAATTCATGGACAACTTACCAATATATATGCTCATGAGGCCTCTAAATGGAAAACTCAATTATAGTCCTAGAATTCGACATACTCCAAGTAGTTTTTTCTCCGTCGAAACATATCTAAAACTTGAGCTATATGGAAACTTTGTGCGACACACTCATATTCTTCTTTCACATCTTCTCGCTTGGACTATAATCTTAGTTCGACTTTTTCAGTGATATTTTCATCTAAAGGTATGGCATCTTGAAGATATTTTCCTTAATTTTTTTATCTTGTTTTGTTCTGGTGAATTCTCTTGATGAAGGATCACTTGCTTGAATTGTTTCAACTTTTCTTGATTTTTTTATGGTTATTTTGTTTTAAATATGACTGAAATTTCACAAGTTTTATGCTCCTTTTTTTCCCTTTGATATGTGTGGCATGACACCGATATTTGAATTTTTTGTTAGTAAATTCGACAACCTTGTTCTGCCTCTCCCTTTTCCCTTTTATATTTTTCCTACAACCTTGTTTTAGGTGTTGCTTAGAGTTACTATTATTTAGAGATGTTTTCCTTCAAGATTATAATCTTTACTAAAATCCTAAGATTAATATTATCTATGCCGTCAAGAAAAGCTAGCTAAAATTCTAGTATTTTTAATCTGTATGTTGAATCAAACACAATATTATCTTGCAACTCTCTAGTAGTTTGCACATAATGAAACAAAATAGTTGAAGTACAGTTACAATATTTCACTATATTTGTTCCAACAAAACATTGAAAAATAGATAGCTAAGTAATGAAATCAATTCGGTGGCTAATTGATTTTGTAGTAAAATAATTTTCCTTTCTATTACAATTTTGTGATAAAAAGTATCAAATTCTTATAGCTTCTTTCTTATAGCAACTGTTGGTAGAAACTGTAGGGACATTGCCACCTCGTGGCTCTGTTTTTCCAAAAAAAACTGGCAAAGATTTGACACACCTATTATTAACTAATTAACATTGTTAATAGTTATATAAAAATCTCCAATAATGACCCAAAAAGTAAGTAATAAAGAATTAATAAACATTAATATAATTATAAAAATTAATTTTATATGTTTAATATTTATATATAAAATTATGAATATTATTGAGTACTATACTAACTTACAAAATAAATAATATGTTTGTTATTTATTCTCATACACCCATGACTTATTGAACAAGAGCCACATGGTGGCAATGTCCCTAACATTGCCACAACAACTTTGGGCCTAGATGCTTGCATCTAAACAAAATTTACCGGGCATCATTAAACATTTAATAATAAGGAACAATTATAGCCTCAAATAACTTTAAGCCAAATCACTTCAATTTGCAAGCACAATAGAAGTGTATTTGAAAAGCTACACATAAGTAAGTAGAACAAACTTAAAATGTAGCAATTAAAATTATTATATTTAAACACTCTTAACCACTTCAAACTCATGATCCAACCAATTATTACCCTTCATGGAACTTTCTACATTTTTTAGGAATAGAATGCAATGGGATAGGAATCAAGGGCAATAAAAAAAAATATGTAGTTAAATAGCAACAAATCTCTATATAGGCAAGACATTATTTGTTAAACTACACTTTATAGCAGAAATAGTTCATCCATTTAACTAACTTTTTAATAGTTAGAATATATTATAAATCCATATAACCTTAAAAAAAATACCACCACGGAGAAAAACTTTTTGTCAACAATTATGAAATTAATTCTTCCCATGTGTATAAACATGTAACTACCCCACACTAGCAACATATGCATGATACCAAAAATACCATTTCTTAGTACATACACTAAATAACTATTATCAATCAATTATATCTTTAGTCCCATTAATAAACATTAACTATACATCCCAAATTTATTTTTCGTCTCAAATTTAACTATATATATGATTACTTAAAATTTTCATATTAGAGCAAATATGATTAAATAAATATTAGACAAAGCTTGAAGCAAATCCATTAAGACATCTAGGTATAAACATTTAACATTGCATTCTAATTTAGAAATATGTATACAAATTTTGAACTATCCATCAATGCAATTCAATTACAATATATTATAAACTTAGAGCTACATTTTTCCAACATGTTTCACTTTTCAAATACCTATTAAATCTATAATTTTTTACATCTCATTTGTATTACAAAAATAAATGTTAGCACCATTTATTCTAATTAAATTCATTTCCAAATTTGACNAAAATAAATAACTAATTATATCTCTTGAGTTCATTAAAACAATGAATGCAATGTTAAAAACTATATCCATACACATTTTAAACCCATAAATATTTTATATAATTTCAATCATCAAACCCGTAAATATTTTATATAATTTCAACCATCCTATTCTATCGCATTTCAAAAAAAAATATTTTAAATTGCAATAACAATTTAAACTCTTGAAAGACTATTGCCTCACAATATTATTTCAAACATTTTAAATAAAAGTCACCAACCAAATTGGCAACCGACCAACAAAACGCTTAGTTGTCTCAAGAGACAGGTCACAAATCGCCAAGCTAGAAGACCACCACTTGAAACTAAATGTTAAGCGTAGCTTAAGTTAAAGTAGTTAACTAGATGCCCCAATATTCATTGCAGAGGAGATTTAAGTGGAGACTTTAGCCTGGATTCAGTGAGAAAATGGCAGTCTCTAATAAAGACAACAAAGAAAACATACAAGTGAGTCTAAGTCAATTCATAGAGACTGAGTGAAAGTGCTCAGTGCTGTTAACAATGGAAAGATTTATTTAAGGAATTCCTCTCATTGGACCAAGGCTAGAGTCATTGTGATATTTTTCATGTAAACATTTTGTTGTTGGGCAAAGATATATAATTCGCCAAACTTAGCATTAGCTGCAGTTTTAAAACAACAAAAGATTTTAATACCCGTTGAAAGTCATAGTTTAACACAATCAGTGAAGGGATAATCCCGTAGAAGTTTCGAGATCTGCTCGTACTAATGATTGATTTAAATCCCTGTTATAAATAAGTTCAAAGACTAATTTAAATCCATTTCAGGAACTTATGTTGCCGCTAGTCCAGGTCTCTGAACTCCTCCTAATCCCACCACTATCGTCGCTATATAGAGCTTATCAATTGCGGAGAGGAGGCCACACTGGCATCGACTTCGAATTTTTTATAAAAGGTAATGAAGGGTGCCTTGTTCCCATCAGTTTTCTCCTACCCCCTTGAGTGTCCTATCAGGTCATGCTATGCAGCCTGGGAAGAAAGATGGTTCCCCAAAAACAAATACACACAAAAATTAAACAACAATAACTTTAAAAGAAACATGTTACAACTATTTTGAATCTACTCACTCAAGTAGACGGTCATGACAATGCCCGGTAGAAGGTCGTGAAAATGGCCACCCAATACCTTCATGTGTGTTAAGACGCCCGTGCGTCGAGCCTGTCATAATCTATCCAGAGGGATAATCATGACAGATGCTGACAGATTAAACAAATTGTAGAAAAGAATTCTTGCCAAATTTGGATGGAATCTGTTTCATGCGAACATTCTCCCTAAGCTTCTAGATATTTATATTGAATTTATTTTCCCCAAAGTTGAAGGCGATTCGGTGGATTTGGTTTTAAATTTAAAAGAAAAATGGTCGAAATCAAGAAGCTTCTAGGCAGTAGCTACATCGAATTCTAACAGCATTCGCCTTTCTATGACTCTATTGATCGAGCCAGCCTGAATTCAGAAACTTCAGTGAGTGAGGACTTATATTTTTAAGAACTTTAAACTAAATGAATTAAACTGTATATGAAACTCAAGCGTAGAATTGATAGTCGGCTGCAATATTGATCGGTAAGACACCTAGAACTACAGTACTGCTGGAAGCATGCCTTATTATTATCAACTATTTATCTTGTTAATTGATATACGACCGGACGTAACAAAAGAAGACTGAGTCATTTTATTGTGATCTTATACCAGAGTAACGAACGCTCCTCTGTGGCTCCGCTTTGGCTTTAGAACAAGCTTATAAAAAGATTTTGTGTACAATTGATAACAAGGACCTCCTTCCATAGGATCTACCAGGTCTCCTATTATGACGTCAAATCGTTCATCATCTCTGTTCTGGACCTCAGCCCTGCGTCGAAGAATTTCTATTAAAGCTTTAAATTTAGCAGGAACCTGAAAAGTATAAAGAAATGAAGCATTAAAATTCGTTATCTAGCATTATTTACAGCTCCCACAAAATCCCACTCGTCTGTCTGGTCTACGCAGGAGTTATGGCTTGATAGGACCCTTTTTCCCTTTATTCCGGTGGGAACATGGGTAACAAAATATATTGCATATAGTGTAAACATGGAGAAACAAAATTTTCTCTCGTTCAGTGGGTGAATTCGTAAAGCGAGCAAGCAGAAATTGATAAAGCAGATAGGCTCCACTCACTATAGCTTTGAGGTTATAACATCCCTCCAATGGCGTCTTTTTAGCGTCCTGAAGCAAGCAAGCACCACATACGTGATGAAAAAACATGAAAAAAAGTGAATAATGGAGCGAAGCAGCTTGTCCTTCATAGGGCATGGAAAAACATGAAAATAGGAATTGCACTTTGGGGGGAGAAGTGTGAGTCCCTTTATTCCCCTCTCTATAAAACACAAATGTTCTCTATTGTTCTCTTTCTCAAGACACAATTGCACCTCCAGTTCCATTAGGCATGTTGTTTACCATTCAATTTATCTTCCTGGGTGTATATATTATCTTGAACTTCAAACTCTCTCAAGACACAATTGCACCTTCAGTTCCATTAGGCATGTTGTTTACCTTTCAATTTATCTTCCTGGGTGTATATATTATCTTGAACTTCAATGAAATGTGTGTAGTGGTTGTCGTAGCATTAAAAGATTGGGCTAAACTGAGCGATCTGAGGCCGAATGGGAACCCAGAATACAGAGTTCAGGCTAAGCGCCAATGATAGATATGAGAAGATGAATAACACACTATTCTTCAGTCTTGTAGCAGGGAAACGTTCGGGGACGCGTTACAATACGACATCGCTATGGAAACCCCCACTTCTGTGTAAATTTAATGAAGAAATAGCTATTTATTCACAGTTTCTGAAACCCTTGGGAGGAAGGATATTTGGAAACTCCGCGTCCGAGCTTTGATAGAAGTGACGGGAATCAACACGCAGAGCTGTGGACAAGGTGTGCGTGAAATAAGAAGAAGCGGAAGGCTGAGGTTCAGTGCAAATATTGCGTGAAAACGTTTCAAAGGTCGGTTTGCATATATATATATATATTTTTTCGGTGTTCGGATAAATTGATTAGTTTTGTGGTTTTCCCAAAGGGTTTTTCAGGTAATTTTCATAAATTTGATAAAGTTTAAGGTTTGGGGTTGGGATCAACTCCGACAAAGCTAAGTTCTAGAGAATCTTGGATGATCAGAGAGGGGGGCCTTTGAGATTGAAACATTTAAGAAAGCTCGAAGGTGTGTTAACTATGCATTGATTTAGACACAGAGAACAACGATAACTTCATGCAGCCTTCCTGGTTGAATGTATTTACTACATGAAAAACCTGCACACATTGTTTTATGTGTATTGTGCTAAACTTCAAACATTTAAAGACTCTAGCGTGCATTTTCTTTATTTTTTTATCTTTTAACCCCTTTAAGTACATGGTGCATGAAACCTATAAAGCTAGATCAATTTGTGAAATGCCCATTGATAAAGACTTATATCCAAATATTAAAGGTGGGATCTCGAATTTAGAGGAGGTATTGTTTATGAGGAGCATTATAGGTCATATCCTCTATACCAATAATATAGACATTTAAGAAACTAAAAATATTAAAAAATAAAAAATAATAGGCAACCTTAGTCTAACTTCTATGTTTTTTTTTAAATTACTTCAAATTGCTCCAAATAATCGCCCTAAACATTTCATATACATCCCCTTGGTCGAAAACATAATAAAAAGCTTACCACCTTAAATTTTTGTTGTAGTATTAATAACTACCAATGTAAACTACCACAATATCATAACAATACCAATGAAAACTACTACAATATCATAACAATATTCGGATTTCTAAATCTTACTATATAAGTGTTAATGGCTTATAAGTGTTCATTGGTTTTATTTCTGTTAATTCTTATACTATAGCTATCCCTAACCCTATGCTAAAAAAATATCACATCTAATGTCTAACATATTCACACAAAGACTTTAACTTGGACCATAAAATATATGTCGAGAACATATTGATATTTAAACCTTACAATGTGATTTACGATCCGACAGTCACGGGTATAGATTAGTGGCTATGACCAGAGGATTTATAAGGAAGAAGAAATTCTTTCTTGGCTGAACCATCAATGGAATACTGACGGAAAGGAACTTTTGGTAAGTTTCTTCCAGGGAAATAGGATTTTCGGCCTTGGGTGATAGCTTCATAGGCGTCATTTTGTCTGGGTAGGATAAACATACCTAGACTGGGATTTTCCCTTTGCTTATGGTGCTGAATTTTCTGTAGGATTTTTCTGCAGGCAGGGCAGTCTTTATGCTGGCCGCGATGTTCTGTGTCATGAAGACCAGTGTAAGAAGTTGAAGGAGACTGAGATTATCAGCGTGACACTAGTGGCAAACTAGTTAGTAATTGTTCAATAACTGAAATGTACATAAATATTTGAGCCTGACATTTTCTTACATCTAGCATACTATCAACCAAGTTCTTCAATCTTTAAATGTAGGTGATGTGCATTTTCGTACATTGAATTCAGGGGTTTTTGGGTTAGTTTCCGTTCATTACTCTATAAATTATAATTTAATGTTTTTTATAATTTTAAAAATTTAATATTATTAGTGAAAGATTTGGTCATTTATTTTTAGAATATTATTCTTATTTAATATAATTTTTTTCATAACGATTGATAACGATGAAAATAATCAACATTTACTAAAACCAATAATTTTTATTTAAAGTAAATTTTATATGAGAAATAAATTTCTGCTTAATTAGATAATAAAAAATAATATTTATCTTTTACAAAGACATTACTTGAAAATAAGCACTAGTATGTCCTCTTCAAGTGTATCCACCTTAAAACTAGGTTTATCCTCAATAATAATATCATAACAATCAATAAAAAAAAGTTATTAAAAACTTATTCTTAAATATAAATAATATTGTTATTATAAATTTTATGAAAAACAAATAAAAAAACATTATTATTAAATTATTTTATATAAACAATATATTAAGATAAAGATTAGTATTTTTCTAGTTTGGAAACGTCTAAATTAGACTATTTCGCTGGAAAGAGATTTTTAACGGAAATCCCAAATTTAATGGTGTTTTAATATATATTTTGAATGTAAGAACATATTCAATGTAGCCAAAACCCATGGCCACCCAAAATTTCTAAACTAGGCTATTTAGTTTAAATACAAGTGATAAATCTAATCATGGATTTCTAAAAAGTGAATCAATCATATGGATTTGTAAAAAGTGAATTGTCCCAAAAATTAGATATCAACACCATGTTTTATAAAAATAATTTTATAGTTTGAAATATATTTAAAAAAAAATTTAATTAAAAGATTTTGGTTAGAAAATAATATATTAATAGCACTGAGAAAATGATTAATGGAGGGTGGAAAGCTTATTTTGGTTTTGAAAATAATTGTAAAGAAGCAAACCTTATAATGTGGGATAAAAGGAAGCTCCTCTTTCCAACTTTAGTCATTCCTCATATCTTGTATGGATGTGAGGTTTGGGGTTGCAACATCTCTAGAGAATCCTCGAGAAAGATTGAGTAAATACGGAAGCGCTTTATAACGTATAAGCTCAAAATTAAAAGAAATACACCCTATCCTATTCTCCTTATAAAAGTAGGGCTTTCCCCTGTCGAGAGCCTAGCTATGACTAGGCTCCTATTATATGAGCACAAAATCAATAACATGGGAGACCATGGACTTCCTAAGCTAGCTTTAAATTCCAGTGAAAACCACCTAAGGCTTAAGCGAGGTTGGTATAAAGATACTAGGGCCTAGTTAAACCATTGGGAGATCGACTAAAATGTTGCATTACAAAATATTAATAACATTAAAAATATTGTTACTCCTAAGTTTAAAGAGAAAATGTGGTGTGAGAAAGATTTAGAGGCTAAAAGAAAATTAAGATATTATAAGGAGGTCATCAACCCTACTCTAGAATATCAAAAGTATCTCTCTATTTTAACTAACTCAAAGAAAAAAATTAGTATAGCCAAGATAATAACGAACTCTCATGAGCCCCATAGTGAAACAGGTCGTTGGGAAGTTCCTAAAAAAACATGGGTGGAAAGGATCTGCCATCTCTGTGAGAATATGAACATTGAGGATAAAAATCACTTCCTCTTAGACTGCACTATGTAGTCACACGGGATTCACCTTGTTGAGCAATATCGTATCATGTTCATTCATAAAGGGGGTTTTTAATTGTGAAAAATAAGGTCAATATATTGTAGGTATTAAGAGGTTAGGATTAGGGTATGGGGGTTTATAGGAATTCGAGGGGTATAAAATAGGTCTCTAGTAAAAATAGGGAATATATTGTAAAAATAAGATTTGTTTAATTGCAAATATCTATTGGGAGGGGGGCTCAACAAAACGTTTTTTGTAGGTAATTATCAATATGTAGTGAAATTAGGGGTATTCTTTAATATCCCACGCTTTGACACGGTTTCACTAAGTGAATACCCCGTTCCTACGTACACCCACATTAGGTCTCAGTTTCATAATCTTTGTTGCAATACCGACCTTCCTAGCCTTTTTACATGTCAAAATTATAGTGAGCTTGGAATGCTTTTCTCCAAGTTCTTTAAGCATAGGAATACAATTTTAAAACAAACTAAATAATTCATTTATTTAGGTCCGATAGACCAAAGTTTGGTCTCAATGGACGTTAACCATCATTGTCATCATCATACAAATAGAGAGATGTAAAGACAAATTNCTTACATAATTTCTCAGCCTATAGGGATGACATTGTCTTTTTGAACAAAACTGATCTTCCTCAGACTTGTTGTCATCCTGTGATTCCTCTTTTTCCTCGTCGTTGCATCATGTGTATGTGCTACCGGCTACATTTTTTCCACAAATAGAGACTGTTTTGAATATTGCGTGCTATCTCTGCATCCTGATCAAAATGAAAGACCTATGATTATTTGAATCATAGAGGGTTGTAGAACAAAAATGATTCTCCTTCTCGAGTGACCTCACCTTCTATGACTCCTGGTTGAATGGCTAAATCCTATTTAGATAGCATGTCAGCTTCTGTGTTGAATTCTCTATAAATGTGATTGAAAATGTGAACTTCAAAGGAAGGCTATAAATCCCAAATTGCTTTTAACAAGTTTTGCAATTGAGGAGCTCTTATGTTGTTTCTTCCTTGAGTCCACTCTATAACTGTCTTGGAATCCCAATAAATGTGCAGCTTTGTTAACTATTTATCCATTGCTATCTTAAGAGTAGTCCATAACCCTGAGAGCTCAACTTTACTATTACTTGCTTTGCCCATACCCATATTAAAGGAAGTTTTGTTGATTTCATTTAAGAATATTACCCCTCCAGCCCCTCCAATGGGGGGTTCCCCTTAACTGGCACCATCAAAAAAATCCGATGGGAGACTTTTTTCAATCACAGGGGTTGTTACAGCTCTTGTTTTTCCACTTTTGGGAGATTTTTTGTGTTCTTGTACTTTCTTTACCAGCAGAACTGAGGAGATATCAATGGGAGTCCATAAGTTCTTGAATATTGCTCTATTTCAATCCTCCCATATGGTGAAAACAAATAGCACATGAAAAGCACTAAACTCACATACCGCTTTGTTGTTCCACCATTCTTTAGTTCTCTGCTCCCATGTTCCTTCCATGTTGATCATCCAGCCTTAATAGATTGTTCTTGAAGCATCAGTCCATGCCTAACCTACATATGGACATATGCTAAAGAGATGGGAAGTGAGTTCATCTTCTTTATTGCATAAAATACATAACCCTGGACCTTGCGATCCTCTTTTTCTCAAATTCTCCCAGGTGAGAAGCCTGTTGTTTATTGCTAGCCAAAAGGTGAGAATGGTTTTCAATGGACTGTTTAAGTGCCACAATCCCTACCACCACCAAGATTTCACTCCTACAAACTGCTCCATCATTGCCACTTCATACCCATTTTTGGTTGTATAGTCTCCATCTATCACATTACTTGTCCAAATTAGTTTGTCCTGTGTGTCTTCATTAAGGATTATAAAATTCATTTCCAGAAGGTTATTAGAGTTTTTCCAACATACTGCATCATCTCGCTCTAATTGTAGCTTGACATCTCCCTTCCACCTTGTTCTTCCTACTTGGTTATGTTGCTAAATTTGTACATCAATGTGTTTGAAGCACCTCTCCTCATTGAGATTATTTAGAACCAAAGGGGGTAGCCTATATTCCTCCCCTGCTCCTACCTAGGGGTCTTTCCCTAGCCTTACACTTCTCATGTTCCCTATTTCTCAGGCTATCCAATTTCTAATGAGTGGAAAAGCTAACACCATATTTTTCCATCCCATAGCCATTTTTGAAGGACTTGTTAGGGCTTCTTATCCAGTCAATCATATTCATGTCTGGGTAGTATTTAGAACACAATACCCTCCCCCATAGAGTATCTATGTTTTACACAAGCCTCCAGAGGGACTTAGCTGTCAATGCTTTGTTAAAGAGTGTTAGGTTCTTGATTCCCATCCTCCTAGGTCCTTGGGCAGTGCTAAGGATGTCCATTTGGCTAGAGGAATGCCATTGTTTTGTTTGCTTGCTGTCCACAAAAATGTGAAGAACTTTTTCCTGATTTTTTTCAGGATTCCATTGGGTATATAGGCTATAGAATCCCAACAGTCAAGAATGATCTGAAGCATGGCCTTAATTAAGACTAATATTCCTCCTCTAGAAAAAAATCGTTTTTCCCGGGATGAAACTCAAGATTCTACCTTTTGATAGAGCCACATCCAATTTTTAAAAGCATAACTATTGGGTTTGAGAAAAAAACCTAGATACTTGAATCCTTCATGTATAGCTTTGGAAGGATAGGCTAGGATCTATTTGGACCTTTGAGTTAAATCTTATGTGAAATCATTATGGACCAGCATCGATTTTTCTATATTAATCATCATCCCTGTAGCCTTTGTGTATTTTTCTATCAAAATAGCATATTCCTTCAGGTTTTCCTCATCCCCTATCTTGAACAACAAAACATCATCCACAAATAAGGTGTGTGTAATTTCCTCTGAACTTGATACTTTGACTCCTGCATTCCTTCCTTCCCTCCTTGCTTTTAGGATTAGCCTACTTAGGGCATTAGCCACGAGGAGGAAAATAAAGGGGAACAAAGGACATCCTTGTCTTATTCCTCTAGTAGGTCTGAAAAAGCCCGAAGGAGATCCATTGATCAAGACTGCAAAGGAGGTGGACTGAATACACCCCATTATCCATTCAACAATATCCATATTCATCCCTATTTTTATGAGGATCAACCTAATGAAGGACCAACTCACCCTTTCATAGGCTTTGGACATGTCTAGCTTTAAGGAAAATGCCTTCTGCTTCTACTTCTTAATGGAATGTATTGCCTCCTGCTCAAAAGAAACTGCATCAAGAATTTTCTTGTTTTACAGGAAGCCAAATTGCTCCTCTGTTATAACCTTGCTCAAGATAGGTTTGATCCTTTGGGAAATAATCTTTGCTATTAATTTGAAAATCATATTGCAGCAGGAAATATGTCTGAAGTCTTCAAAAGCATTAACCTTCTACTTTTTAGGAATTAGGGCTACAAAAGTGGAAATCATACTACCTTGCACCTTCCCTGATTTTTTGGATTCCTTGACTACTTCCAAAATGTCCTCCTTTATCTTGTCATAAAAACCAAGAACGAATTCTATAGTGAACCCGTCTTGTCCAGGACTCTTACCTTTTTTAAAGGAGTGTAATACCTGCTTAATATCTTCCTCTGTTATATCTTGAGTTAATTCTTCATTCATTTCTTTTGTGATATCCCTTGGGAAACCTACTAGCTCTTTGAACAGACCTTGGAAATGTTCCACTACTACCTGTGTTTTCTGCGCAAAAGACTTATCCCATGTGCCTTGGGTGGTCCTGATTTCATCGATTGTATTGACCCTTTTCCTCTAAGAAGCATATCTGTGGAAGTATTTTGTATTCTGATCCCCTTACTAACCACAGAGCTCTACTCTTAAGCCTCCATTTTTTTTCTTTCTGCAAAACAATTGCTTCTTTCCTTCCTTTCATCTCTTTTAACTCTCCTAGTTCTCTCATACTGAAGAGTCCTCTATTATTTTCATATAACTCCTTAATATGTGGTTCTACCTGTTTTAATTCCTCTTGTTGTATTCTTCTAAACTTTTCATCCCATTCTTTTTATATATTTTTAACCCTAGCCATATTGTCTGTGAATTGTTGCATGCAAGAGTGATTTTGTGATTCCTACAACAGTTCCCACACTCCTAGAATGAGATCTCTATAATCCTACTCTTCAAGCCAATAGGGTTTAAACTTGAAAGGAGCAGGAGGTTTTACTTCTAGAGTTTGAATTATTAGAACTATAGGGAAATTGTCTAAGTTGCCCCATGTTTCTACTATTGCTTTCAAAATTAATTCACTCCCTATTACATTTTCTAAGATCAGGAATTTTTCCAGTCTCTTCGAGACGGCCTGATCTCCTCCCCTCCTGTTTCTCCAAGTGGGAATTAACTTTAAAGGTGCCAGATATACTAAACCCTTATGCTCAAAGAGATGACTAAAGAAGGGTCCCAGGGAGTCAGGTATTACATTTTTACTGCATACTTCATTTCTGGATAATCTTAAGTTTAAATCTCCTCCAACAATCAAATTTGGCATGTCCAAGGCTCCTAAACCTTCCAACCTTTCCCAAAAGGATTTTCTATCATAAAAAGGTCCATAGACATTCAGAATAAAAAATAATACCCTGTTTCACTATCTTCCAACTCTTTTCCCACAGTTAAACCAAAATGATGGACTGAAATCAGTTTTAGGGCAGGGCTCCAAGCTGTTAGGGTTCCTCCTGAATGACCATCTGTGTCACTCCTAATCATTCCCCATTCCTTAATGTAATATTTTACCACTTCTTCTTCCTTCTTGTAATGTCCCCGACCCTTCGACCAACTAAGAGGACGCTACGATACATCAAATCATCTAGGCATCTAGCCCCATGAACATGAACATACATACATATAGTGCTGAAGCATGATACTTAAAACATAAAACATTTTACGAAAAATAATCATTCATATACACAACGGAAGCAAAACATATCAATCAGCATTCCTGCATATATAGATCTGCATTTAACATGTATATCATCATTCATCAATGGTAAATATATAATTGTAGACACAAGTTAGGAAAGAGTACTTATCTTATAGAGAACTTGTTCTGCAACCAGCTACGTCACTGCAATGTTCCACCCAACCATAGGCCCGCGTGCTCCTTAATCTCTCAGCAACACTGCCACCCCTGATCCAGGCGTGATTCCCCAAGGAATAAGGAACTAATAGGCTTACACGTAGCCAAGGATAACAACACCACTAGGGTACATAGTTCAGCCAAGTCAACACAGTTGGGTTTATCAGGCGTATAGCAGATTAGTCAAGCCATCCAGGAGCTAGGAAAGGCTATATGCTAAGCTGGTGAGCCTATCAAAGAGCTATAGACACCAACACCAGAACCATCCTGACTTCTAGAACACCCACACACACCCAACACAAGGAATCAACCCTTTCTCTGCAACCTAGTCCCTCAGACCCTGATCTCCCTTCCAATGATATTCAGGGGTTCTAGAGAAGAAAGCCAACTTAGTAGCTCTGTTTTTGCGGTTCTCAATCCACCAAGTTTATCAAGCACCCGGCCCTCATTCACCACTCCAATGTAGTCTAAGGACAAAACCACTGCATGCAAGAAGCCAAGCAGCTATTCAAGATTTTACAGGGGGGGAACATAGTTGACCAAAATGTAGGAACTCACACTAGTCCTTCAAGCGATACCACCACAAGAGGGAAAAAATAGTTAAACAAATCATGGAAAATAACATCCCATGATCAACCCTGAGCCCATAGCACAAAAATCTCACTACAGTCGCTGGAAACACTTACACAAACCGGGAATGGAAAAAATACTAGACTTCCAAACTCTGCATGAGAGACAAAACGCAACCCATAGAACTATGGATGCAATTACAAACACAATTTCAATGATGGGAAGAATAGAACATTAAGAGATCTTCCAATGGTGGAAAAAGACACACTCTCTGCGTGAATACAGGCAAGGAATAAATCCACCGCCATCAAATCCCTGAGGCAGAGGATAAATATCTTCTGCATGAATGGGGAAGAAAACCCACAGACTAGCAATCTTGAGAGGGAGAAAGCTGAACCCCCAGCAATGGAATGTGGATCCTTTTTACTCCCTCGTGTGAAGGAACTGAATAGACTCGTGATCGGGTAGTGGACAGGTCAACAGATGCGTCATGGAGGGAGAGTGAGCAGGCATGGGTGTGGTGGTGGTTTTCCTACCAGCCAATCGCTGTGCCAACTAACAATGGAAAATATTTAAGGGTGTTGGTGACACTTGGATTTCCCCCATGACTCAATGTTTAACATTCCCCTTCCTTATCCTTTGGAATCATGCCCCTTCTCAATTTAGTTACCGCGAACATAGTTGGTTGGGTTATTTAATTAAAATGCATGTTTACATGATGCCACAATTAATGATATGCCGTATGTCCCAATATACCATCAGTGATCATTCCCAAAATAGAAACACAACATAACCAAATTGATGGTGGGGCCTTGGCCTTTAGCTCCGCACCAAGTTTATTTATAATATGTGTATCATGTATTTTTAATGCAAGCGGGGTTAAAAATGGGGTATTACATTCCCCTCCCCGTCAATAGCACTGTCCTCAGTGCTTTAAAAAAATTTGAACAAAAATGCTACATTGGTACCACCTTAGTGTTCTGTAGGATTGAACAAAAATGGATGTGCCAATCGCATGGCATCCTCTAGCTCCCACATTGCCTCTTTAGGTCTGTAGTGCTCCCATTGCTCCTTTACTTTCCCTATGGCTCGGTTCCAGAGCATTGTGACCTTCCTGTCGAGGATGCGCATTGGATCGATTTGGAACTCTCCCTTGGGTTCCACCTGGATCACATCCCAATTTATCACATGGTTAGGATCATGTACATATTTATTAAGCAAAGAAACATGAAAAAAATTATGATCTCTAGTACTAGCAGGGAATGCAAGTCTATATGCAACATGCCCTATTCTTTCAAGCACTTCAAACGACCCACAGTATCTAGGTGACATCTTGGCACAAACCCCAAGCTTCAAGGAACTTTTATTTGCCTTCACTTTGAGGTAAACATGATCCCCAACACTGAACTCTTTGTTCATCCTATGCTTATTTGCATAGCTTTTCTGTCTATCCTGTCTGGATTTCAGATTCCACCTAATCTTTATAACCTCTTGCTCCATTTCCTTGAGCAATTTCGGTCCAAGCACAACTCTGTTCAATGGGTTATCCCAAGTCACTATTGTCCTACACCTTCTTCCATACAATGCTTCATATGGACTCATCCCCAAGGATGCCTATTGTCCATTGTTGTAAGCAAACTTTACCAAGTGTAAGTAATCTTCCGACTTGGTTGATTTTTCCATCACATACATGTGAAGCATATCTTCAAGCACCTGATTCACTCTCTCTCTCTTCCCATCTGTCTATGGATGGTAAGCAGTGTTGAAGTTTAACTTTGTACCCAAATCTGCAAACAACCCTTTCCAAAAATTGGAAGTGAAATTGACATCACTGTCAAGAAAATATCCTTCATGAAAATATTTGCAATGTCATTAGTCTTATCCATAGAATTTACTGGTATAAATTGTGCTACTTTAGTCAACTTGTCTACTACAACCATGATGGAATCATGTTCTCTCCAAATCATTGGCAATCCTGTAATAAAATCCATGGAAATAACTTCCCATTTCCATTCTGGCACCGGCAAAGGTTGCAACAAACCGGCTGGATGTTGATGCTCAACCTTTACCTATTGAAATTTCATGCACCTTGAAATGTATTCAGCCATGTCCTTTTTCATACCTGGCCAAAAGTACTACCTTCTAGCTTTAGCAATTGTCTTCCGGTACCCTGGGTGTCTAGAATACAGAGCTTGATGGATTTCATCCATAACAACTCTCCTCAAATCTGCTACATTCAGAATATAAATTCTACCTTTAAAAGTGAGAATTCCATCTTCTTCCAATTTATATCCCTCATACCTCTTCTCAAGACTTTGCTGCTGCAATTTGTCTTTTACATGCTCATACAATTCATCTCCGGCAATATGATTAACAATCTGCTGCCTCAATTCTGATTGGAAAATACTAAGAGACGCCACATGCATTTCTTGTACCTTCCTGTTGAGTGCATCAGCTACCTTATTCTCTTTTCCCTTTATGTGCTTGATTTAGAAATCAAACTCAAATAAAAATTCCAGCCATCTTGCTTGCCTAGCATTCAGAGTAGTCTGATCAAACAAATACTTCAGTTCACAGTGATCTATTATGAGTTCAAATCTTTTGCCCATCATGTAATGTCTCCACATCTTGAGAGCATGTACTATGGCTGCAAGCTCTAGATCATGAGTGGCATAGTTCTTCTCATGATCCTTCAACTTTCTTGACTCATAACATATCACATGGTTGTCCTGCATAAGGACCCCTCCAAGCCCTTGTCTGCATGGATGGTACATACCACAAAATCTTTCTCTGGGTCTGCAACCTCTTATCCCTAAAGTTGAACCTAGACTATAGGGGTTCAAGCTTAAAGAAATCTTTTAAAAGTAATTCAATAAAATAAAAAATAAAGACTGAATTTGGTATGAAATCAAAGATATAGGAATATCACAAAAACATTAAAGATCTATATGACATAAAAATGGAATACAAAATTCAATAACAAAGGAACTACGAGCACGAATTTATGGAACGAACTTGACTCTGTCCCTAAAGGTTTGAAAATAACTGTATTTTATCATAAGAATCATGTAATGGAATGCAATTGACCATATACACGATAAATCACAAAAAATACAATTTATACAATGTACAAAATCAGCTCATAACCATAATCATATCAAAGCAGCACCTGTATTAAAGATGTAGAGAGTTTCATGTCATACAGAGTACATAAAAATCGGATTCCCATCTCCGATTGCCACCCTTTTCATATCTAGCTATTATGCTTATATACTGTTGTAAAGGAAAGTATCCTATGGATAGGGTTTAATAGGCCATCAATATACTGGGGTTGAAAGAGAGATGCACAATGTTCAGCAAGCATATATCAGCAAGATCAGAGATGAGAAAGGTCCACACTTGACTAAATAAAGGCTGGTCCAAGCTTTCTCTTCAATCCTCTTCTTGCTCCTCTCGCTCCAAGAGACCTGCAAAACAAATTATACCTTCCTCAAACCATTATGACCACATATAAAACATTGCTAATCAAATAAACATGGACAAATGATCTAAATAACATCATCATATGATCATAAATAGAGATTCAATCGCACATTGAACAATGATTTGGGAAGAAGAAGGACATCACATATTTATTAATCTTGAAAACAAGTACAAGTATACCTTCTCTTCAAGTTTGGCACCTCATGAAACCTTGATCTGGTTCTACTGCTTCTCTTCTCCAAAGAACTCAGCCTCCAAGCTCTGCAACACAAGGAGAATGCTTCTAGAGAAAAGGTGTAGGCAAAGAGAGCTCCAATTCCTCCAGCATAACAACACAAAAATCCAAGTCCCCTCTCATGGACCTCCCTATCTCTATTTATATGGGTGAAATAAGTTAGTTTCGAAGGTTGGAGAAGTTATAGCAGTTAAGGAAATTAAGTTAAATGAGTTAACTAATATCCAATTAGCGCGTGTTTTAATGTTTAAATGCTAAGAGGCACATTCGCGAGTATGTAATAGAGCAATCCGTGAATGATTCGTGACATTGTATAAGGGAAACACGTGAATACACAGATTCACGACTTGCTACAAAGGAGACTCGCGAATGACTCGCGAGTTGTATAGAAAGATAGTCGCAAATACATCCTAACATGGCAAAAAAGGAAAAGTGACTAGCTGGATGAAGGAAGAATATATTTCATAATAATCCAAGCTACAGTGATTTGGGAAAACCTCTATCCATAGATGTCCTTTTGTGTGCCAACATGAGGAATGTCGGCACTCGGACGAAGAGGTGCCATTTAGATGTATAACAGATGCCCCCTAATGTGTGAGGTTAGAGGGGGAGACGATAGTCGAAATACATTATAAAGGAAACAGTTGAATCTGGAGAGAGCAGAGAATCCAAGATCAAAAGGCTCGAAAGAAGGTACCTGTAAGAGAGATAAATGTCAGAAAAACTGATCTCTGGGACATACAAATCCATATACAAAACATCACCATAAAGATACAGGCAGATCCAACATATGTATAACTTATGAAACTATCATGGTCACTCAATATGCAAAAAGGCGCCATATCAAATCTAAAGGAGTCATGGCCACAAATGAACAGGGTGGATCCATGCTCAACAATTGATCATAGCCACAAAAATACAAGGTGGATCTATGTCTCAACAAAATGTCATATAAAGATAACAAGGTCTTGCGCAACTTGGGCAATAGCAAAAGGATGACAATGCTACTATCCGCCCCAAGGTCTTCAATCCAAACTGCCCAAAAAAGGTACGAATCCTAACCATGCGAATAAAGGAGCTGAAGTCAAACATGGAGGAAGCCGTTTGATTACTGGTCAATAATGAAAACCGTTAACAAACGCGAGAGAAACCACCATTAATGAAAATGGTCCCTAAGGTACCTAGTACATTCTAACAAGTGTGATTACAAGGACTTGAAGTCAAACACTTGAAGAATCTATCGAGTAGGAGACATTAAGGTATTCCCACTACCCAATAGCGAGGGAAATTGCTATTGATGACAACAATTCCCAAGGTACTGTCATAAAACTCTAAATCTCATCCCCAGAGCAAGATGTGTTGCATTCGATAGGAAGAGATCCATTGGAAGGAATGCATTAAGGCATCCTTCATCATCCAACACGAGGTAAGTCAAAGACTAATTGGATCTGGAATTGGTATTGAATTTCACGACAAGGAACGGCGAATACATGATGTAATGAACTGATACCAGGGAATGGCCAACACAAAAGGTCTAGGCAACTACAGAATGGCCGACAAAGTTTTAATCCTTGAACAATGAGCATGACAAAAAAGTGACTTAGGTAGCTTTTGACACAAAATAGGACCAACGAAACAAATCTACAAGGTAGGAGACATTGACAGTTTCCCCATATAATTGGAAAAGAGACCAACTGGAGGAGTAAGAAAACTATGAATCGGGATAAGGTCAAAATACTAGGACCCAACTGTTGATAGACTCAAAAATGGTGCTTTGTTCAAGGAAACAAGACTAGCTGCCATGATGTAAAAAGACATGGAAATAAACTTCCCCTTCCCTTCTTTCTTGTAAAGGTTTAACGAGTCCAAGAAAGAAAACTCGGGACCATCTTCATTTTTTGACAAGCTCGAAGAAAAGAAAGAAGAATGATTGATAAAGGACTAATTCATGGATTTTACGAGCCTGAACTAGTACATGCTCGACGGTGTTTTCATAGTTTAGAGAGTCTGAAAACTCCAAAGAAGACTCTAGGGGGGTCCTTTTTCATACAATTTAGTCTCCTAAGGCTGAAAAAGTATAAAACATACCAAAGAAGAACTCTCTTAACTTCCGAAGAAGAAAAGGTGCACCTTTTTCATACTTAGTCAGGAAGGTCCGAAAAAGGTTAAATTACCACCTACCCAATGCTCCTTCAAAAGCAACATATAGCCTGAGTTTTATGAGTGTGAAGGAATGCAAGATCACTCAAAAAAATCCATTTGATTACGAGAAATGGAGATTACAACAATAAACTCGATGCTTTGTTCTTTAGGATTTAACGAGCATGACAAAGACATAAAGTACACTCGAAATATTTTTCATGTTTTGGTCCAGAGCACGAAAAAGAGAAAACTAAGCTCATACCGGGGGTTCATTTTCTGTAAGTTTAGTCCCTCAGGTCCGGAAAAGAGATAAACCTATGCCTGAGAATACTCTTCTCAATTCCGAAGAAAGGAGAGTGATCCTTTCTTGTATTATTCCACATGGTCCGAGAAAGAGATAACCTACCACCAATGTGGATGCCCATTCACATATTCTTAATGAGCCTGAACAGACAAGTTTACTCGGCAGTCAAGTCTATTTTTAGGAGTCAGACTTGGGCCTAAAGAAACTCAAAATCTTTCCCGTGAATTTTTAACACGTATGGAAAAGTCAACTCACGGCCTCCTTACTGTTTTTAACGAGCTCGAGGGAGAGAAGAAAGAATGCTCTAAATGCGAGGAGATGAGTGTCATAGACAAGCGAAACTAGTTCCAAGCACATGGAACAAACCTATGCATAATGCAAGGAAAGTGAGCAAGATAAGGAGACTCGGGGAACGTCTCCTCAAGGTAAAGGGTGTCAAGTTGCAAAGGCAAAAAGATACAAGGCTTAGAAATGATGAGAACAAAGATGAGGGCTTATACAATGAGCTAAAAGCGTGGAAGCGGGCATCAGGATCATAAGCGCGAGTAGGGCACATGCAAATGCAATTACGACTTGAACAACAAGGTGAGACCAGTAAACAATTGTGAATCCAACTAAGAATCCTGTCTCCAAGAAACAACAACATCAGAACCATATTCAGAAGAAAAGATCCGATGCGAGTCACTTTGGTAGAAACACATGTGACTTTGCTATCTTCTATAAAAGGTAAAGTCAAGGCAGAATCAACCGAAGAAAATTCTATAGAACCAAGGCTCGAGGGTTTATAATCAATAAGATCAACCTTAGAAGGAGAGAAAAAATAAACAAGGGAGATAGAGTTTGTAGGAACAAACTCGGTATCACAAGAGTTGAAAAATTCATAAGAAAAATCAAACTCATCAGGATTATTGACTTGCTGTTCGGAAGAAGAGTCAAGGGACTCAACAATACCAACATAAGAAGAAAGGTCATGATTACTAAGCAAATCAGGGTCAGATTTAGTCACAACTGAACCAACATCCACAAGAAGATCAGACTGTATCAAAGACTCGAGGAATACTTCATCCGAAGGAAGGAGATCATTCGAGATAGGACACATGTCTAAATGTTCAAATGGATTAACAGAGTGGAGAGCAGGCTCCATGGTTTGTATAAGATGACTCACCAATTCAACTGTTGGGACCAAGTCCCAAGAAGGTAAGCATAAAAACAGAGGCTGCTTCTCAGTAGCAATTGAACGCAAACGACAAGAGGCCACATAGTTCACTTGTGGTGGGGTGGTGTCTATAGAAACACTGGGAATCAATAAAGGAAAGACATGGTCTCTAGTTGGGTCAGGAGACGGATCAAGAAAATCCAACTGATCGATAGTGACAATTTCTTCGCCATGATTAAAGTACATCACACGAAATAATGTTGACACCACAGCTTGCATGGAATAGACATAATCACGTCCAAGGAGCATATTAAAATCCAAGGGGTCTTCTATCACCATGAAGTCAACTAAGATGGTCTTCCCACCCAAAGTAACAGGTGTTTGAACAAGAATTCCCAAGGCTATACAAGTTCTTCTATCAAACGTCATTAACTGACTAGCAGTCGACACAAGGCTGGGAGATCCCATGCCTCACCAAGCATGAGCAGACAAAATACTAACTGAGGCTCCTTCATCAACAATGCAACGAGCAATCGTATATGGTTCAACTTTGACCTTTATCTGGAAAGGTGCAGCGGAAGGAAGGTGTGGCTCAACTAGGCTATCCCAATCAAAGGAAGCAATCGAAGAGCTTAGTGGGGGTTGGTACGAAACAAGTTCAGTGCCCCCTTGTTTAGTAATTTCTTAACTGGCAGTGAATAAAATGTGGCTAGTAGACACTTCACTCTCCAAAGGAAGAGTGGGATTGATCGATACTGGAATTGATTCAACCTCTTCGTGAAAGTCACTCTCTGAAGGGAGAGTGGGATTGACCAAAGATGGCATTTGTTCAATCACATAAGGATCACTCTTTGAAAGAAGAGTGGGATTGACCAAATATGAGATAGGTTTGACCACTTGATCAACCAAAGGTTGAGTAGGTTGTTGAGAAACTATAGGGTGTTCAGGAGAAGGAAATTCTTGAGTCTTGGACCACACTCTTCGCACCTCTGCGATAGCAGGGCATAGGTGAGTAAGATGATCTCCCTCACATAGCATACAAGGGAACTTAAGTTTGCACTTCGAATGACCAGTTTGCTCAATGGTGTCAACATGACTAGTAGTGGATGACTGTTTGCTCTCAGCATGACCTGCAGAGGCTAAGAGTTTGCCCCCAGCATGAACTACAGAGGCTGGGTGACTGGATCCAACCTCACTAAGAGAGGCTGGTTGTTGAGAGACTTCAGAATGTTCAAATATGGGATGAACATGAATCCAAACTCTTCGCACCTCCATGATACAAGGGAATTTATAAGTAAGGTGGTCTCCCTCACAAAGCTTACAAGGAAACTTGGGCTTGTGTTTTGAACGGGTAGTCTTTTCAATAGTGTCAACATGACTAGTAGTGGCTGATGGATTGTCTTTAGCATGAACTATAGAGGCTGAGAGACTGCCCCCAGCATGGCTTGCAGAGGCTGAGAGACTGGATCCAACATGACCTATAGAGGTTGGAAGGGCACCACCAGCATGAACAACAGAGTCTGAATGGTTAGGATCAACATGCTTTTCAGCAGTTGAGTGTGTGCCCCCAGCATGAACAATAGAGGCTGGGTGGATGGATCCAACGTGAACAACAGAGGTTGGATGGGGAAGTTCAACTTGAATAGCAGAGGTTGAATGAGTGCCCTCAGCATGCATTGCAGAGGCTGAGTGACTGGATCCGACATGACCTGGAAAGGTTGGAAGGATCCCACCAGCATGATCAACAAAGGCTGGATGGTGAAGATCAACTTGACTTGCAGAGGTTGAGTGCTTAGATCCAACATGGCCTACAGAGGTTGGATAGGTGTCCCCAGCATGATCAACATAGGCTGGGTGGTGAGGTTCAACTTGACTTGCAAAGGTTGAACGGGTGCCCCCTTTCTTATGTGCCTTCTTCCTACTCCTTCTTCTTTTACTCCTTTTAGACTGCCGGTTACTAGTATCAGTACTTTCACCGCATGAGGTAGAAGGAGGAGAATCAACTACAGGTGAAGGGGAAGCAGTGTTTTGATGCTCTTGATATAAAGAGCTTACTTGAGAAGCATCAAAAGCATTCAGGATATTTGGAGTGGAAAACAACCACACCGGTAGCCCTACAGTGAATCCAGTTAGATTTAGGGTGGCCATCAAGGGAACACCAACATTCCCCGTGAGAGGAATAGTACAAGGAGTTCCTAGCATGGGAATCTCTTGGTTGGTGTTCAAAGGGGTGCTAGCCATAGTTTCAAATTAGGAGACAAAGTCTGAGGTTGATAGGAAACCAAAATTACAAAGCACACACCCAAAGGCACACTAAGTACAGACAAACCACACAGCACTCACTAAAAATTCCTAAAGCCAAACAGGAAAACAGGTATAAGATATAATTTCCAGAAGAAAGCTGATAGATAGTTACTTGGCATCCCTGTAGATGTTCTTAGGCACAAGCAGAGGAATCACCCACCTCCCTCCCACACTTTCTACCGGGGTTACCTTCCAAGCCCATCCAAGGTCAACCAGAAATAACCTTTCGGTGTACCTATGTATGAACCCTAGATGTCAAAGAGACTAAAGGCTACCTTAACTATATTGACAGTCTGGGGGGACAGTCGCAAGCCGGACTCGTACGCATGGGCAGGGTAGCTGAGACCGAAACTCTGTCTAGGACAAAATCCCCAGATGCGTAAAAGTCCTGATTTACGTTTTGACAAGGATTCGGAGGGTTATCTCCTCTGTCCAAGCCTCCATGTGGCCTCGTGCTTAACTCCTGTTTGAGAGGAGCTTCCCAGATACAATCAAAGTAGAAAAGGATTTACCTAGTGATAGGCCAACTACGTCTGAAATTTTAACACTTATGGAGAGTTGAAACTCCCTAATCCACAAGTCTCGCCTGACCTAGTTGGTGTATGACCCTATAAAATAAAACTTACTAGTAAATTTTAAAATCATATCGTTTATTTTAAGGGTTGTTTTTAGTGAGGGGGTAAATGGCATGAAACTTATGTGGTGTTTTGACTCAAAGTTGAAACAAAATGACTAAGGAAAGAGATATGAAATGCAAAAAGAAAAAACTATTCTCTTTATATTTTTCAAATAGAAAACTTGAAAGCCAAAAAAGAACAAATTCTTTTTATATTTTATTTTTTCAAAAACAATGATATGCTATGCAATCTAGACTAAAAAACCTAATCTCCCTGCATATAAAGCAAACATGTTTTTTGTCTTTTTCTTTTATAAATGCAAAAGAAAAATCAGCCTATCAACTAATGCAAGCAAGTACTATAAGCAAAACAAATAGACAACTACTCTACACCCCGACAAACAAACCCTGGGTCTCCCTAAAGTTGAATATAAACCTCTCTTGAAAGGAAGGCTCAGAAAGATAAAGAAGCAAACAACTTTGGAATGAAAAGACTGAGCAAAAAGACTAACATAAACAAAGGTCAAGAAGTCCCAAGCATCAATCTAAACCTACAAACAAAGGCTCCTTAGTACCTTGTCCAACAAGGTCATGCCAAAGAAAGAGGCGGGGGGCAAGCAGCAAAAACTAGTAAACGTTCTTTTTAATTTTCTTTTATAAATGCAAAAGAAAACTACCTACAACGCAAAGCATGCAGATAACAAGAACAAAGCAAAAGGAACTTTTCTATACAACCACCAAACAAACTCTAGAATGCCCTAAATTCAGTATAAAACCTACTTGGAAGGAAGGCTTACAAAAGAGACAAGTCAACTACTTTGGCACGGTGAAGCTAACCATCACAACAAGAAGGAAACCAACACGAAAAAGCTTCCGAACTCAGACAAATACCACTAATAGAGGCTGACCAGAAACATAAGCCAAAAATCATACCAAGCAAAGGAGGGAGGGGAAAGAGCAAAGAACAAACCCTAATGCTATAAAAAAGGGGTTACCACAAAGATAAAGAACAACCAAAAAGGATGACACTAAAATCCCTAGAGTCATGCACCTGTAGAAGACCCTAAAAGACCTACCATGTACCTAAAATGCACTATACTTTGAGTAAACTTGGATCTAATAAACTATATAAAAACAACAAACTGAAGAAAACAGGCAGACAGAACCAACAGAAAACTAATAAAGGAAGACTAGGAACCCTAGCTTGGTTGCATACAATGACAAAAACCACTGTAGACTTATAAAGGCAAGTGACAACCAGCTACTGTCAGAAGACAGACTAAAAAAACAGAGCCCAAGACCCTGATCAGTGATCTGGACAAAGACACTTGAACCAACAACCCAAATAGGCCAAAATACTTCAGTAGGCAAGCAAAAATAATCCAAGCAAAAGAGACAGAAAGGATTTTGAAAAAGAAAGAAGTGTGATCACCAAAGATCTTCAGACAAGCTACAGCATTCATAAAGAAAATCCACTCACAAACAGGGATTACCCAAAGAAGGGGACAAGCAAACCTTAACTTAAAAATCCCTACTTCCAGAAGTATTCACGATTGTCTATAAGGGAAACTCGTGAATGACTCGCAACTGTCCAATGCAGCAACCCATGACTGCAAGCTTGTATTCGCGACTGTTCAGAAGAGAAACTCGTGAATAGGTAGAAAAATCCCAAAAAGGTAAAAAAACTACCCTAAGAAGGTAGGGGAAGTGTGTAATCAGACTGACAAGGTGTTCCTAAGTGGCAAGAAGGACTTGAAACAATGCAAAAGACTGAAAGGAATCAAGAGAAACCCCAAACAAACATGGCTCTCCCCAGCAGAGTCGCCATTTCTGTTGTAAAGGAAAGTATCCTATGGCTAGGGTTTAAGAGGCCATCAACGTACCGGGTTTGAAAGAGAGATGCACAATGTTCAGCAAGCATATATCAGCAAGATCAGAGATGAGAAAGGTCCACACCTGACTAACTGAAGGCTGGTCCAAGCTTTCTCTTCAATCCTCTTCTTCCTCCTCTCGCTCCAAGAGACATGCAAAATAAATTATACCTTCCTCAAACCATTATGACCACATATAAAACAATGATAATCAAATAAACATGGAAAAATGATCCGAATAACATCATCATATGATCATAAACAGAGATTCAATCGCACATTGAACAATGATTTGGGAAGAAGAAGGACATCACATCTTTATTAATCTTGAAAACAAGTACAAGTATACCTTCTCTTCAAGTTTGGCACCTCACAAAACCTTGATCTGGTTCTACTGCTTCTCTTTTCCAAGGAACTCAGCCTCCAAGCTCTGCAACACAAGGAGAATGCTTCTAGGGGAAAGGTGTAGGAAAAGAGAGCTCCAATTCCTTTAGCATAACAATGCAAAAATCCAAGTCCCCTCTCATGGACCTCCCTACCTCTATTTATATGGGTGAAATAAGGTAGTTTCGAAGGTTGGAGAAGTTATAGCAGTTAAGGAAATTAAGTTAAATGAGTTAACTAATCTCCAATTAGCGCGTGTTTTAATGTTTAAATGCTAAGAGGCACATTTGCGAGTATGTAATAGAGCAACCCACGAATGATTCACGACATTGTATAAGGGCAACCCACGAATACACAGATTCGCGACTTGCTACAAAGGAGACTTGCGAATGACTCGCGACTTGTATAGAAAGATAGTCGTGAATACATCCTAACATGGCAAAAAAGGCAAAGTGACTAGCAGGATGAAGGAAGAATGTATTTCATAATAAGCCAAGCTACAGTGATTTGGCCAAACCTCTATCCATAGATGTCCTTTTGTGTTCCAACATGAGGAATGTCGGCACTCGGATGGAGAGGTGCCATTCAGATGTATAACATATACAAAAACTCTCAGTTTCAGAGATAGTTATCAAATCCTATTTCTATGGATCGAATGCTTTCAAAAATAGCAAAGTCGATCTTCTTAAAACAGTCTCAATACAACTGTCATATAAAATACAAACATAAATAAACATCTATCATATCCTAATTTCTTTATGACTAAGTCTAAATATTTTTTTTTTTGCAATTTGGCAAACTCGGCATCTTTGTTCTCCATTTGTGCCTCCTTACTCTAAGTCATCATGTGTTCAAACTGCTTCTTTCTATGGATTCTCAAAATCACCTTCATTATCCCAACAAATCTCATTTGCATATTGTTGGAAATGTCTTTCAATTTTGGTCATGTTTTCCTCATCCTGTGTTGTGACCACGCAATTAAAAGCCGCTCCCTTGCAACCAATTCTGTGCAAATAAACTTCATAATCAAGTTCATTTGTAGAATAAACTCTCACAGGGAGTTCAAAATTGACAACCTGTGCTTGGTTAAACCCTCATGCAAATATCCTTGTTATCCCTGATCTAAATTCCCTAATTATTATATCCTTGTCCTCCAGTTTGAGATGACCTTGCATGGAAGTGCATTGATAACCCTCTACTTCTAACATGCTATACAGCTTAATTGCACTCTCTCTTGTGTGAACGAATATTATTATTTTCCCAAGATTCTCTGCTAGTGGGAAAAATCTGTCTTTTAATACCTCGATTTTTTCAAGTTTGCTTGGGCATTTCACACAGTATTGTTTAATAACATGCAATGACAAATCCTCCTCTTTCACAAATACCTGATTTGCATTTGGAATATGATGAACATCTTGACATTGTCGTTGAAGGTTGCTGAAAATAGCAGTATCTGAAAGACTTTCTCGATTTTTATAGATGTCCCTCATTATTCACATTGAATCATCTTGAAACCCGTCCTAATCACATGCCCGAAGTGCTTCACTAGCAAAGTATCTTACATCAACATCAGGATCTTCACTTATCTCAACAAAGTAAGGGCGAATGGACTGCTCTACAACCAAGTGATCAATAATTGGAATCAGGGACTGCAGCACCTTTGTAATATTGAATTTTGATGTTTGGAACCATGTCCCAATATTTCCTGAATTTGTGATCACCATTAACTGAATCTGACCATTTTCCATCATGTCACCTGCATGTGGATGCCCTTCATGGAATTTCAGAACTCTCTCCATTGGAATTCCTTCTATTTTCAACAAATCAGCTGTGCCAGTTGTTGCAACAATTGTGAAACCAAATTCAATGAATTTGCTTGCAATTGCTAGGAGGCTTGGTTTGGTGAAACCGTTTAAACTTAAAAATGCTGTGCCTGTAAGAAGCATTTTTTGATTTTCTACAATTTGTGCCTTGGAAAATTCCATAGGAAATTTAAAGTCTATGCCCATCACTTCTCTAGTGCTTTACATTTCAAGACCAAGAAACTTTTCAAATAGAAGGACTGCTTCCTTGACAAATACATGACTATGTAAAACTGATGTCTTAAAGAGATTTTCCTGACATAATAAAGGTATCATACTTTGCTCAAAGATGACCAATTGCCTTAGAGACAAAAGGAACTGTTCCTGATTCCCTAGGATTTGCTTCACATTCACTAGTTTGAGCAATATTTTGATCTACAGAGGAAGTTCTACAAGAAGATCCTAAACCTATGTAAGAAAGCTTTACTGATTGATTCATTAAATCACATCTATCACTATGCTCATGGCCTTTGACAACTCCTGTTAATAAATACTGTCTGCAATGCTTTCTCTTTTGCTGGGGCTTTGACAAATGATCTATGGGGTTAGTAGAAGGGAAAATTGTATTTTTGGAGCATTCGAGATTCACATGACTTGCCGGAGACTCAAGAAATTCTACCCAATTTAATGATGAGAGTACAAAACAAGAAGGGAAAATGTTTCCTAAAATCATTCCTTGTGAGTGTGCATGCTCCGTTAGTTCCAATATTTGTTTGAAAATGTGCAAATTCTCAATTTTGTCTACTAGCCGTGGAGTATATCAAAGCCATTGCCGTAAGATAATTCCATTCTGCACTTTTACATCATTTGTGTTCATGCTGCCATGTAGATTTAATTTAGATGCATGTGTATTGGAAGTACCAAATGGTTTACGCTTCCCTTCAACATACAATTAGCATGGTTCTCTTTCAAGATTTTGGTTTCTCACCAAATTTCAAACACACACGAATTAAACACCTGGGTGATCTCTTTGATACCTCTGAATTGAAGTATATTCTTACTGGCAATTTTGTCATTTTCACAAATTCTTGGAAAGAGCATAAGCTTTTGAATTTAACTTGTGGGATCAATTAAAGGTAAAGGCCACCTTAGATGAAATCTTCTTGTGTGCTACCAGAAATTTATAAATTTTGTTGGAGTAGACTTGGTTACAACACAACCTTTAATACTGGTGCACTGGTGAGAAGATTCTTCAACTGTTGGAAGCTTTCTTCACACTTCAAAGTTCATTCGAACTTCATCCCCTTCTTTTGCAAAGAAGTGATGACATATGCAACCTTAGAAAATCCTTCAATGAATCTCCTGTAGTATCTTGCAAGTCCCATAAAATATCTTACATCCATCACATTTCTTGGAGTAGGCCAATTCATAATGGCTTCAATCTTTTCAGGGCCTACTGATATACCCTCTTCTAAGATAATGTGACCCAAATACTGAATTCTATCCCTATAGAAGTCACACTTGCTCATATTTGTATACAGCTAATGTTCCCTGAGCACTTGCAAAGTCAATCTCAAATGTTCTTCATGATCTTCCTCATTCTTAGAATAAACTAGAATGTCATCAAGGAGAACAAAAACAAACTTGTCCAAATACTTACTGAAGACACTGTTCATAAGGCACATAAATGTGGCTGGTGCATTTGTCAAACCAAATGGTACCACTACGAACTCATAATGTCCATGCCTTGTACTAAAGGATGTCTTATGAATGTCTTCATCCTTGATTCTCACCTGATGGTAACCAAACCTCAAGTCAATCTTGGAAAATACCTTTGCTCTTCTCATTTGGTCAAAGAGGTCATCAATCCTAGGAAAAGGGTATTTATTCTTTGCAGTAACCTTGTTCAACCATTTGTAATGAATACATAACTTGAGTGTACCATCTTTCTTCTTCACAAACAGAACCAGTGCTCCCCAAGGATACACACTCAATCGGATATACTTCTTTTCCAACAACTCTTGTAGTAACATCTTCAACTCTAGCATCTCTGGTGCACTCATCCTTTAGGTTGTCTTGGACATTGGTGCTACTCCTGGCACAAGTTCAATAGTGAAATAAATGTACTGTTTTGGATGAAGCCTTGTAATCTCATCAGGAAACACATCCTTGAATTCCTGTAACACCTGATAGTCCTCCAACCTAGGAGTCTCATCTCCTGTTGGTTCTAGAATATGGGCTACATACAATTGGCAACCCTTCCTACAAAACTTCTTCAACTGCATTGCTGAAACTTGTCTTACTGAAATTACTTTCGAAATACCTTTAACAACTACCGGGATTCCTTCTTCATCCATACATTCAAAATTCTTATTATAATAGTCAAGCTTCACTTGGTGAGCTTCTAACTAATCCATTCCAATGAGAACATCATAGGAACCAAGCGGTAGAAAATTCAGATCCATAGAAGTGATAAATCCATTCATAACCAATGGACATTTCTCTACCAATTCACTGACCTTTATCTTAGTCCCAGTGGCTAGCTGAACTAACCAAGATTTCCCATGCTTTACCCTCTTAAAAGCACAAATCTCCACTATTCTAGGAGTAATGTAACTTTGAGTAGAACCAAGTTCAATAAAAATAGAAATAGATTGTTCAACAATCTTACCTGCAACTTCAACCACAATTGACTGGTGATTTGCCTGGCGGTCCTCTAGTGCTACATAAATTCTAGGGACTGCTCTTGCTACTTAACCCACTATTTCTGCTCCCTGAATGTTATAAGATGGACATGCACTTTCATTCTCAAGGGGACAATATATGTGCAAGTGGGGTCCTTCACATTTCCAACATTTGAGTGGACTTTTATTCTGATGTGGTTCTTTAGGATTTCCACCTGTCACTCCAACTGGATTACTCACAGCTTGGGATGCCTACTTTTGCTGATTTCTGAATCTAGAAGGTTTGAAACCTTTCTTTCTCTGGTCAAACTTCTTATTATTCTTCTCCTTCCATGCCTTATGGTAATCGGGTTTACCTTTTCTTTGCTCACATCAATATTTAGCCTTTCCTATTGCTTCTTCGAGAGTTCTCGACTCATAGAACTCAATTATATCTTTTTAGGCTTGAGGCAATCCACTCAGGAACCACTGGATCTTCACTTTTTCATCTCTGATGTACTAGACATACCTCAACAATTCCAAAAACATATTTTCATATTCATCCATGGTCTGCTATCCCAATCTTAGCTCATGGAATTCCTTAATCTTGTCATCATAATACATGTTAGAGAGGTATTTCTGCCTGAAATACTTCTTGAATTGTTTCCACTTAAGTTTCCTTTCACTGATCTTCTTTACCTACTTGAAATGTTCCCACCAAATGAATGCTCGTCCATTCAAATTGAATATGGAAACTCTTGCCTTCATGTTTCCTGAATAGTCCTGCACCTGAAAGTACTTTTTTATCCCAAGAAGCCAAGATTCAGCCTCTTATCCAGTCTTTATCTCACCATCAAATGTAGGAGGTTTAGCCTTCTTAAATTCATCTCAAGAGCAATCCCTATGGTGCTTTCTTCTTCTCCTTTTATGAGAAGATGAACTTGTATCTCCATTGGATTCTTCAGAGTCAGATGATCCACTGGAAGTCCTTCTTCTTCTCCTAGTGCTGCTCTTACTGCCTCCTGGTATTTATGTATGTCGTCCAGAATCTATCTTTTTCTGCAAGTCTGTCAAACTCTGCAATATGGCAGCATTCAAATGATGCTACTCTTCCTAGGCTTTAACCAAGCTTCTCATGGTGGCTGCGACATCTGACGGTGTCTCCTAGAATCTCCTTTCATTAGACTCTATGTCATCATTTCCATTATGGACATTTTCTCCCATGGCATCTTCTGCATGCTCGTAAGAATCCCGAGCATCATACCCATCATGGGTTCTCATGACTGAAGCACCTCTTGCTTTACCACACTGTTCTTTCTGGATTACTGCCCTTGGAATTTGTCTATGATTCTACAATGTGTTAGTAACAAACTGTTAGATGCATAACATTAATATAAATCAAAACTACTTACCTTTTCTCTTCTGGAAAATTCATAAAACACAATTTTGCTTAAAACAAAAAGTTTTTCTCTCTTTCTTTTCATCCTTGTGACCATGGACACTTTGCTGAAATCTGTTGAGAACCTGCTGAAAGAAAGTTGAAAACTGCTTGCAAAATTACTGAGAAATTCCTTCAAAAAACCAAATTTTCCTAGGCCCAATCGGCCCTCTTCCCAGCTATTTTTTCGACATTTTGGTGGTCAAGCCAACTACACTTTCGATCTGCATTGGTGAGTAAGTTAATTGTTCATCAGGTGCATAGTCATTTGAGCAACCGCAACGGCGAAAAAAAATCTTCCTCTGATTTTTGGGGTCATCTATCGGCGCTCGGGCCTACTATCCATCGGGTGGATAGTGCTTTGAACTGCCACAATGGCGGGTTTACAATCCCTTCATTTCTTNATAATCAATAGTTTTCTGATGGCCTCATGCTCTTCAAATTTTTCTTCTAATCAGGTCTGCAGTAGTCTATCATTCCACAATGGAAGCCAACAATCCCATTATAATTTTCGTAGACCAAAGCTTTGCCGACAGTTGGGGCGGCATCCTACTGTCGTATCAGATACTTAGTCCTCTAGGCATCTGCAACGACATTTTTCATAAGCCCTAAATATTTCTCAGTGTTGGCACTCCTGAGCACTTCACTCCACCATAGTAGGTTATCGTATCTCGTAACCATTATACACTAAACACTTTGACATCAGCGAGAGGAGAGACTAATGCATCAGTGGGATAATTGTCTAAGCTTCCGTAACGGCGGGTGCTTGATCAACTAATTTTTACTGACGTCCATCGGCAGTCTCATCAACTAACTTCCAATGATGATATCAACACTTAAACACAATTTTGAAATTTTCTTCTTCTGTCGATGGTCGGGTTTCCTACGCATCAGACGGTTAGTCCCTTCTACTCTTGCAATGATGACCCGCAATCGAACTATGTCTTCTGCAGCTTCTGACTTTGTCGACGGTTGCTCCCCAGATGGTTAGTGGACTAAACAAACATAAATATGGTTCTCCTTCATTGAATGTTTTTCTATCAGTTATCCGATCCACTAACATTTCTCGATGGCCAATGATCTCCCGCCTTAGAGAAAATTGCGAATTTTCTTCCTGCCTTTTCTTCCACCGCATCGGCTCTTCCATATTCTACTCTTCAGCGATGACAACGACTATTCTCCTCCGATCGGTGACTAAAAAACATCGACATCGGCTAGCGGAACCTGTATGCGTCGAAGGATTAGTGCACTAGGCATCCGCAATGGTGGCGCTTTGAGCCACTAATTCCTTCCGATGTTCATCAGCGATGAATAATACTAAGAGTTTTCAATTGCCGACGAAATCAACACTTAGAAAAATTTCAGAATTTTTGTGCCATCGGTGGTCAGAGGCTCTACCTGTCAAAGACATAGGGGTCTAGAAATCAACCACAGTGGGCACTCGATCAACTAAGAATTGGAAATCCATCTGTCTAAGTGTTCCGATGTGCCGACAGCCAAAACACTTAGAAAAATTTTCTGAATTTTTCCTCTATAGTCTTTCATTGCATCGTGCATCGAATCAACTATCCATGGGGTGGTCCTCCCACTAAGTGCTCTGCTGCATCGGAAGAACTTGTCACTAAGTTTTTCGATGGGCCGATAGTTCTGGCACTTAGAAAATTTTTTGAGGTTGAGGTTTTTCTGTCACAAGTTTTTGATTGTTGCTGGGTAGAAGGAAACCTGCTTCTGCTATCTGATCTGTCATGGCCCATTCAGGCCCATGCTGCAACCAAAGCTCTGATATCACACTGTAACATCCTTGACCCTCCGATAGGTGAAGAGGATGCTACGATACATCAAATCATCCAGGCATCTAGCCCCATGAACATGAACATACATACATATAGTGCTGAAGCATGATTTTTAAAACATAAAACATTTTATGAAACATAATCATTCATATACACAATGAAAGCAAAACATATCAATCAACATTCGTGTATATATAGATCAGCATTTATCATGTATATCATAATTCATCAATGGTAAATATATAATTGTAGATACAAGTTAGGCAAGAGTACTTATCTTTTAGAGAACTTGTTCTGCAACTAGCTACGTCGCTGCAACATTCCACCCAACCACAGGCCCCCATGTTCCTTAATCTCTTTGCAATGCTGCCACCCCCGAGCTGGGCATGATTCCCTAAGGAATAAGGAACTAACAGGCTTACACATAGCCAAGGATAACAACACCACTAGGGTACACAGTTTAGCCAAGCCAAAACAGTTGGGTTTATCAGGCGAACAACAGATTAGCCAAGCCAACAAAGTTGGGTTTATCAGGCCATCCATGAGCTGAGAAAGGCTATATGCTAAGCTGGTGAGCCCATCGAAGAGCTACAGACACCAACACCAGAACCAGCCTAGATTCTAGAAAACCCATGCACAACCAACACAAGGAATCAACCTTTTCTCTGCAATGCAGTCCCTCAGACCCTGATCTCCCTTCCAGTGCTATTCAGGGGTTGTGGAGAAGAAAGCCAACTCAGTAGCTCTATCTGTGCGTTTCTCAATACACCAGATTTTTCAAGCACCTTAGGCACTCATTCACCACTCCAATGTAGTTCGAGGACAAAAATGCTGCATGCAAGCAACCAAGCAACTATTCAAGATTTTACAGGGGGAAAACACAGTTGACTATAACGTAGGAACTCACAGCAGTCCTTCAATAGATACCAACACAAAAGGGAAAAACATAGCCAAACAAATCGTGGAAAATGACATCCCATGGTCAACCCTAAGCCCACAGCACACAAATCTCATTGCAGTCACTGGGAACACTTACATAGATGGTGAATGGAAAAAATACTAGACTTCCAAACTCTATGTGAGAGACAAAATGCAACCAATAGAGCTATGGATGCAATTACAGACACAATTTCAACAATGGGAAGAACATAACATTAAGAGATCTACCAATGGTAGAGAAAGACACACTCTCTGCATGAATCCGGGTAAGGAATCAATCTGCCGCCATCAAATTCGTGAGGTAGAGGAGAACTATCTTTTGCATGAATGGGGAAGAAAACCCATAGAATAGCAATCCTAAGAGGGAGAAAGGCGAAACCCCAACAATCGAATGTGGATCCTTTTAACTCCCTCACATGAAGGAACTAAACAGACTCACAATCGAGTAGTGGACATGCCAAGAGATGCATCATGGAGGGAGAGTGAGCGGGCGTGGGCGTGGTGGTGGTTTTCCTACTAGCCAATCACTATTCCAACTAACAATGGAAAATACTTAAGGGTGGTGGTGACACATGGCTTTCCCCCATGACTCAGTGTTCAACATTCCCCGTCCTTATCCTTTGGAATCATGCCCCTTCTCAATTTAGTTGCTGCAAACATAGTTGGTTGGGTTATTTAATTAAAATGCATGTTTACATGATGCCACAATTAATTATATGCCATATGTCCTGATATACCATCGATGACCATTCCAAAAATAGAAACAAAACATAACCAATTTGATGGTCGGGCCTTGGCCTTTAGCTCTGCACCAAGATTATTTACTATATGTGTATCATATATTTTTAATGCAAGTGGGGTTAAAATCAGGGTATTACACTTCTTCCCTTCTATCATTATCTCTTGCAATAGTAAAACAGTTGGACTCGTGGTGGCTAAAATCCGTTTTAGGGAAACTTTCATAGGTACCTCCCCTAACCCCCTAACGTTTAAGGAGAGAATTTTCATTTAATAGTTCCTCCTAGGGCTGTATTGCTAAGCTCCCTTGAAATTGTTACTTGTCTTCCCTGCTTGACGTCTAAAATCGCTTGTATCTATGCTTTTGAAAGGAGGGTTTTCCTACCCAACCAAGGTTTAATTTCAATATTTGGGACGAGCCCACATGTCGATATACACTCTTCCCTCGTACTTTTGTAAGTCCTTGATCTTAGATTGTATTCTTTTTTCAACACCTTACAGGGAGTTTCCTTTAGTATATCCATGGGGGATAATTCACTGCTACGTACAATATCATTTTCATTAAAAGAACTAATCACATCATTAAAACTGAGATTAATTTGAGTCCCATGAATGGTGTTCCTTTTTGACGGGAGTCATTATTTTTTCTAGGGCTCAGTTGTCCATCCTCTGTCCTTTCTATGTTGCTGCTGAGGTGTCTCCCTCCCTTGAACTCTGATCCAACCACATCCTTGGATGCTACCTGAGGGAATTATGTTGACTTATTTAAATCCTTCAAGTCATTCTGGCTGCCCTCTAACAGTCCTCCCTTTATATGTTGTTGACTGCTATTTTCACCATCATTTCATGCTTCTTTCTCTAAAATTATAATGTTCTCCTCTCGCTCTGATTTTGTTGGAATTAATTCACTATCCCCAGTCTTTTGCTTTCCCTTATCATCTCCTTTATTGAATTCTACTACCTCTATGCAACCTTTTATTATATCTACCTGCTCTGCCTTCTCATCCTTCTTTGTCCCCGATTTCTTGACCAAGACCTTTCTAAAATGGATTTCCTTCGTATTTTTTATGCAGTTTTTTAGCAGGTGGCCAACCTCTCGACACCCATAAAATCGAAAAGGTATCTTCCAATATTCTAATCACTTCCTCCATTGACTCCCGTGCATGTTTATCATTAGTTCTTCATACAGACTGTCCTTTAAATCGAGCACTACTAGGATTCTAGCACAGTGTCAATCCACTTTGGTGTCCCAATCCTTTTCTAAAGCCATGAATTTCCCAACCTTGTTTCCTATTGCTATGAGACACTGTTCCTGCTAGAACATCATGGGAAACCCTGGAAGTATAACCCACACTTTCTAGATGTTATACGGTTCTTTTCTCGCATCGAATTCAATCCTCCATTTTTGCAGAATAAGTCCCCAAGGTCCCCACTGCCAGTTTCTATTCAACAACTTTTGCTACAGAACCGACCCACTAAGGCTAATTTCAGGTAGTCTGAGATGTCTATGAGCTCTATGTCTCTACCTACAGTTAATTCCGTAGTATTCTTCCTTCTTCTTACTTCCTTAGATTTGTGAGGATGATTACTACTGACGTTGGCACAATTACTAATAGGGGGGTATCGTTATTTGCTATCTTGTTTTTGCATGCCACAGTTTTAGATGTGTGTGCATAAGGAATGCACATATCCTCCCATGCCTCCATACGCCTTACCTTTGCATGTCTGAGTTGACTTCCCTTTTCCTCATCCTTTGCTTCCTCTTGCCATTGTGTACAATGCATGTCCTCACCTGAGCAAAAGATAGAGTCCTCCCACTCATCTCGGGTGCAATAGACTTCATCAATATGCATCCTGTGTTCTTCTCTAACCCATCCTTTCCTTCTTTCTTAATTTCCTTCTATATGCACCCTTCCATCACTAGTAAAACTTAAAAAAACCAAAAAAACCACACACTTCCTTCTGCTCATGCTCCCTTCGCCTTAGACACCTTCATGCGCCTTACCATAGAGCTTCATGGCACCTCAATATATATATATAT
>LPNX011167754.1:375232-411771 GCA_001517045.1 Pseudotsuga menziesii
TGGAGTTTTTATAGTTTTTTAGGCAGATGCGGAAGGAACAATAGGTGGATTTTCTCAGGAACCTTGGAACAGGAAGGAAACGGTCGCGAACATCATGGAGATAGGAGAAGGGTTACCGGTAGACATGGTGGACTACTCGGATGACCCATGGCAAGGGATTCACATTTTCACACCTCAAGAAATATCTGAAATCCTATCTCCGAAAACTGTCTAGAACACCCTAGAAAACCTACCAGCGGGAACAGAGGCTAGGGTTTTGGACACTCCACCATTCGCAGAGGAAGGCTTGTTAGGGATATTCATAGCATGACTATTAAATCTAGCCTTAGGAGGACCATCATTCTCTCTTTTCCCTACAAGCCATCCCTATCAAGATGCAAAAATATTCCACAGCGACCAATCTCAAGCGAAGCGTCAACACCCACAGCTAGATGAAGCCCAGAAGAGAGGAAGCGACTCTCTTGCAGCACAACCAACATCCATAGGAGATCAAGAACAGGACTCTAAACCACTGAACCATCTTCCAAGCAGCCCACCTAGGAACCCCATCTCAGGAAGCGAAGGTAACCCCTCTGATAAAAGTTTGGAGGGATCCTTTCCTAGCTCCAAAAAACGAAAAAACCAGTGTCTAAATCCCTCCAAAGGAGAGTTTAACCTAGTTTGTGGAGTAAGTGTTTCCATGGTAGAAGCTTAGGAGATGGATGGTTTGTCCCTAATCGAAAAAATCAGGGGGAAAAACCCCACACAGGGAAAAATGGAAGACTGGGTTAAAAACAACTAGACAGGACTATAGGGTGGAGGACCGAAAATCACACTGCTAGCAAAGGGAAGGTTTGACTTTCGCTTCAACTATAGAGAGGATGCAGACCCCACCCTCAGAAAATTCTGGACATATGGGAAAACCCCTTTTTAGCTAAAGAGATGGATGCCTCTATTCGATGTGGATACTGAGAGATTAGACACCATACCAGTTTGGGTCTGCCTTCCACATTTACCTTGGGAATTCTGGAATCCGACATCACTCAGTGACATTAGAAAGGTGCTAGGAACTTTCATAGAGGTGGATCTATCTGACCAACACATGAAAATATGGAAGGTAGCTAGGATCTTAGTTCTTTGAATATCAGAACAAGCCTACAGGAACATTTTAATTTGATTTGGAAATATAAGATGAAAAAATAGTTGTTATACTACGAGGGGCTCGCGTTTCGATGCCAAAAATGTCATGAGACAAGACACTTGGAAAAAAATTTCCCAAACTGTGTTCCTTCAACCTTTGGAAGAAAGAAGTGGGTTAGGCGAACAGGGGCCTCGAGCTCAAAAGAAATTGATTCAAACCCATGCTTGGTGGAAGGACACCCTATGAAGGAAGCCACAGATCAACCACTGGATTGATCGAAAGGACTATCCACAACAACAAATGAGGGACCTATCCAACAATTGGACCCTTGTCCAGTTTCTCCCTCCTTACCGGGTATGAATACTTCTTCACTTAGCAAGAAATTGAATTTTTTATCTTTAAATGAGGACAAAAATTTGCTTTCTCCCCCCACAAACAGTCCTTTCCCCACACAAGGCTACTCCCTAGCTCCCCACCAAAAAACTCGTCCCTCCTCAAACCTAGCAACCTCCCCTCCCCACACAAAAACTAAATCATCCAACCAGTCCTCTTCTATCCCTTTCCATCTACAATCAAGAGATGTTCCAATCTCTCAGAACCCAATAGTCCTTGCAAAAGGGCTAGGGGTAAACCCTAGTATCTCCTCCAAAGGAAAAGGAAGGGGGAGACCTTAACACCTCTCCATGGCACAGAGCAAGGATCTTAGAGTCTAGGCAAGTGGAAGACAAACAACCATTTTTGGGGCACTTAGAGCAGTCCAAACCCCGAAGGGGGTACCAAAATGAAACTTATCTCTCTAAAATGCAAGGGTCTGGCAAGTACCCGGAATAAAATTGCCCTAAAAAGGATTATGGAGGTTCTCTCGCCAGAAGTCATCCTTCTACAAGAAACCATGGGACCAGAGTGGGAAGTTGAACTAATGCTACCCTCACTCCTTCCATTCTACACATTTACAACACAAAGTGCAAACTGACACTCAGGAGGATTAGCAATTGGCTGGAAGAAATCAAGAATTCGATGTACAAACTCATGGGGTTGCATCTTCGGGCTAGGAACCCAGCTCTACCGGGTGAATACAAACACAACCCTAAATGTTGTTAACATCTATGGGCCTTACTCAAACAGATCAGATTTCTAGGACTCTTTAAAAAAGGATGGGTTTGTAAAAGAAATAAATTTAATCATAGGAGGGGATCTAAATTTCATTCTAGGAGCTAATGAAACTTGGGGACCAAAAGCACGAATGGACCCTTCAGTTCCCTATTTTTGCAACCTCCCGATGGACTACAAATTGATAGATCTTGAGCCACATCCCTTAAAACCAACCTGGTCAAACAAACGGATGGGAGAAGAGAGAATAGCAAAGCAACTGGACAAATTATTGATATCATAAGATTTGCTGGAGGAATATTTCATGTTCAAGCAGTGGGTGGATTCAAAAGCAAACTCATACCATCTGTTAAATTTTCATAAAAAAAGCATATAAACAGGATCACTGAAAGATAGACAAGCACAACCATACAAAAGGAACACAAATATTTATCCTAGGAAAACCCTAAAGGGAAAAACCTAGCAAAAGATTCCTCAATATAGATGCCCCAAAAAGATAAAAGATAAAAGATAAAACCAGCAAGGAGATCAAAGCCTAATCCTCCTCCTTCTCCAGCTACTTCTCTTCTCCACTAATGCGCTACACAAGTGAGAGTGTGTGTCTCAAATGAGGAGCACCACACCTCTATTTATATTCATCCGTTCACTTTAACTAACTCATTCGACATTTAGGCTTGAGTTACACATGTAGGCTCAAGTAACCACACTGGGGTGCTAATGACCCACCTTTACAATTAGAGGGGACTACCTCATGACTCTTATTAGTTCTTCTGATTAGAAGCATCGAGGTATAAATTAATACAAGTGGTTCTCCCGGTAGGATCATTGGGGACCACAAAAGATACATATATAGAATATTCTTCGAAGTTACAATATTTCAACACTCCCCCTTAACAAGAAGGGTATTCTACAACAACATCAACAACAACAATAGTAGGAGAGAGATAGATGACATCATCAACATCAGCAGGGTAACACATCTATAAATCATTGGAAGCTTTTCAACATCATGTAGCCTTCATCTTCAATCTTTAGTCTTCAACATCATCAGTACTTTGACCGCTTCGGTCAGCAGCATCTTGACTCTTCAATCAGCAGCAACATCTTCAGCACTTTGACCTTTCGATCAGCAACATCATCTTCAGCACTTTGGCCTTTCGATCAGCAACATCATCATCATACTCTAATCTTTCAATCAGACTCATCATTATCATTAGCCTCTGATCTTTTGATCAGAACCATCATCAACCGAACATCATCAGACTCTAACATCAACTCATCATTGTATTCTGATCTTTCGATCAGTACGTCATCATCATCATACTTTGATAATACGGCATCATCATCATGATATTCTGATCTTTCAATTAGAGAACATCATCATCATCAACAACTTCTGATCTTTCAATCAGAGAACATCATCATCATCAGCAACATCTGATCTTTCGATCAAAAACATCATCATCATCATAAAAACATCAACATCATCAAAACATCAACATGATCCTTCCTTTCAGAATTACAGGATTTAGGTCTTTACAGAGTTACCAATGATCCTTCCTTTTGGAATTACGGGATTTAGGTCTTTACTAAGTTACTAACGATCCTTCCTTTCGTAATTACGAGATCTAGGTCTTTACGGAGTTACTAACGATCCTTCCTTTCAGAATTACGAGATCAACGCATTTCTGGAACTCAAACAATCCTTCCTATTGGAATTATGGGATCAACACATCTATGGAACTTAGACAATCCTTCCTATTGGAATTACGGGATCAATTCAATGATCCTTCCTTTCGGAATTATGGGATTTAGGTCTTTACGGAGTTACTAACGATCCTTCCTTTCAGAATTACGGGATCAACACAGATGTGGAACTCAGACAATCCTTCCTATTGGAATTATGGTATCAACACATCTGTGGTACTCAAATAATCCTTCCTATTGGAATTACGGGATCAATTCAATGATCCTTCCTTTTGGAATTACGGGATCAATTCAATGATCCTTCCTTTTGGAATTATAGGATTTAGGTCTTTACGGAGTTACTTACGATCCTTCCTTATGAAATTATGAGATCAACACAGATATGGAACTTAGACAATCCTTCCTCTAGGAATTACAGGATCAACACACGTTCTTGAGTTTCGAAGTCACCGGATCCGTTCTGAACCGAAGTTCAAGGATGATACAATCCTACCATATTCACGGGGACCAAGATCTTCGGATACATTTTGAACCGAGGTTCAGGGATGATGCAATCCACCACTTTCATGAGGCCCGAGACCTTCGGATAAATTTTGAACCGAGGTTCAGGGATGATGCAATCCTACCACTTTCACGGGGGCCGAGACCTTTGGATACATTTTGAACCGAGGTTTAGGATGATGCAATCCACCACTATCATGGGGGCCGAGACCTCCCGATACATTTTTGAACCAAAGTTTAGGGATGATGCAATCCTACCACATTCACAAGGGCAAAGACCTCTGCATACATTTTGAACTGAAGTTCAAGGATGATGCAATCCCACCACATTCACGGGAGCCGATACCTTCGGATACATTTTGAACCGAAGTTCAGGGATGATGCAATCCCACTACAACATCACTACTCCCCCTTTCAAGGAAGGTCTATCTAAACCACACCAAGCTTGTCTCGAAAGTGTTTGAACTTTACCCAAGAGAGAGGTTTTGTCAGTGCATCATCATCTAAAACATATTCATCTACATATTTAGTATGTGAATACTGAACTATCACCATCTGTATCTCCAGTATGTGAGTACTGAAAGCATCATCAGGTCACCATCATTTGTATGTTCAGTATGTAGATACTGAAACATCATCTATATCTTCAGTATGGGAATACTGAAATCATTATCATCTCTATATTTAGTATAGAAATACTGAATCACCATCATCTGTATCTATAGTATGTCAATACTGAAACATCATCATCTGCATCTTTATCTTGAATGTAGAAATACCAGATTTCTATGTGTTACGACGGAACACGGGGTTCTCTGTTATCAGAACTCTCTTTATCACATAGAATCAATGTAGTATCCATCTTCAGTTCAAAGAGACCTGATATTAGCTTTCGAATCCATATGTCTTCACAACTTAGCAGAGCAATCTGCTATGTATTCTTCTTTAGCCATGCTACGAGAAGCACTGGATTGTTTCCTGCTAAACCATGAACTCATAGCAGACCCCAAACAAAAACATCTACCTAATGTGCTTTTCCTGTCTGAGATACTTCCAGCCCAATCTGCATCTGTGTAGCCATACAATCTATACTCATGGCTACCATCATAATATAAACCAAAGTCTATAGTCCCTTTCAGATATGTCATCACATGTTTGCAGTTACTAGGTGAACCCGTCTTAGTTGAACACGATATTGACTTAAGGTGTTCACAACAAAACAAATTTCTAGTCTGGTATTTTTTAAGTACATCAATGACCCAAAGATATATCTATAATGAGTCATATCCACTAACTCTGATGGTTCATCAACTAACAGCTTCAGGTTGGAGTCCATGGGTGTGGCCATGACTTTGCATTCCAACATATTGAATCTCTTCAATATCTCTACCGCATACTATCCCTGGTTGAGAAAGATTTCTTCTAAACTTTTCCATACTTCCAGACTTAGGAAATAATGCATTAACCCAAGGTCTTTTATCTCAAATTCTTCTGCTAGTTTCTTCTTGCTTTCCATGATTTGTTTCTCATTTCCTGTCAATGAAAGTCATCCACATATAATAACAGGATGACAAGTTCATCTTCTACAACCTTGAGATAAAGGTTAGGATCATCTTTACTCTTGGTAAATCCCATGCTCGACAAGAAACTATCTATTCTTCCATACCAAGCTCTGGGAGCTTGCTTCAGGCCATAGAGGGCCTTCTTCAACTTGCATACGTGATTCCATCTACCTTCAACTTCAAATCCTTGTGACTATTTGATGTAAAACTCTTTCTCAATCATACTATTAAGGAAGGCTTGTCTTTAATTCATCATGGAAGAAAGTGTACCTTACTTCCTGGAGTAAGTGTCTCTTCAGATTTAATTCCCTTTGAAAGAAACCTCTGGCCACAAATATTGCTTTTATACTTCTCGATACTTCTGTCAGCTGCATGCTCTATTTTATATATCCATTTGGAGGATACAATACTCTTTCCTTTTGGTTTGGGAACTATATCCCATACATCATTCTAGTATTCTTTCATCATAACATCTTCCATGAGTTCATCTTGTCAAATCATCAACATATCCTAGTCTTCCGCATTCAACTTTGAAGGTTGGAACACACTTTACTCTTGGTAAAGTCTCGATCCATCAAGAAGCTGCCCATCATGTCATACCATGTTGAACTCGGATATCTTCTGTAGTCACTCCCCCTGAAGTGGAGTATTATCCTCCTTATTCATTCTGTACAGGTGGTTCTATGCTTGATATATACTGGTCAATAGAGTATGTCATGTCATAGTCTATTCTTTCTTAGGCAAATCATGAACCTTTTTTTGTACACTTGTTGTTGTAGATCCATATGGAGGCTACTATGTACTTCCCTTTATGTCTCGAAATCATATCGTATACATCATTCCCCATGATCAACTATTATTCTTTGATCATAGTTTCTTTTATAGCATTATTTTCTTCATCTTGAGTTATCTCTCATACCCATGGTGCTCTTTATCCTTTGAGGTGGATCTACTGCTCTCTGAAGCTCTTTCTTCCGTAATGGTGTCTCTGACCCTAGGAGCTTCAGATTCATGTTTATTGAATTGTCATCACTTGTTCTTCGGAACAAGTCTCATCCTTATTTTCTTGTAGGAGGTTGTACATGACCTTTCCTACAATTCAAATGCACCAGTTGCATGGTTAGAACTATTTCATAAAACATATGCATAACGACAAATTGTTATGCATCATGCAACTATTTAGCCAATACAACATTCATCCATATTTCACAGAAACTTTCTAGATGCCTTCCATCTCTATCATGACATAATTGAGATTGTGCACTAATCCAATATGTCAGCAAAGAGGTTTGATAAGTAGCACTGGAGAGTTGTATAGCTCCATGAGATACTTACCCATCACATGCATATTAGTAGTACTAATGTAAACAATCTATCACGTCAACTGAATACAATCAAATGTATAACAAAACAATATCATGAAATGGCAATTGAATACTTATCTTTTATTTGTTTCATGGGTACACTCCATCTTGATCATTCTACTTTATCATCTTCTTCATTCATGAAATCATCATTTCTTATCCAAATGATAAGATGAATAAGAGGTTCTTCAAGAATTGAGTTTTTCATATTCCTCATCGCTTGAGGGATCTTCTTTGAATGGTGAGAGCTTGATCTTCAATTTATTCCATATTATTCTTCTCTTTTGAAAGTAATCACTTACTTCTAGCATACATTCTTCACATGAATGAATCCTGTGATCCTGGGAGGCCATTCAAGGTGGCTATCACCACTTCTGCATAGTTCTTCTTCTACCGCTTCAAGTTGTTCTGCATTCTAGATCTTCACATTCTTCAACTATTTTCTCAAAGCCATCTTCTAATTTATGTTCTTATATTCAAATAACTTGATCAAGGAATCAAACATCTTCGGTGTCTTTAGGGAAGACACTTGTGGTATAAGTTGATTCATGATTGAATCAACAATGATCATCTGGGCCTTGATCAAGTTCTTCTTGTGTAAGTCTTTGAGGCTCATCTCCCTCTAGAATTGGAACCTCTCTACTCATGTAGGTGTCCAATTCATTTTCTTCAGAGAGATCAAATAATCCCATGCTTGGAAGTTTTAAAACTCACCAAGATTATCATCAAGCTGATGTGATAGATCATTTTGAAATGAGAACCTCAAATGCAAATAGCAAAAGATTAGATCTTACCGATTTGAGGTGTCCGTCCTGCTTCGAGAGCTGGCTGATCTAGGGTTTATCAGAGAAAACCTAATTTTCAAAAATTTGAATCGTTAAGATCTTATTGGATATAAATATATATCTCTTCAAATGGAGCTGTCCAATGTACTCCTTTTCTGAAAACAGTGGAGGGAAGCTCCCGGAACAGGAAGCCCTAGTTTTCCAATTTCTTCTTCATAAATTCCTATTACTGTTTCTGTGATATCTCTGATATTAATACTCCTCTATGTCTGAAATTTTTCACTGAGGTAACCTAGCATGTCCCTGATCCAACAACATAGTTTTCATCATAATTGGTTTCCCCAATTGGGATTTATGATAATTTTCCCAAGGTGACCTGTTACAGGACTGTTGAGAACAATGAAGTTTTACGGCATGCCATGTGTCACTGGTTCATCTTCAGGTTCTGAAATTTAGATCAAATAAATTATAGGCCGTGATATTTTTGTAACATCTTTAGGAATTCCATTTGGACCTCTGTAGCCCATGCTACAGCAATTCTCCCCAGGTGTCCTGTTTAGGGATGAATTCTGGAAGAGGATGGAACCCTAACTTGGAGGGATCATATCGCCCAGACTATAGCGAATCTTACATTGAAGTTTGGATACAGTGTAAATAAGGAATTTATCTGTGGCCTCTGTAATTTTCAACTCCTTATCCTTTTCCAATATCAGGATATAGCGAATGTACCAAAACTTAGTAGTTTTAGTATTTAGGGTTTTTCCAAATCGGGGTCAAACTAGGGTTTGAATTTCCCAGAGTTTCACCCAACCAAATTTCTTGATCCAGGTCTCTAAAATTTGATTTTGATGAGGAGAACAATCCTATGCTAGGCTCACTAAAAAATTCTTCTCCTGTAGAAAGCCCTAATTTTTTGCACCAAAACTGAAAATGCTCGGAATCAAATTCCGCTTCGACAGAAAGATGTGCCCTTCAATGGAGAGTCAGTCTAGCCTTATTTTGCTGATCGATTATGGAGAGAGAACAAAAAAGTAAGAATCCCTAGATTCTGTAGCTGCACAATGTCTTCTTTTCAGGGTGGCTTTGATACCATGTTAAATTTTCATAACAAAAGCATATAAACAGGATCACTGAAATATAGACAAGCACAAACATACAAAAGGAACACAAAGATTTATCCTGGGAAAACCCTAAAGGGAAAAACCCAGAAAAATATTTCTCAATATAGATGCCCCAAAAAGATAAAAGATAAAAGATAAAACCACCAAGGAGATCAAAGCCTGATCCTCCTCTCTCTCCAGCTACTTCTCTTCTCCACTAATGCGCTACACAAGTGAGAGTGTGTGTCTCAAATGAGGAGCACCACACCTCTATTTATATTCATTTGTTCACTTTAACTCACTCATTTGACACTTAGGCTCGAGTTACACATGTAGGCTCAAGTAACCACACTGGGGTGCTAATGACCCACCTTTACAATTAGAGGGGACTACCTCATGACTTTTATTAGTTCTTCCGATTAGAAGCATTAGGGTACAAAGTAATACAAGTGGTTCTATTGGTAGGATCATCGGGGACCACAAAAGATACATATATAGAATATTATTCGAAGTTACAATATTTCAACACCATCTACCCATCAACCTGGAAATTAAAAAAAAAAACAAAAAATCCGGCAAGCCCTTTCAAGCTCTGTTCAACATGGCTCAAGAATGAATAAGCAGTGCAACTCATACATTCAAATTGGATTCCCTATCAGGAAGACAATGGCACTGGGGCTGCCATCCATTTCTCCCAAAACCTAATCAGAATTAAAAAACTCCTCAAGGATTGAGCAGCAAATAAGAAGCCTCAGGATGAACAACACATCATCCAAATTGAGAAGGATCTAAAGGAGCCCCAAAACAAGGAAGGGGGGGGATTCCTTACACATGAGGATAGAGAGAAACTCTATTGACTAGAAACTTCAAGAACCAAACTTCTAATGGAAAGACAGGAGGTCTTGAGATTAAAAAGCAGAGAAATCTAGGTGGAATGTGGAGATGACAATACAAACTTCTTCTAGGCCTTTGCAAAAGGTAGGAAGCAACAAAATACTATCTGGGAGCTAAAGAATGAAAACAATGAGACAGTAAATACCTTTGAAGACCTATTCAAAACAGGGAAGAAATACTTTGAGAACATTTTTAAAGAAGACCAATAAACAACTATAGCTAAAGTAATTCAAATTTCTCAGTTTTTCCCTACAAGTATCAGTGAGGAAGACAACACGGAGCTAATGGAAGAAGTCTCAGAGGAGGAGGTAAAAAAAACCCTACATAGCTTTCAAAAAGAAAAGAGTCCAGGACCTGATGGGTGGAAAGTATAATTCCTACTAGTTGGATATGAATCCATAGGTCTAGACTTATTACATTTGGTTGAGGAAAAAAGAAAAAATGGTGTCCTCCATCTTCCTCTGAACTCAACCTTCTTAACCCTAATTCCAAAAAAGGACTCTCCAAAAAGTTTGGAGGACTACAAACCTATCTCACTGTGAAACATAACCTACAAGTTGGTCACAAAGATTATTCCTTAGATATTTAGAAAGGTCCTGTCAAAGATCATTTCCAAAGAACAGTTTGGTTTTCTGGAGGACCGACAAATCCACGAAGCTATCGGGGTTGCCTAGGAGGGTGTTCACAGTGCAAAAATGAAAAAAGAAAACCAGGTGATACTAAAAATCAATATCTCAAAGGCCTTTGACAAAGTAAGCTGGATCTACCTCAAGCTTCTTCTCACCCATCTCCGCTTCAGTTACCCCTTCATAAAATGGATTTTTGCCTACATCACAACTGCCTCCTTTGCAGTCCTCATAAATGGAGCAGCTTCCCCTTTCTTCCATGCTAAAATGGGTCTAAGACAAGGTTGTTCACTATCCCCTCTGCTCTTCCAACTATTTGCGGAAGGGTTAAGTAGAGCTATTCTTGATGCAAAAGGAAGAGGGCTATTTGAAGGACTTAGACTTTGTACAAGCACGAGCATAACATGTCTACTATTTTTTGACGATATTCTCATTTTCTGCAAGGATTCTAAAAGAGAGGTAGAAAGGCTCTCAGTAATCCTAACTCTCTTCTGCAAAGTTACAAGAATGTGAATAAACCTTAAGAAATATTCTTTTACAGCAATAAATTTGAATGAGGCAATGCAGGGATCTTTCTAGGCTCTTTTCCCTTATCAACAACTACCCCTAGATGATGGAATAAAATACTTGGGATTCAGACTCAAACCAAATTGCTACAAAAAAGAGGATTGGAATTGGCTGCTTGGAAAACTGGAATCCAAAATCAACAATTGGTGCAATAGATGGCTCTCAAGAGCTAGCAGATTAGTTTGGATCAAATCAGTATTCAAAGCAATCCTAGTATACTGGATGGCATTAGCATGGATTCCTAAATCAATCTTGATAAAATCTAGAAGAATATTCTCAACTCTTCTATGGGCTAGGAAAAAAGATAAAAAGGTCCTCCCATGGGTAAAATGGGATCAAATTGCAAGACCAAAAGCATTGGGAGGATGGGGTATAATGAACACTGCTTTCCTTGCAAAAAATTTGGCTACAAAATTAGGATGGAGACTCATAACAACACAGAGTTTGTGGACAGAAGTCATTACCCAAAAATACATGTCTCCAACCCCAATTTTGGATTGGATCAGAGATTTAGAATTCAAGAAGCATAAAAGTGGATCCATCATATGGAAAGCCTTATGCAAATCTTTCTCTCTTATATCAGAAGGCCTAGTCAGGAAGGTAGGGGATGTCACAAAAGTTAGAATAGGGGTGGACCCTAGATAGGTAGCACCCAAAATAACATCCTTCCTCAACCTTTAATTCATCTAATGCATCAGAAAGGGTACTTCCACATAAATCAAACAGCAGACCTGATCTCAGCAAACATCTGGCATCAAGGATGGAGGAAGAGTCAAGACCTAGAGCATCCAGAGAAATGGGAAATCCTATGGGATCAATACACACTAGATTTGCAATATTCTCACATCAGTATTACAAATAGAGAAGATGAGCTGATTTGGGAGAAAGCACAACTTAGAAATACACCCCAAAGATTGGCTATTAGCAACACTGCTCACAATTCTTCCATGAAAATAAAAAATGGTGGCAAAAGGGGATTTGGAAGCTTAAATGCCTTCTAAAGGAAAACATATTTTCTTGGTGTGTCCTTGCAAAGAAAATCCCAACACGGGAGCACATTCGAAAAAGGTAGATAGGAGGTCCTTGGTGGTGCATCCTATGCAAGGACGATGAGGAAAACTCAAACCATTTTTTCCTTCATTGTGTTTTTTCCAAATAGGTTGGGGAACACTCCAAGTCTTTCACTTCTTCAAATTTCTCCTGGGAAGGAAATATAGTGGAAGAAGCATGTAAGGCTTGGTCCTCCTCATCCCAAACATCTCATCTCAAAGCCCTCCCACTTATGCACATTTGGGGCTTTTGGTTGGCTCGAAACAAGGTCATATTCCTTGGAAAAGCCAAATCCCTAGAATAGGTTGCAAGAAAAGTATTGGATATAATCTCATACTTTCCTCAATAAAGGAACACACCTCCTCCTAGAATCATTATTTCAGAGCAAATAAATAGAAACACCCCTCGGGCTTTTTTTGATGGAGCCTCCCAAAACTTGACATGTTGGGGAGGAGCATGCTTATTCCTCAACCAAAACCATTATTTCAAATTCTCCTTGGGGCTGAGAGCTGGAACCAATAACTATGCCGAAATTATGACTCTGAAAATCCTTCTATGTTTTGCAATTGAAAGAAACTATAGAAATCTACAAGTATTTGGTGATTCAATGGTGGTCATAATTTGTCTTAACAAGACTCATAAATGCAGAAATTCTACTCTAGATTTTTTATATGAAGAGACATGCAGATCTCTATCTTTCTTTGAATCAATCTCATTCAAGCATGTTATGGGGAGTGGAATGCAGAAGCGGATAAAATCTCCAAGGCGGGACTAAACTTGTAATGGGGTCAATCAAAAATTTTGGAAATAAAGGACTCAGAGGCCATGGCATACCCACACAGGCCTTTCTTTCTCTTGTCGCACTAAACAATTTTTTTTAAGTTTTTTGAGACAGTGTAAAAGCATCATACAACAGTCTTAAATCACAGAATGGACTTGAACACTCTCTATTAGTCCATAAAACAGCTTAGAGGATGGAACAATGTCATCCTAAAGCTGCCCTACACAGGATTTTTTGGTTATCAGACATATCAGGCTAGCATGAAACAATTTGTAAAGCTGCTTATAGCAGGAACAGATGGCATACTATTTTGTATGTAGTTTTTTTATTAATAAAAATCATCCTTTTTTCTTCCGGATATATATATATATATATATATATATATATATAACTATAACTTAACTTACTTTAAATAAAAAAATTATTATTTAAGATTTTTTCGTTTCATAATATTTAATACAAAATAATTACACATATTTTGCATTAAAAAAAATAGAAGTTTAGAAAATGAAATGAAAATCAATAATAGTGAATTATGGTTAGATTTTATATAGATAAAATATGAATAATAAAAAGATATTTTTATGAAGTTATCAAACTTTTAATTTTGTAAAAATAAACTATATAGATATTCTTTACTAACAATTCCATACACATTGTTTTTATTTTTTTTTATAATGTAATGGAATGAAACAAGTCTAAAAGTTATTTAGGAAAAATATACACTCCATAATATGGTTGTGTCTTAGGAGGCATCACCCAATGCTTTGATTTATCCCAAAGTATCATCATGCTTACAATTCTAGCAAACCCGATTACCATTCCCAATCCCTACAATGGCTTCTCTACAATGCAACCCATTGTATATATATATATAAGAGGGTTACTCAAAAAATAGAAACGTGCACACTAAGTTAAAAATTCTAAGGCACTAGCAATAGGAAAGAGAATTAAAATCACTGTGTGGGGACCCAGCTTTGATTTTGCAATTTGTCAAATACATGTTCACTGGAATTCATGTTATGTGGAACGCTAAATTTTAGACATGCTTCTATTATTGCAAACGAGCATCAAGTGAAAAATTAATTGATTGATTGGTGCAAGAGTCACATTTAGGTTGAAATATAAAACTGTACACCAATTCCAATTCCATAAGTCTTCGAAACATATTTAGTAGATTTTACCATTAAAGTTCAACTTTTTGAGAGGGAAATAGCGGTGAAGGGACATGCCGTAAGGGAAACTCAAGAGTCAATAGTATGGTTGCATGCAAGCAGGAATGGGTTGGGGTGCAAGGGAGGGGGGGCTATCTTTGACCTTAGAGCAAATCTAGACATAGATTTTTCTTGAGGACTTACAAAGACAAAAAGTAATCTAGTTGAGATCTGTGCTCTCTAGGTATGTGTAAAAATTCTCCATAATGAGGGAATCCAACAAGCCATTGTCATTAGACAATCAACAATTGTAATTCAGAAAATGGTCAATAACAAAATTCCTCAGACAATGCATCCTTACTTTGGTAAATGAAGTCACAATAATTGGGAGGAGATTCACTTAAAGGAGATTACACAGCTCAAACAACAAGTTGGCTTTCAATGTCATCAATAAACATGTTACAAGTGGGATCAACATGCACCCAAATGCAACTGGTGGAGACAAGATGAATATGACTATCTCAAGAAGTAGATAATGATAAACTAAATATGTGTCTCATCTTGCTAGAGGCAAAATTCAAAAGCGGGTATGAGATACATCCACATATTAGTCATGCTTTTTCAGTTCGAGGATTTAGCAGGTACTAAAAAGCATTAATTTACCTTTTATAAATTCATGTAGATATGTATAAAAATGTGTTTCTAATGTGATCTTTTGTAATGATATATACTAGTCACCTAAGGAATTTTGTTGTAGTTTTCCAAATAATGCTAGAAGTAGCCATTGAAAATAATTAAACTAGTATATTCATATAGTTTGTATGTTTTCCAGGCATGACTTATAGTCTTACCTTTAATTAAACATACTATTGACTATTGACTATTGAACATATACTAATGGCTTGAAGTAATGCCTGGAAAACATATTATTGACTTCAAGTTGTGCTTTCAATAATTAAATACGACTTGAATTCAATAGTATGTTTTCTAGGAATGCTTGAACATATACTATTGACTATTGAATATATACTATTGAACAAACTATATCCATATACTATTGACTATTAATTATTTAATTATTGTGTGCAGGTAGGAATGGGTTGGGGTGTTGGGGAGGGGGGGCTATATTTGACCTTAGAGGAAATCTAGAAATAGATTTTGCTTGAGGACTTACAAAGACAAAAAAATAATCTAGTTGAGATCTGTGCTCTCTAGGTATGTGTAAAAATTCTCCATAATGAGGGAATCCAACTAGCCATTGTCATTAGAGAATCCACAATTATAATTCAGCAAATGGTCGATAACACACTTCCTCAGACGCTGCATCCCTACTATGGTAAATTAAGTCAAAATAATGATATGAGATCTAAGAATGTAGGATTAATTGGGAGGAGATTCACTTAAAGGATATTCCACGGCTCAAACAACAAGTTGGCTTTCAATGTCATCAATAAACATCTTATAGGTGGGATCAACATGCACCCAAATGCAGGTGGTGGAGACAAGATGCATGTTACTATCTCAAGAAGCAGATAATTATAAACTAAACATGTGTCTCATCTTGCTAGAGGGAAAATTCAGAAGTAGGTATGAGATACATCCACATATTTGTCATGCTTTTTCAGTTCAAGGATTTGGCAGGTACTAAAGAGAATTAATTTCCCTTTTATAATTTCATCTAGATATGTATAAAAATGTGTTTCTAATGTGATCTTTTGTAATGATATATACTAGTCGCCTAAGGAATTTTGTTTTAGTTTTCCAAATAATATCAGAAGTAGCACAATTACAAAACCCCAAACCTTATAGCTATTTTATGTAATTTGTGTTAGTGATGGTTAACCTGCTCAAACTAAACTTATCATCTTTTAATTGATACAAAAATCATTTTTTTAGGAAAATGCTCAATTAAGAATATAGTGTACACATGTAATCACACACCATGTGTATTATTTATTTTTATCTTTTATTGAGGTCTCCAAGGTGCTTTCTGTGTTCTTTACATAATGGTCAAAAAGGGTAGCCAAAACTACAAAATAGGTGAAACTAGAATTCAAAAGGCGGATTTAGGGTTTCTAGTGGAATTTTTTTGAGGATTTATCCATAGTTTAGGGAATTTCCTCTTTTGTTTAGGGAATCAATCCACTTTTTCCTATTTTGGAGGCTTTATGCATTAATGAAGGTTTTATGGGAAAAATAAGGAATGGATTGATATGGATAGGAATGAGCATGCTTGATAATTTTTGGGTGTTAATAGATTGACCTCGATGTGTGAGGGAAGGATCTCATCATATTGATTATAGAGATAATAAGTTCTTACTTTTATAAGATAAGCGATATGAAATTAGTATGGAGAACAAAAGCTGCTCTTAAGGGTCAAACAAGTGCTTCACCAAGACTAAATGGTTGAATCTATAGATACAACATTCAAAATGAATGAGGTACTTCCCCCCACAAAAAAAAAATCCCCCCTTAGATTTTGTAAAACTTGAAGGTTCCCCATGTGAATTTTGTAAATAATTAGATTTTGATTCTATCTTTATTGTTTTAACTAGTTGTTTGATTATCTGACATATATCTCATGTGAGATGAGGTTTTGCACTACCTTTTCTTTGGATTGGTTTTAATGAAATTGTGGTTTAGTAGTTAAAAACTATTACATTTTGAAGTTGTCTAAAGTTGATTTTATGTGTGGTTCGAAATAATTGAATTATCTTAACCCCAGTCTTTAATGCATTAATGAGCTTTTGGGTATTTTGGCGGAGATGCATGATTTAATTAAAAGCTCATTTTTGAAAATTTGAAGGAATGCATGTACAAAATTGAAATGATGCCTTTTTGTTCTCAATTTCGAAGGCATATCTATTTTTGAAAGCCTTAACTATTTGATTAAAATCTTTCCCTTTTTGTGTAATTCTATAATTTTAGGAAAAATTTAAATACCTTGGTTAAGCCTTATTTTATATAAATTTCATTGCATCTTTTAAAATCATATTTTGAAAATATAAGTGGTGTTCATTGATCCTTATTTTGATCATGTCTTAATTGTATTTTGTATATGAATCTCATTCTTTATTTAAAAATTCTATTTGGGTGAATCCATGAAGATGGGTGTCTTTTTTGGGGGGTTTTATGAGAAAATAAATTTGATTTTTTCATGTTTTTCAAGTTTGGGTGAACGAAGTGATATTTTTGTTTAGAATTTCACTTTCAAGTAAAAACAAAACTTTTAGAGAATTATGTTAGCTTTCTATTCATAATTTTTTGAATTTTTTTTATTGAGATTTGTTATGTCGTTTTGGAAAATGTTTGGCAGTGTGTCCTTATAAAATGAAAGGACTAAAAAACAGTCATGTTTGGTTGTGCCCGTAAAATCATTGTTAAATTCATGTTTTGCAAAAACAAAATATGCTACGACAATCTACACACAATATACTATTGCGATGACTATAACTTTGTAACCAACGGATCTATATACTAATTATAATATTTTTTTGAATTCAAACAATGGGAACACCTTGTTGGTTTTAAACATGTTTTTGGTTGCACCACTTTTCTCTCAATTCACTATAAAACTTAAAAATATATGAATACCCTTTTGAAGTAGACACTCCAATTAAGTGCACCATATTTGTTTAAATTTTTTTGGTGCTGTATTTTTAAAGTTATATATTTTTCATTTCATCGCATTTTGAAAGAGATGAAACTAAACTCCACATATGTTAAGAAAAAAAAAATTGGATCTCACCTATACACAACAAAATCTATACCTACGAAAAGTAGATTTAATGATGAAACTAAAGGTATCAAGTCCAAAAGTCAATTTATAGTGTAAGGCATCCATTTTTCCTTCCAAAAATGGAGAAACCTGAAAACTGTACAGGTTACAGGTTTCAGAAGTTATTTGGCCGAATAACTATTCGGCCGAACCATGTTTTTCTGTAATGGCGACGTTACAAACAAGGTTGTTTGGTCGAAAAACTAAGTGCAAAAAAAAATTCGTTAATCGAAAAAAATAATCGTATAAATAAAATGAAAGATCTTCATTATTTTCGCACCTCTTCATTTCTTACAAGTAAAACAAAAGAGCCTCATTATTTTCGCACCTCTTCATTTCGTATAATTAAAACGAAAGAGCCTCATTATTTTCTCACCTCTTCATTTCGTATAAGTAAAAGTATTTTTGAAGGAGTATTCAAAGGAGATTTATTTTGCCAAAGGGTTTTTAGAAGGTATTTTTTCTCTTATTTATAAACCAGAGCTATGTTCAAAGAGGTTTTTCCCAAGGCATTTTTGTCAAATATTTTGTGTTTTAAAGTAATTTTGAAAAGAAGTTATTTCTTTGAAAAAAGCTTTTTTTCCAAGGTATTTTTGCAAAGTAGGTTCTTTGCAATGGGTATTTTCCAAAGAGTTTATTTGCAAAGTATTTTTGCAAATGAGCTTTTTTTTCCAAAATATTTATATAAGTTGTTTTATAAAATAAGGTTTGTTTTCAAAGAGTTTTTTTTCCAATTTCTTTACAAGGTGTTCTTATATTTTTTCAAGGGTTTTTCAAAAGGAGATTAAGCAATCACGGGAATTAAAAGAAACCATAAAAAAAGTGATCGTAAACGTGATGACAGTGCTAATAGGGAAAAAGAAAATCTCAGAAATACAGCCAAAAGAGCAAGGGTTGCAGAAACAGAAGAAATAAATGAAGATATAAGAACATATTTACATGACAATGTTGATGAAATGGAAATTGAAAATAGCGTACAAGAAGAACAAATGGAAGTTGAAGAGACCATTGTTGATGTAAATAGTGATTTACATGTTAATGTTGATGAAGTCAGTATTGAAGATCAAAACCAAGATCCAGAAATTGAACCTAGTATGTATATATCATGTATTTTCGAAATTCATTTTTTATAATGAATTGTATTTTTGGACATATGTTAAATAAAATTTAATTTGATGTATAGGTACTTTCACCATTGATGATGAAATGTTAGAAGACATTGATTGCAACAAATATGGAGAAAAATTACCCATACATGTTGCATGATATTGTGCCACAAAAATTAATGATGATATTCTAGAGGATTGTTCAATACTAGGACAAGCACAAATTTTGAGATGTTTATTGATGTCTAAGATGTTAGAAGGTGCTACGTCATTATTGGGTATTCACAAGGAAACAAAAGAGTTGGAACTGAAACATAATGTGATAGAAAATATAGGTGATGCAATAAAAAAATTTGGAAAATCTAGAAAGAAAGATACCAGTGTTACATGCAGAGCAATTTAGACAGCAATTGTTTCAGCCAGTACTAGACAAAAACGTTTGACAACAAAACTAGCACAAGAAATTGGAACCTCAAGAAAGACATTATACAAACATTGAAAATTCAGAATGCAAATAGATGAAAATGATGAACTTGCTTGCTGGGCAATTATTTGTAGACAACCTTACAAAGATAGAATGAGAGAAGGTGTTAAAGATATTGTACAGAAATATTGGTTGGAACATGCTTGAGCTTCACCAAATTCAAGCGATGTGATACGACAAAGAGTATCACAAAATGTATATGAAAGCCGTCCAAAACATATAATGGAAATGAAACAACTAAAATTGTTCAATAAATTCAAGGAATATCATCGTGGAATCAATATATTGATCACTACATTTGTGCACCAAAAACCATGGTATGTTAGACCTATTACTATACGTGACACATGTTGTTGTCATTATCATGTGCAATTTCAATTATATTACGACACGTTCCTTGAATTTGGTAAAATGTTTTGGAAAAAATTACCACCTCCACCCATAATATGTGAATTCATATCTCACACCCTATGTGAGACAAATCATTATGAAATATTTTATAATAAGAAATGTGTCAATGGAAAACATTGTCATGGTTGTGGAAATATTGTTTTTATTCCACAATAAATACCCTATCGATAATGATCAATCAATTTCGAATGTAATCGTTGATTGGAGAAGATATGAATACAACAATTATTCTGCAAGTTCTAGTGATGCACTTTCCAAAAGAATTGAATTGTGAGAAGATAAAATATGTGTGACAGATTTTCTCAAGAATTTCGAAAGTAAAATTTATACGTACACCAAGCATTCACATAGAGCATGATGGAAATATCTTCAATTCAAACATTCTTGTGAAATTTTTCCAACTGGAACAATTTTGTCTGTAGTTGATTTTGTAGAAAACTACACATTTGCTGTACAAAGAGAGATTCAAAGTGAATACTATCATTCTAACCAAGTTTCGATATTTGTCCATGTTCTATATAGAAATTCGCAACAAGATGTTGATGGCATTGGAATTATGTGTGACAATCAAGATGTGATTATTGAATATCACTTTTATATCAGTGATGATCATACACACATGATACACATTTTGTTCAACATTGTATTGAAAAAAATTTCTATGATTCACTAAAAAGTCGTAAAGTTAAATTCAATGAACTTTCAATATGGTCGGATGGATGTGTGGGACAATTTAAATCTTCACGATCATTTTTTTGGTTATGTCGACTTCATAAAGCAATGAACATTAAACATTGCTAGAATTTCTTTGAAACTGGACATGGAAAAGGTGAACATGATGGTGCAGGAGCATGCATAAAAAGAGCACTTCGAAGATGGAAAATGAGCCACTCTTATAGATGATTTCATTAAGATACAGAGGTTATCCAATGGTGTAAATCAAATCTAACCCATGGTTGTAGTCAACATTCAAATGATGTGCGCGGGCATGTACATTATTTTTTTAATTTATATTAATTTTCAACTTTAAAAAATGTATGCACTAACATTGAAGTATTTGTACACTAAAATTAAAAGTTGTTATTTGTGATTTATCATTTATTGTGTAGGTTTTTTTGGCTTGTTGGGGTCCATGATATAGATAGATCAATACCATATGAGGCTAGCACCATACATGGGACTAGAGAACTTCACTCTATTCAAACAAAATCCTTCCAAAATGTGTTTGCAATTGACACTAGAAAGCAAACATGTTTTTGTCATATTTGCACTGAAAATGTTGACTCTACAGAAGTTTGTGAAAAAATAACAAACAACTACCTAAAACATTGGAAACACACAGAGATTAATCCAAAAAGAAAAATGCCACTAGCAAACATAGAAGAATTAGAATTAGAAGAAATAGAAATATCATCTGATGGTGATAGAATTTCAGATCTTGTTAGAGAAGGTAATGATGTTGTTGATTGTTCAATATTGTCCATCACCCTATGTTTATATAGATAATTTAATGCCAATTGTAATTTACATAGGAGATATTTTCGCTGTGATTGTACCTTTAGACAACAATGAAAATGTAAAATATTATTTGATGTGATGCACCAAAGGAAAAATGAAGTTATTGGAAGACTACAATGACAAAGGATTTACATACGAGAGAGGATCCATCATTTTAAAAGGCTATTTTTTGCAGCAAACCCATATGAATAAAAATTATGCCTACTTTCAAGATTATGAACCTGATGTTATATGCTGTTAGTATATTCATTTAGTATGTGCATCTCGAAAAAAATTGGAACAAGTTGTATAAAAAAAACCTTAAAAAATAAAAAAATGGAAACTGTCCAAATATGACCATGAACGGATAATTGTGGACGGAATTCCATTGCGATGTTTTTAACTATATCATTTCTTCATCTATGTTAAAATTGGCTATCATGAAATCATTGAACTTTAATTTATTAAAATTCATAATCAAGTTGCTAATGTTACCTTAGTAATAAAAATATATTAGAATTCAAAATCAGGTAGCTAATGTTACCCTAGAAAATTGATGGATTGAGCTATAATTTATTAGAATTCATAATCAAGTTACTAATTTTACTTTAGTAATAAAAAATATTGCTATCAAAAGTTCTTAACATTCCTAACCATTCAAATATTAGAATTCAAAATGAAGTTGATAATGTTACTTTAGAAAATTATTAGAATTCAAAATCAAGTTGCTAATGTTACCTTAAAAAATTATTAAAATTCAAAATGAAGTTGCTAATGTTACCTTGGAAAATTGATGGACTGAGATATAATTTATTAGAATTCAAAATCAAGTTATTAATTTTACTTTAGTAATAAAAAATATTCCTATCAAAACTTCTTAACATTTATAACCATTCAAATATTAGAATTCAAAATCAAGTTGCTAATGTTACCTTGAAAAATTATTAGAATTCAAAATCAAGTTGCTAATGTTACCTTAGAAAATTAATGGATTGAGCTATAATTTATTAAAATTTAGAATCAAGTTACTATTTTTACTTTAGTAATAAAAAATAACTTCTTAACATTCGTAACCATTCCTAACATTCACTCATGCATTCATATAATTACGCCTATCAAAACTTCCTAACATTACTAACATTTCCTAACATTGATTCCTAGCATTCTCCACATTGATTCCTAACATTATTAACATTAGATTGCATCTAACATTCCTAACATTCCTAAAATTATCGACTTTTCAACATTAAAAATATGTTAGATATACAAACATACATAAATTTACTAATACATACATTCATATAATTGCACCTATCTAAATTTCTTAACATTCATTCTTAACTTTCTCCATCCCCATTCCCACATTCACTCCTAACATTTCCCATGTTTATATAGTCAATTTAATTCACTTAATTCTTAACATTAACTTTCTCCATATTCATTCTTAACATTCCTAACATTCCTATCATTTACATATACATGTATATAATCCAAAAACAAATATCTAAAATCAATGTAACAAATTGGATTGCTTTCAGTCTTAACATTAACATTCCCCATATTCGTTCTTAACATTCCTAACATTCCTAACCTTTACATAAATATGTATATAATCCAAAAAACAATATCTAAGATCAATGTATGTATGTATATAATCCAAAAATATATTCATAAACATTAGAGTTCAATGTACATATATATAATAATAATAAACAGTCATGAACATGTGTATAATCCTAAAATTAAGCTCCTCGATGTCTGAATCAAATAAGTCCATCACTATCCTCGACTAGGTTCTTCCTTTAGACTCATAACAATCTGAAACATGTATAAAAATAGATTATGAATATCATAAATTATTTAAAATTTTTTAAATTAAAATCAAAACATTAAAACATTAAACTAGTATATAGAAGATCAATACAATTATTAACAAAATTACCTCAAATTCTCTATCATTCAATGGAGTCTTCTCTTTGTCTCTAAAGGGTGGAGGAGACCTAAGCTACAACATATATAAAAATAATTTATAAATCTTACAAACTATTTAAACTATCTTAAACTAAAATAAATAAAATAAAATATTAAACTTACAATTCCACCACTATCCCCCAATTGAGTCTTCTTTTTGCTTCGAAAGATTGAAGAGATCCAAGCTTCAACATATATACAAGAAATTTACAAATGTCAAAAATTATTTAAACTAATTAAAATTACACATCAAAGAACAATTTGGGTAATATTACATACCTTGAAGAAGAAACATGTAAAAACATTACTACTTTGGCTTCCTCCAAATTTTATGTGTAGATTCGTAGATATGGGTCTAGGAGTAATAGGAGTCATAGATTTGATCAATCATATCTATAACTCCTAATACTTCAAGACCCATTTTTACAAATAAAGATAAATGACCCTTCTTTATATCAATGACACTGCAACCATAGATGATAAGAAGAAATCATCTCTACCACTATCGCCATGTCGATGATCAATTGAATGTGAACTATACAATAATCCTGAATCCAAAGGTGACCACGATACTATTTGATTTTTATTTCAGACACCAACTCCCAAAAAATGTAATGACCACCTATGCTTCTGTCCCAAGGCTGCTCTCTTTCCATTGAATATGATATCTACAAATTTACAGAAATATCAATTTCTACATGTTAATTAATCAACTTCAAAAACCTAGCTACTATGAAAACTAAGATTTCAATAAGGATCTAGATATCCCTAATATTATCTAATAGTTCTTTAAATGATTATAGCTAATTTATTATCTAATTCCATATCAATTTCTACATGTTAATTTTAATCAACTTCAAAAACCTAGCTACTATAAAAACTATGATATCAATAAGAACCTAGATATCCTTAATATTATCTAATAGTTCTTTAAATGATTATAGTTAATTTATTATCTATTTTCATTTGAGATGATATCTACAAGATTACACAAATCAACTCATGTCATGTTCAAATTGTACATGTTAATTCTTCATCTTCGAATACCTAGCCACTAAAAAAACTAATTTTTTTATTAAAAGCCTATATGTCCTTACTATTATCTAATATATCAACTCATAACATATTCAAACTCTACATGTTAATGCCTCAACTTCAAACAACTAACTACTATAAAAACTAAGTTTCTATTACCTAGATGTCACTCATATTATCTAATAGTTATTAAAATTTAAATAGCTACACTATTGTTGGATGTATGAAAAATTAATGTAGCAATCTTTGTGTTTTTTATGTGTTTTAGATTTTTAAAACTATCTTTCCAATAAAGAGCTAAATGTCTCTAATATTATCTAATAGTTCTTAAAATGAAAATAGCTACACTATTGTTGGATGTATAAAAAATTAATGTAGCAATCTCTATGTTTTTTATGTATTTTAGATTTTTAAAATTAATAGAACCAATATCATCAAATATGAAATTAAAACTACATTTCTTTATGTCAACTACAAATATTTTCATTATTCCATAAAATCATAAAAATATCCCTTATACTAAATAAACTGATCAAAATCATAGTTGATGAACTATGCATTGACAAAGTTGATGAGCTTTGCATGGATAGGGTTCATCAACTCTATCCACATGGATAAGGTTAAGTTCATCACTTCATGTAAACATAGTTAATCAACTCTATCCATGGATAGAGTATTCACTCATGAACTTTGTCCATGGACAAATTTAATACAAATATTTTCCTGATTATACTTATGAACTTAAATTAAAATTATAAAAAATGCACAATATCTTAATATAATAGTAAGTTTAAATTGTAACTAATAAGCATTATACAAGTTAAATTTTTTTTTTTATGTTTTAGATTAAAAATACATAAGATAAAACAAATCAGTAATAAAAAATCTGATGTTTTATGTGTAATAATGTTTTTTTTATGATTTATATTAAAACTACTAAAATACGTTTTGCTAGGTAAAGTTATGAGGGAAAGAGTTGATGAAGTCTGCATGAACTATGTTTTGCTAAGTATAATCCATTGTCTTGTCTATTTGGACAGATTTGATTTACTCTATTCACATGTAGACAGAGTTGTTGAACTCTGTCCAAATAGACAGAGTTCATCAACTCTGTCCATTTTGAAAAAGTTCTTTAACTCTGCCTATTTGGAGAGAGTTCTTCAACTCTGTCCATCTTGATAGAGTTCATGAACTATCCATCAGAGTGCTGATCAACTCTGTCCAAATGGACAGAGCTCATCAACTCCTTCCATTTTATTTAAATTATTAACTCTGTCCATTTGGACAGAGTTCATTTACTATGTTAACATGGATAGAGTTCATAGACATATAAATATTAATTAAAATTAACAATATATAATTTATACATTACCAATTAACATATGTAAACTTTAACTTTGCAATACTATGACAAAAAATGAATGCCATTTACTACAACAAGAGATAAATCACATATTAAAAATTTTAAATTATAAAAGCTATTTCATAAAAATTTACCTGACACCACGGAGCACAGCAAGACCAGACTATGAACAGACCCTCCAAAAAAAGACCACAAACACCAGCACGAAATGTCCTCCATGAACAGACCTCCATGCTGAAAAGATCTCCACGGCAAATAGTCCATCACGAAGCAACCTCCACGAATAGACTCCACACCGACAGGAAACTAGTATGTCTACATCAGGAGAATCAGTGACGTGGACAGGGATGACGGACAACAACAAACAAGATGAAGACAAATGACTGCAGGAAAAAGCAAAATGGGGCCGGAGCTTGCCTTTTATGCAAATCATTATTTGGTCGAACAATTATTCGATCGGACAAATATTCAGCCGCATAATTGTTCAGCCAAATAATTGTTCGGCCGAACAAATAATAAAACAACCGTAAAAAATGTCGGCCGGCTATGCATTCTTTCAAATTAAACGGTTCACCGTTAACGTTATTCGGCCAAATAAAGAATTAGTTACTCGGCCGAATAATTATCATTATTCGGCCGAATAGATATAGTTATTCAGCTGAATAACATTCGCTATGTTGTTTGGACACCTGATTCTCATGGAAGTGTTACCAAACTTCATGTTTTCACCCATTTATGATTCAGAAAATATTAAGATAATGATTTCTCTCTTTTGTATATAATGATTTCTTTCTTTTTTAATAAAATAAGCAGACTCTCATGTGTTCTACTTAATTGATGGTTCTAGAAACTTTAACTTTCATTATCTCTTCAAAATTCAGGAACAAGGTTGTATACATATTTCCCATTTGTTATGTTCAAAGGCTCCATTTGTTCACAAGCTCACAATAGCACTTTAAAACTTGAAACCTAGCTTCAAAATGTAGATATTTATTTACCCTGTCACGAACAAGCTGAGAAAAGGGCAAAGTGATCAAAATTTTATGTTTCTCTTGTTTTTTATTGTGTTTCATCCCCTTGCCAAAAACAATCTATCATCTACATTCACTAACTTCATTCCTTTTATCGATCTTGTGATCAGATTGCTGAAATGATTGAACATAAACAAGCTCAAAATGATTATTTCATCTTTCATTTACAAACTGCTGAAATTTCTGAACAAAAACTAGTTCAGAATGGATTTTCTTTTGTTGCATGTCTTCTTCTCACCGCAAAACAATAATCCAATTTGACAATATAACTTTTAAATTCAACAAAAAGTATTAGGTTCAACAAAAAAAAATGCACTGTAAGGTCCTCAAAATTGAAAAAAAGGAATTCTAGTCTAGTAAAAAATCCATGAATGGAACATTATCACTCTTGCAGAAAATACATACACTACTTGTATTTTTGTCATTTACTTCCAGTGATTTATTATTAGTACATTTTACTTACGACATAATGGGTTTATTTATTAAACTATTCTCTTATTTAGACATTACTGTCAATGTGTTAATTATTTGCATAGAACCTCGTTTACTTCAGCGCGTGTTTACTTTGTTATTTATTAAGTTCTGACTTAATTTTGTTTGTGGTAACAAAGTGGGCCGAGTGGCGGAACTCGTTCTCCCATGACGGTCTGAGAAGTAAAGTATTACTTGATACACAGGCTTACTTAGTTCAATCGAACTAAGGAACCTCTTTTACCCTATATGCAGATTATACCTAGTGACGAAGTTTTTAAAGAGTGCTTAAACAAATTGGTTAATAGTATACCCACTGTTCGTCATTATACTTTATTACGGACTCAAATTAGCGAGGTGAAATTACTTTTCTCATTATTTTATTAACATGGTTAAAATTCCTATGTCATATTTTTATTTCATTATGGAATCATACTTTAGTTTAATTAAGGATAAGTATTAACATTTCTCTTAAATTTGTTCACAGGTTATAACATGGAAATGATTTCAATTTGGAGTTTATTAAAACTAGGATACTTACCATGGCATATCCTATATGCCATGGTTTCTAAGCATTTAAGCTTAGGGAACAAAACACATGTTTAAACTTAAGAGCTAGGTGATACAAGCCTTATGCTATGACTCAGGGTTAGCACATACTATACATGGTTTATTTATTTACATGAAACCTTGTAATAATATATTGTAATAATATAAGGTCTACGCTTAACCTTTGGGGTGGCGAATATAACTTATGGTGGAACCATATGATAACAAAGTTTAAGATTTTACATGGATAGTGATAACACGATAGTTGCAACGAAGTTGAACTATGGAGAAGGTGGTTTTGTATTTAGATAATGGTCACCAACTGGTTCCATTAATTCTCCTTGGGTTTTATGTCCATCCCAAGCTTAGGGCTTGGCTCTCTGAAGCATTTGGAATTTTGTTTGAGTTTGAGGAGGGATGAGGTCTCGGATCTATGCTGCGAAGGGGGAAACGACCATCAGGACGGAGGTAAGCTTCATTTTGTCTTTGAGTCGGTATTTAAACATTTGGTTTGTGGCTTCTTCATTGCATACTTCTCAACCCTTTTGTGCTTCTATGTTTGCAGGTAGCAGGGAAGGTGAGAAGGGGCTAGCTCAGGTTTTCACTGCCAGCTCAAGACTAATACTAGGTAGCCATGGTAAGCCTACTATTCAAGCTTATTCTTTCCACCTTTCGGCCCTATGGGCATAGCTAAGTTTTGACTGGATTTTTAGTTGGGGGTTAAGCTATAGTGTTTTCGATTTCACCTTCAGCCTTAAGTTTACAGACTTGGGTTTTAAAATGTTAAGGTGTTACGCCATGAATCACATATTAAGCCATTTGGCTCTGTGTAATTAATTTTGGTTATGTAAATTATTATTTTTGGTTAGGGCCTTTTAGCCATGGGCTGCACCATTGCTTCCAATGGTGCCATAGCCCATTGGCACGCCTACGTAAGATTCAAACTTGGTCTTTAATGGTGATTGTGTACCAAACTTGGTGATCTCTATGTAAATAGATATATGTATTGTTTCTATAACATGACGATGGTTAATTTGATATAATGTGCATACGATTTTCTTCTGTGTTTTGATTAAAGCACTGTATTTAAATGGTGTTGGGGTTTGTAGGAGGAATTTTCCTAAACAGATGCTCTATGTGTAATGCTGTTAATTAGCTTGATAATGTAAATACTTTGACAGCATGGGTAAACGCCATGCCGTAAATGGCATGAGCCTTTCCCGTAGTACTGCGATAGCTTAGCATATTATTATTTTTTATGGTTATTGGTTCTTATTTGAATTGGACTATGGGAAGCCATGGGTTCGAAACCCACAATGAACAACACTTACTGTAGGTTTATAGTTAATGCACTGTGTATTTAAATTTCTCTTGGATGAGGTCATGATGTAGCTAGGTTCTTATGACCTCGCTGTTAGCGTATGCATTGCTTATTACATAGTATTTGATGTATTTATAAATTGCATCCCACATATATTCGATGTATAATGTGGCCTATGTAAATATATAAAAGATGCATTATTAAAAGGTTGATTCCCATGCATAGGTAATGTCATGGATTTTATTTGTTTTAAGAACCAACAGTATGGTTATACGATTTGGATTTTTGTTTAAGTATATTATACTATGGTTATTATTACTGCTTTTTCCTTGGGTCTAAACATCCATAGGATTCGATGTCACGACCTCTGTTGGCATAAAATGGTTTAATTATTAGTTTTTTAATGATATGTCATTAAGATAGAATAAATAGCACTGTGGATTTCTTCTATAGTCATGAGTTATTTAAATGGATGCGATTCTTGACTAAGTGATTTGGAGAGTGGATTTTATAAAGGAGTACAATGATAAGATATTGGACCACATGGATGGTCATGATATCTTCTATGTTCGGATATTTATGATATTTATTTTAAGTGGAATGTTATGGTATTTAGTTTGTATTATGGAGACAGACCTTGAAAGGTATTTGATGATTTGTTAACTTTGTTTTATTTATAATATGTTCTTTAGTTGATTTAAATGTAATTAGTAGATTATCTTATAACACTATTTATAGGACTATTTATATATATATATATATATAGTTAACTTGTACTTATGAACTACTTTTCTTTTAAAGAAATCTAAGGTAAGCCTTTGCTAACAAATGAAATATGTGAGCAGAGTAATAAATCCTAAAGAACAAATATATACTTAACTAGAAACCAAAACCTAGTTTACAGTAAGCATAATCCAAGTATTGAAATAATATAGAAACAAACTTAAAGGTACAAACCCTGGTAATTTACATCATATGATAAAAATTTGCAGTCTAAGGTTAATATTTAAGAAATGCAAACCCTAGCATATTCTAATAAAAAAATCAATCACATAGGGTTAGGAAATGTATTGAAATCCTTTACCTATCATAACCAGCAATTAATCTAGAAAATAGCTTAGATAGTCTAGGGATTCATACCTGAAATTGAAGTTTTGTTAATGGCTAAAGCTACACACTCAAATAACCATCATTAACAATTCAATGCAGATCTCACCTTTGTTTGGTGACCAAATCACTTGGGAACTACAACGTTCCACCCTACCATGACTCATAATAGTTCCCGGTTTAAGTCTAGATCCCCCCAAGCTGGACTTCAACATGCAAGTAGCGTAGAGCTCCTAAGGTAGGGTTTCCTAACTGGTATTCAGTTCTAAATCAATTCTCCTTTTCTTTGCAGGAAAAAGTTCTTCGAGAAATCACTGGAGAGCAAAATAGGCAGAATAATAATTCTCCCACATAAAAATCAGTACCCCCAAGCCTTTCCTTGGCTTGAGTCTTTATAGATAGAATTTTTAGTGGGGTAGTTAAATCAAGAGATCCTTGATTTCTTGATTTAACCATTTTTTAATTACTTAGGTAATTTTCAATACTTTAACTTAGGAACTTTTAACTAGTTCCTAGTTAGACTTTCATAGGTATTATAGTAATTATTAATCCTTTAATAATAAATAATTATTCATGGAGCTTCTCTTCTTTTATTTATTTATTAACATATTTAATTCTTTATACATACCATGTATAAAGTACATAATATTATAACACTTGTTAACATTTGTCTTTTGGAATCATATACCATGATCCCTAGACTTAATGACACTTCTTTATTAAGGTCAATTGGTAGATGGTTTAGGTATACTAATCTATGAAACTCTAAACATCCTTGCATGTTGGATTTCCCTTGTATAATGTGGTAGCTCTTCAGTACTTTGATGAGAACACAGAAATTCAAAGTTTCATTTAATCACTTATAAATAAGTATGACGAGATCAATATTTTTCTTGAGTCATTTTCACTCGAAAGTTATTAAATTCTTTTCAGTAATGCCTAGCGCTTACCAAAACCCATACTCAATGCTTTAATAGGGAGTTACAATTTAGTGCAATTCCAGAGCTCCTCGCTGAACACTAGTGCTAGGATGTACTTGTATAATACACCTAGGGATACAATGACCAAGGATCCGATAGAATAAAACATTTCTGAATGAAATTTGTTCTGGTTTAATGGAAACCAAAACTGATCATTTTGGCCAACTTGTTTGAGCTCATCATAAACTTCCATGAAATCATTTAAAACATTAGCCTCAAGTTGAGAATTTTAGAAAAGAATTTGTATTTGAGCATTTCAAAGCTATCTCATTAAAATCATATCTAACAGTATTGATTAATTTATTGTTTTGTGATTAGGTTCTAGTATGCAGGTTGTGAACCCATGCCAACATGTACTGCATGCTTCAATTCCTATATAGATGAATCCCTATTTATCTTAAGAAATGGAGTGTTGTTATTGATGTTAAAGAAACTTGGTGAAATAATATTAGGAAGGAGTTTCAGTTATCAAATTTCTTCTTGGGTTTCATCAATTGAAATAAGGATGAACCAATTGCCTACCAAAAAATCACAATAGCATAGAAATAATGACAAACTATATTTATTTATTCAATATATTTGTGAAGAAAACTATCTTATACAATATATATTTGCGATGATAAACTAACCATAGTTGATTGCACCAGTCCCCCTATTCTTCCTAGCTTGATCTTGCTACATAAAAAATAAAATTCTATACAACTTTTTTCACTAAAAAACCATAGGATAAATCAAGGAACACCTTAAGCATAAAAGGAAAATCCATGAAAAGCACCCGAATCGCTAACCAACGACATCTTTGGTTCCCTTGCATATATATAAGGGGATCCTCCAAATGATCAGGAGAAATAGATCCAAGTAACGAAGGAGCTGCATCACAGACCAACTTTTCCCCAGGAGCAGAACATGTAAATCTAGACAGCAGAAGCCTAGGTAATTTCACAAACCCTCACTAATCCACCAAGACACTCTCTGCATGTTGGATCACATGTGATCACAACATCCAAAAACGACATGATCATGAATCAATAAATTGTAGAATTAGATATAGGAGAATTGGACCTCCTTAGTATGCAAGAAGCGTGTACTCTATCTCTACTAAGCAAATCCATATGCTTAAAGAAGCTCTAAAAAAATCTCAAGCAACTGAGAAATTACGCATTCAGAGTACTCCTGAAACATAAATGAGAAAAATGGTGAAGCTTTCTAAAAATCCGCGGGAGGAAGACATACTTGCGATACTTGAACATGCTAGGAAGTAGATTAGTAGAATCAGGATTGTATGCCAAGCTTACATAATTATTTTCCTCTGCACCCATTTTTTCCCAATGAAGCTCATTTCCTAAAATGTAAGGGGAATCAACAACCCCTCAAAACACTAAATGCTCTGGAAAACGATATCTTGGGATAAACCAATTGTGCTAATGATACAGGAAACCAAATGCAGTAGTGTAGCTCTATGCTCTATTTTCTCCAGGATATGGAAAGGCAGTGAAATAATGGGATTTGACGCCTCAAGGTTTTCCTGATATGGAACCCTTTCAGAAATATCACTTAATAATTTTCAAGTAACTCAAAATTACCTCTTGACATCGTTCCATCTTCTTGGAACTAGAATTCATGGAAGACTTACCAATATCTATGCTCATCAAGCCTCTAATTGGAAAATTCAATTATAGGTCTAGAATTTGACATACTGCACGATTTTTTTTCTCTATCCAAACATATCTAAAACCTGAACTATATAGAAAGTTTGTGCAACGCACTCATCTTCTTCTTTCACATCTTCTCTCTTGGATTATAATCTTAGTTCGACTTTTTCAATGAGATTTTCATCTAAAGGTATGGCATATTGAAGATATTTTCCTTAAAGTTTTTATCTTGTTTTGTTCTGGTAAATTCTCATGATGAAGGATCAATTTCTTGAATTGTTTCAACTTTTCTTGATTTTGTTATGGTTATTTTATTTTAAATATGACTGAAATTTAACAAGTTTTATGCTCCTTTTTTTTCCCTTTGATATGTGTGGCATGACATAGATATTTGAAATTTTTCTTTGTAAATCCTACATCCTTGTTCTGCCTCTTCCTTTTCCCTTTTATATTTTTCCTACAACCTTGTTTTAGGTGTTGCTTAGAGTTACGATTATTTAGAGATGTTTTCCTTCAAGATTGTGATCTTTACTAAAATCCTAAGATTAAGATTATCTATGCCGTCAAGAAAAGCTAGATAAAAAGCCAGTATTTTTAATTTGTATGCTGAATCAAACACAATATTATCTTGTAATGCTCTAGTAGTTTGCACAGAATGCAACAAAATAGTTGAAGTACAGTTACAAGATTTCACTATATTTGTCTCGACAAAACATTGAAAAATCGATGGCTAAGTAATGAAATCAATTTGGTGGCTAAATATTTTTGTAGTAAAATAATTTTCTTTTCTATTACAATTTTATGGTAAAAAGTATCATATTCTTATAGCTTCTTTCTTATAGCAATTGTAGAGACATTGCCACTCGGTGGCTCTTTTTTCCAAAAATATTTATCAAAGATTTGACACAACTATTGTTAACTAATTAACATTGTTAATTTAGTTATATAAGAATCTCCAATAATAACCCAAAAAGTAAGTATTAACGAGTTAATAAACATTAATATAACTATAAAAAAAATAATTTTATATATTTACTATTTATATACACAATTATAAATACTATTGAGTACTTTACCAACTTACAAAAAGAGACAATATATTCAAAAAGAAACAATATATTTGTTATGTATTCGCATACACCTAAGACTTATTCAACAAGAGCGACGTGATGGCAATGTCCCCGACATTGTCACATGTTGTTGCTGGTTAACTTGAAAGTTTCATCAAGATTAGCATCCTTACCTGTATCTAATCCTTCCATGATCAACAATAGACAAACATAAACTGTTTCTTTTATATATATAATTTTTTTTTAGGTTTTATTTAAACTTTAACGATGTAAATAGGTTTGGCACATGCCATCAATTATTTTCTTCTCAACATTCAGATTCCTTGCAGATATTATGCATTGATTCTACTATCAAAGTTGTCAAAGGGCTTGAGTTTTCCACTTCTGACGTGATTGTTACCATAGAGCCCTCTCAAGCATCGAAGTTTTGTATACTTCAAAAGCTACCTCTGTTTGTTTATCGGCCATATTTTGTAGGTACAGTCACAGAAACCCAATACATTTTTTATTAGAAATCATTTCTCTGTTATACTAAGTGGTTTTTGCTTTAAATACAACAATTCAACACTATATACCCTTATCCAATAACTACATACCAAAAGACTTAGCCGTTTATGTATAACCAATTCGAACTTGTTCAAACTAGTTCAAGTATATAGTTTCCAATTAGTTACATTTGCATCTTTGTTGCCCCGAAAAAATATTGCAAATGGACCTTAATTTTTCGGTGAGTTTTTTTGTTTAACAATTTGGAATTTTTTTTTAGGAATGGTTTGAATTATAAATTTTATTAGCTAAAATTGTAAAATATTATTGTTTTAATGAAAATTGGGTTTAAAATTCATTTAAAGTGTAAATTTTTTTGGTAAATGATATAATTTAATTATCAAATCTAAATTTTATTACAGAATTTTTTTTTACAAAAAATCACCTTCCAATCTCACTTCCTCTATCAAAAATTTAACTAATTGTAGATATGCATACTAGCCCAAAAAAACTGTAATTTTGGGATGCATTTTGCACTAATTTATACTATTGACATTTTTTTTATAAATTTTGAGAAAATTTTTATTTTCATTAATAAAATTGCAATTTTAATTTCAACCAATTACAACAAACTAAACTGCAAATCACTTTAACTTAAAAAATTTAGGAAAAAATTAGATTCAGATTGTCTAATGTTTAGGATGTTCTCAATAAAATAGCTTATTTCCTTGAAGGTCGTAGGTTTAAAACAAAGGGATAGGGTTGCTCATTGGCCCCTTGTGACGAGGCTAGAAAGATAGGCTATCCCTGGGATAGAGGCTCAAAAACATCTAAACCTCTACTAAATCACAAATTACTGACATATCTGACTTGAAAACCATTAAATATACTCCTGAGAAATGCTGACTTTACAAAAAAAGTCCAAATAGTAAACTTTCTATAAACACAGGTATATGCTCTTTCGAAGTACTTCTAATACTTAAACAGATTCGATGCACTACCCATGCTTTCTGTACACTTTCGATAGATATTCAACAACTTACAAAAGAATGATTGAGAATTGAGATAGCCTTGATCGACCTCCAAAATTGGATCGTCCTCGAAGATTGTATTACAATTGTGATAGATGAAAGAAAATACATATTTGTTAGTATTGTTACTTTTTCAAATCAACACGTAAGCCAAGTAGGTTTGTTCATTTCATTTGCAAAAGGCTGTTCGTTTCTAGAACTGAACATGATTTGGGAACCACCCATGGACTCTGTCTTCCTCAATAGCCATGACATCCCCAAACTCAACGTTCTTTCCCTCAGATTTGAGCCTGCAATTTTCAACCTTCAAGTTTTTTCAATGGTGGTGAGTTGGTAGAAGTGAGCTGATTTATTTTTTGAAGAGAAAGGGTTTATGCGTAATGACCTTCGATTGGAAAAATTTTCCCTCTTGGGCTAGACATGAAAGGATTGTGCTCAAGAATTTGAAATAGAATTAGATATTAGACGGGAGCTGAGCAGTGAGGATGTCAAGAGATGGTGGAAAAAAAGGGGCTGGAACGAGCTGGAAAACCATCCTGGGCCCTCAGTTTGGAAGCTCATCTTGGATCAATTTATTGACATGCTAGTAATAATTTTACTTGTGCTAGTTGTTGTTTCATTTGAATTTTCTTGGATTAATGGCGATAAAGGTAGATAGCACTGTTTTTGTCGAGGCAATGGTTATTATGTAAATGGAAAATTCACTTTTAATGATGCATGGGAAGCTACAAACCCTAACTCCAAATTAATGTGGCACCTAAGTGTTACAGATACAGATACAATATCTGAGTTGGATACATCAATTTTCGTAAAATTAGGATATGAGACAGCTAAGATGTGTCCAATATATATATATATATATATATATATATATA
>LPNX011167754.1:412813-455207 GCA_001517045.1 Pseudotsuga menziesii
GTGTCAGCAATATTTTTTTATATTTTGTTTTCTTTTTAGTAACCCCTTGCAACAGTTGAAACAAGCATATACACTTACCAAAATTTCTGCTGAAATGGTCAACACGTTGGCTGAAACAATCCATACACCATCTCAACCAGAGAATACAACACGCCGAGATTTGAAACACCACTAAAATGTTTCAGCCATGCTTTAGAGGTGTTTCTTACATGGAAATGTTTTCGAAATGACAGAATGCATTTCCAGCATTTCAGGGTGAAATAACCGATTGCATAAAGTAGAAAATGACTTTAACATTGGGGAAGATATTTGAACCTTCCACGTCTCCCAAGTAAAAGCAACACTTTTACTAATCCACCGTGGGTTAATCCCCAACATACACTGCATATATAAGAGAATTTAGAATGTTAGCTTTTAACAATTAATGGTAACTATTGCAAAAGATGGCAAAAATTAATCTCATTTTTACAATCAGTTTACAAGACTCTTCCTATTTCAAATATCCACCCTGACATAGGCCATGAAGAACCTCAACAAATCAATATCTTATTTCGTAGATGAGTGTTACATATAAAGGATATAAAAATCGTATTTACAGTTAGATAATCAGATTATTAACTATAATTTACTAACTAATAACTAAAATAATATTTACAATGTAATCTCGAAGGATTATTCAACATTCCACCCTTACTCCGAAGGGAAATCTTACATGCCACGCTGTATTCTAAAATTTTCAAACTTTTCACATCCGAATGCTTTAGTAAAGATATCTGCAATTTTCTCTAAAGTAGGACAATCTGTCAGATGAATGGTTTTGGCCTCAACATGATATCGAATCAAGTGATATTTCGTTTTTATAGGTTTGGTTTGATCATGGAATTTTGGATTCTTGGTCAATTTAATTGCAGAAGTGTTGTCAACAAAGAGAGGCGTTGAAGTCATTTGTTTCTCTTGCAAGTCTTCAAGCATTTTACAGAGCCAAATGATTTCTTTTGTGGCTTGAGCTGCTACAACATATTTGGCTTCAGTTGTAGAATCAACAGGAATAGATTGCTTTCATGATATCCATGTGATAATTGCTAATCCAAGTTTCATCAAATAACCTTAAGTAGAGACCCCATGCTCTTTATCTCCATCAAAATATGAATCTGAATAACTAGTGAGATGAAAGTCTGAAACTTTAGAATATTTGATGCCATAAGATTGAGTGCCTTTTAAATATTTGAGCACTCACTTAGCTGCATTCCAATGACCTTCACAAGGATGATGCATAAACCTGGAACGTTTTCCTACAGCAAAAGTTATGTCAAGACGAGTAGTAGTAAGATAAATTAAACTTCTAACAAGCTTCCTGTACTTTGTTGGATCTTCAAATGTGCTACCTTCATTTGAAGTAATCTTTAGATTATGATCCATTGGTGTTGAAACATTATTACAATCTTGCATACCAAATTTGTTTAATAACTCTCCAACATTTTTTTTTTGAGAAAAGAAAATGTGCTTTGGTTTTTGATCTACTTCAATTCCTAAATAATAATGTAATAATCCCAAATATGTCATATCAAAACCCTTTTTCAACTCTCTTTTGATAGATACTATATAATCATCATTATTTCCTATGATAAGAAAATCATCCACATAGACAACTAGATATACAACCAATCTTCCAACTTTCTTGACAAATAAAGTTACATCATCTAGATTGAAGTGCTTATAATTCAATTTGAGAAGATGCTCAATTAAATTTTCATACCAAGCTCGGGGTGCTTGCTTCAAACCATATAAATATTTGACTAATTTGCATACCTTCTGTTCTTGACCTTTGATAGCAAATCCTTCAGGCTGAGCCATATACACATCTTCTTTTAAGTCTCCATTCAAAAAAGTGGTTTTAACATCCATATGATGTATCTTCCATCCTTTATGTGCCACTAATGAAAACAAAGTTTGAATGGTGCCCCATTTAGCTATAGGAGCAAATGTTTCTGTGTAATCAACACCTTCTTTCTATGCATACCCTTTTGCTACAAGTCTCGCTTTGTGTTTTTCAAGTGGCCCATCTAATTTATACTTATTTTTATATATCCACTTGCATCCAATCGGTTTGGTTCCAATTGGAGGGTTCACCAACCTCCATGTTCCATTTTTTATGAGAGCATCATACTATTTTTGCATTGCACTTTTCCATACATCACTATTTACTGCTTCTTGAAATGATGCAGGTTCATCAAACACATGAAAGTTTAATTCACAATCTAATGTTACAAAATCATCATACCTTTTTGGAAATGTCTAAGTCCATATTGATCTACGAACTTCTTCTTGTTTTGGTGTTTGCTCTGTTTCTTTTTTCAGGTTTTGCATTATCTATGATACTTAATTTATCCATTCCATTAACAATATCATCAACTGTCTCATCTTCTATTTCATCAACTTGTGCATTAGAATCAACAACTTGTGCAATAGAAGAACTTGTTGATATAGAAGGAAAATCCAAAACTTGACTTAGAACAGGAATCCCCCCTTCAAGGTTTGGAAGTTCATTATCCATTTCATGATAGATTTTTTTAGAATGAAATCTATCAAGCTGAGCAAGTTTTTTATCCCTACTAAGTGCATCTTTCTCAAATTCAAGAAATATAACATCTCTAGAAACAATAAACTTCCTGTTATCTTCATCATACAACCTATAAGCTTTAGAAGTATTAGAATATCCCCAAAAAATACACCTCTGACTTCTTGCTCCCAATTTATGTCTTTGTTGCTCAGGAATCAAAGCATAACATGTGGAACAAAAAATTCTAAAATGGTTGATAGCTGGAAGATGATCATGCCACATTTCATAAGGTGTTTTGTTTTGTATTGCAGCAGAAGGACATCTATTCTTAATGTAGACAGCACAAAGAACTACTTTTCCCCCAAAAATTAGCTTGACATTCTTAAAAAACATCATCGATCTTACCATATTCAACAATGTCCTATTCATACGTTCTACCACACCATTTTGTTGTGGATTATAAGGAACAATTGTTTGATGTTTAATACCATTCTCCTACAAATATTTTTCAAAAACTTTAGATGTATATTCACCACCGTTATCAGTTCGAAGGGTTCCAATATTGAGTTGAGCTTCATTTTTAATCCATAAATGAAAATTTCAAAATGTATCAAAAGCTTGAGATTTTTCTTTTAATAAATAAACCCAACACATCCTCGTAAATTCATTAATGAAAGTCATGACATATTTGTTTCCATTTGCTGATGGAATGGGCATGGGCCCACATAAATCTGAGTGAACAAGAGCAAGCTTTCTTGAAGCTCAAAACATAGAATCATTACAAGGTTGTTTACTATGCTTGCCTAAGATACAAGCATCACATGGGGACAGTTGTCTTGGAATAGTAGGAAGCCCTTGAACTCCTTTCTGTTTCATAATCCTAAGACTGTCATAATTAATATGACCAAATCTAGCATGGCACAATAAGCTAGAAGATAAATTACTATTATGCTGAACCAAATTTGCAGAATTCTGTGAATTGGATGATGTACCATTCAAATTTAAAAGTTTGTTACCTTCCATTCCATTCATTACAATCACATTATCATAAGCTCTTATAATTTCAATGATACCATCAAACATATGTATCGAGTGATTTTGTTGTCTAATTTGCACAAGAGATATTAGATTTCTCTTCAATTGTGGAACATAAAGAATGTCAAAAAGTATATAATCATCACGTCCTGATAATTTCAATCTAACAGAACCAATTCCCAAAGGTTTTAACTAAGACTTATCTACCAAATGTACTACCCCATCAATTTGATCACTAAAAGTTTCAAAGAAGTCTTTTCTAAATGTCATATGACATGTGGCTTTGGTGTCCAATAACCAAATGCCATTCCATGAAAACGAAGTACTGAAAGCTTCTTCAATTCCTAGATTACAATGTGCAACAACATAATGTGCAGATTCAAGAGAGTTACCTTTATCATTTCCTTTATCTTGTACTTGCTCTTTCTTGTTAACAATTTTATCCCAAGAAGTTCTACAATAACTAGCAGTATGACCAGTTTTTCCACATCTTTAACATTGTTTCTCTCCTTGATTAAATCTCCCCCCCCTTCCTCTGTATTGTCCTCTTTGTCCTCTACCTCGACTTCTACTTCTATTTTCATCCTTTGAAAATTCTTCTTTTGATTTGTGTCCTTTATATGCAAGACACAAAGTTTCTTCATTAGGTTTAAACTCTTTCTTCCCAAATGCTTTCTCTCCTTCCGCAATTTTCTCAACAAGTGTTTCAAAGGTCATAGCTTTCATTTGGCCACAAGCTTGAAGTGATTCTAAATAATGACTATAGGTAGGATAAAGAGATTTAATAAATGTAGTAAGTTGAATGCCAACTTTTACACCAATTGCATCAATATCATGGAAAATGGCTCTAATTTCAGAAGCAAGTTTCATTCCATCATTATCTTTTAACTCTAAGTTAAATAAATTCATTAACAATTGTATGATTTCAAGCATAGAATGTGAATCATACAAATCTTTTAGTTTCTTTAATGCTTCCCAAGCACTTTTTCTAGAAACTAAATGTCTACTTACTAATTAAGGCATAAGCCTTCTTGTCCTTGCCTTTCCATAATGCTAAATCTTTGGCATTAGTAGGTGGTACTAGTGCACTTTTATCCACTTAATCTATTGACTCTCCATATTTATTATCTTCTAAATTCTCATTTTCACAAATTCCATCCCACATATCATTAAATCATTAAAAATAAGGGTATTTTTAACTTTTTGAAACCATTCTTGATAATTTTCTTTTCCAGACAAAATAACTCCAACAATTGAAATTAAAGAATTCATTGAAATTTACTCTATAGTAAATTTTGTACAAAACACAGTGTGATATATTCTTTTCCTCTTAGCCAATGTTCTTTAAAACCTTTTTATCTTCTGAAAATATTTCCCAAAAGGTTTAATATTTCAATTTAGAAAACCTTGCACTCAAATATAAATGGCTATTTAAAAACTTTTATTTTCTAAAAAGAACTCCCCAAAGATTTGATAATTAATTTAAAGAAACCATTGCACAAAAATATAAATGGCGGCTCTCTTCTTTTTTATTTTTTTATTTTCCTTTTAAAAAAGAAAAATATTTTACAAAACAATTACCAGAAGAATTTACATGTAGTCTCCCCTTAATGTGCAATCTTTGTCTTTCTTCCACAATATTTACTAAGCATCACTCCTTTCTTGGTGATAGCTCCTTTGCTGGCTCCTCCTTCACAGGCTCCTTCTTTCTCACCAATGCTTTGCTGCCTTTGCTCTGATACCACTGACACAGACCGTGAAGAACCTCAACAAATCAATATCTTATGATGCAGATGAGTGTTACATATAAAGGATATCAAAACTGTTATTTACAGTTAGATAACGAGATTATTAACTAGAATTTACTAACTAATAACTGAAATATTATTTACAATTTAATCCGGAAGGATTGTTCAACACTCCCCACTTTAACTCTGCTCTTTGAGGAAATCGAGTTAAATTAGCTCCTCTAAATTTGTCTCAATATTGACTCCTCTGTAGGGAACGAGTCAACTACCAGTCAGATTGACTCAGTAACTCGGTAGTCTAATTCACAAGCTCGTTGTCTATCTATAAAATGGCATAGATAAAACCAACAAGTCCCCATTTTGCTTACCTGGCCCAATTTCACAATAGGCCTTTAGCAGAGCTGCCAATTATCCAAATTCCATGGGGTTTTATAGGAGCTATTATTGAAAATGTGCATCATATAGACAACATACACTTTCATATTAATGATTTTTTTTTAAATGAAGTGGTTTTCTCAAAATTTCCCAAGTCAACTCTTGAAGTATTCCTTAGTGCCAGTCCAATCTCAGTCTTCCCCACAAAATACAACATTTTTCCCAAACAACCAAAAAAGTCAATAAATAAACAAATAACTTACAAATCCTTCGATAGTTAAGAGAAAAAAATCAGACACCACATGCATTGAAGAAAATGAAAATCATACACAGTACAACTGATAACATAAAAAAAAAAATACGAGTAGTTACCCTATTTCTCCTTCAATGCTTATAAAACAAAAACCCTTGGCTTAGAACTGGGGCAAATGAACAGCAAATAACGGAAAATTTGAACGCAAATAATGGAGAAAATAAATCAAATCTACATAAAATACAACACTTAAATGCCCATCATTTTCTAAAATACAAAGCTACATAAAATACTAAATCACATGATATTGTTGTCATGCTATAGGGTAGCGATGGTGAGTCCAACTTCCCGATCAAATCTTGAATAGTTGCGTCCTTGTATAGGGGTTTGAATTTGTGAAACATTTTTGTTTTAGTGTAATGTTTTTGTGAAACAAACAATCTAATATATAATAAAATTTCTAGGAAACTTCATGAGAAGTTACAATAACCATGATTTTTAGAGTTACTATGGAATTGGTAATTCTGTGGAATTAGCAATTCTCTGCATGATGCTATTTTGGCGGAAATGACCTTGAATCATGGCTAGTTTCTGTCTTTCAACAAATTAAGAGCCCTTTCCTATACAATTGAATTATTTAGCCTTTGGGTGGTACCTTTCCCAGAAAAAACAATTTAGTTCATAATTGCTAAACATGTTTATTAAACCCTCTTCATTCCACCAGTGACCCCACCCTAGCCAAACCCCACATCAGGTTTTGTCAAGATTCTTCACTACTCATAATAAAAAAATTATAAGCTGATTTCCGAGGATGAGAGAGTCGGGAAGGCTGATAACTAGTTAAAAGTGTACTCCCAACCAAAAAAATAAAAAAAAATCTATATTTTGTTTAACATGCACATTCACAATTGAATTGGCATGAAAATGAGTTTTAACTGAGTTAAAATATAAAATATATTATTTTCCTCACAATTGTAGTAAACAAGAACCACATTTCGTGCATCCATTTACAATTTTCTTGGACGATGCAAGGCCAAACGGGACGCCTATCAAAGCTGCCTATGGAAACCGGGCAGCTTCTTCCATCATGCTAGTAAATGAAGTGACTGACTTCTTCACTCACTGCTATTCTAGTAACATCATGTGAGTAAGCAAGCAAGCAACTCGTATTCCTCATCTTCTAAGTATATAGGTGAAAAGAAAGAAACCAAACAACGAAGACAGCAGAACAGAAAAAGAAAATGAAGATTGTGTGCGACAAATAGGAGAGGTGGTTGTCGTGTGGCAGTTGATATGTGTGTGACTTGAAGTGTGTTGTGGATGGCGTTGCAATCAAATAAACAGAGTCTTGACACAATGGTTTTGGTTGTTTGTAGACCATAGATGCATCTATGTTTTATATAAAATATTGTGATGAAAGTATAAAGGATAAATGCGCCAATGAATGAATGAAAGCTCAAAGGGATTTGGATTTTCTATACCGATGTCAAACTATGTCGAATTGTGCAGTTTCCATTAAAGAGAGTATATAATAACATGGAGAATTCAAGAAACAATCCAAATTTACAATAATAGAATCCATAATGTGAAATATTAAACCAATTTGATGGATCTTTATTTTGGTTAATGAATTCAATGTTGGGCTTCACCACATGATTCGTAATATGAAGCATAATGATCTCATGATAGAAGCTACCATCCTTATGGTTCATTCTTTCCCTTTCTTGCTCGACGTGGTCTATGATGGGAAGGCCTATGGTAAGCTCTCAAGTATGGCTGCTTGTTGATATATATATTTTGGATTTGCTTGACGAGGTTAACAAGATTAGTCTACCAAGTTTATAGTAAGAATTCATTTAAAATAATGAATAAAATCAATGTTAAAAACTGGACAGAATAAGGATCAAACACATAAACCTACCTTCGTCTACCATTTCAAATCTATGCATAAGTTGCATGCAAAGGCATGGAAGCATGAAGAAAATGCTAGCAAAGAGATGCATGCAGATAGCCACATGGCCACTACAAGTGTACAGCTCCATGAACGAGCTTCGAGGTTGTCAGAGCTAATTATTTTGTATTTATCAAACCAACTACCACTGTGAATACCATTAACTCAAACTAAGCATTTTCCAATTCCATTGCTTACGTTATCACGCTGCTGGGTCTTGGGGCACAAAGACCTAAGCAAACGTCACCTGCAAAAGACCAATAGAAATTAAGTTAAATCAATATTTTAAAAATTCAAAAAATAAAAATTAATCAAATTATATTTAAAACATTTGAAAACTAAAAAATGTAAATATGCCTCTTGAATTAATTGACCTAACTAATTCCTATATATTCCCTATCCGAAACATAATAAAAATTTTACCACCTTAAGTTTTTGTTGTAGTATTAATAACTACCAAGGTAAACTACTACAATATCATAACAATATTTGGATTTCTAAATCTTACTATATAACTGTTCATTGGTTTTATTTCTGTTAATTCTTATACTATAGATATCCCTAAACCTATGCTATTATTAAGGAAAAAACTATCACATCTAATGTGTAGCATATTCACACAAAGGCTATAAGTTGGACCATACAAATTTTGTTAATGGTTATTAACATAAAATATATGTGGAGGATATAGTGATAATTTTTTCATAAAGAAAAAAGTTTAATCTTTTTTAATCAAAACAAAAGATCTGTTACAAGCTAGAAATGGATATGCCATTCATTACATCAAACTGCAGACTATTCTAGCAATGATATCAGTTCGGATAATCCACCCACAACCAAATTATCAAAAATCTATATTTACCATACTCACAAAATAAAGTCATCCACCTATGTACAACCCCCCCCCAACAAAAGTCTAACTCATAATTCACTGCTAACATTAGAAGAGATTATCATTATCTTCATGGATCATAATGCCCTCCATAAATTCTTGGACAATGAAAATACCATTAGTAAGCACCAATGCGTCCTTCAATAGAATGTCAGCCAGTCTGAGGACATATTGATATACGATCTGACAGTCATGGGTATAGATTAGTGGCTATGGTTTATCAGCGTGACACTCGAAATGTACATAAATATTTAACCCTTATATTTTCTTAGTAATTAGTAATTGTACATAAACTAGATTCGTGGCTATGGTTTATCAGCGTGCCACTCAAAATGTACATAAACTAGTTAGTAATTGTTCAATAACTGAAATGTACATAAATATTTAACCCTTACATTTTCTTACATCTCGCATACCATCAACCCGGTCCTTCAATCTCTAAATGTAGGTGATGTTCGAGGTGTAAGTTTATGATTTGGCATTTTCGTACATTGGATTCAGGGTTTTTGGGTTAGTTCCAGTTCATTACTTTATAAATTATAATTTAATGTTTTTTATAATTTAAAAAATTTAAAATTATTAATGAAAGATTTGGTTATCTATTGTTAGGATGTTATTTTTATTTAATATCATTTTTTTCACAATTATTGATAATGATAATTAACATTTATTACAACCAATTTTAAAGTAAATTTTGTTTAAAGTAAATTTTATGTGAAAAGTAAATTTCTACTTAAGTAGATAATAAACATACTATGTATCTTTTACAAAGATGTTACTTGAAAATAAGCATTATGTCCTTTTCATCCGTGTCCACCTAAAATCTATGTTTATCCTCAATAATAATATCATAAGAGTCGATAAAAAAATTCATTAAAAACTTATTCTTAATTATAAACAATATTGTTATTATAAATTTCATGAAAAACAAATTAAAAAACATTATTATTAAAATATTTTATATAAACAATATGTCAAGATAAATATTAGTATTTTCCTTAGGTTTAATTTGGAAAACTCTAAATTAGGTGATTTGATGGAAAAATATTTTTAACCTACATTTTTTATTTTATAAAATTTGAATTTAATTATGTTTTAATAGATATTATGTTAGTAAAAACATATTCAATGTATCTAAACACCACCCAAAATTTCTAAATTAGGCTATTTAGTTTAAATACAAGTGATAAATCCAACCATATGGATTTCTAAAAAATGAATTGTCCCAAAAGTTATATATCAATAAAATGATTTATAAGTTATAAATTATAATGTTATTCGTACATTGAATTCAAAGGTTTTTGGGTTAGTTCCCGTTCATTACTCTATAAATTATAATTTAATGTTTTTTTTATAATTTTAAAAACTTAAAGTTATTAACGAAGGATTTGGTCATTTAGTTTGGAATATTATCTTTATTTAAAATAAATTTTTTTACAATCATTGATGATGATGATGATGATTTACTTTTAATTAAGACCAATTTTAAATTAAATTTCATGTGAGAAGTAAATTTCTACTTAATTAAATAATAAAAACATAGTATTCATTTTTTTACAAAGACATTAGTTGAAAATAAGTAGTATGTCCTCATCTATATCCACCTAAAAACTATGTTTATCCTTAAGAATAATATCATAACAATCAATCCAAAAAATGATTAAAAACTTATTCTTAAATATAAATAATGATGATGATGATGATGATGGTTAACGTCCCCTAAGACAAAAATTTGGTCTATCGGACCTTGAAGAAGAAAATTAATTAGTTTGTTTTAAAGTTATATTTCTATGCTCAAAGAGCTTGGAGAGAAGAGTCCCAAGCTTACTATAATTTTGACAAGCTAAAAGGATAGGAATGTGTATGCAGGGCACTCTAAGAGGAAAATATTTTCATCTTCAATGTTCTTACTCTCACAAAGTGGCAGATCCTTTCTACCCAAGGATTTTTAGGGACTGTCCAACGACCAGTTTCACTGTGGAGATCATGCGAGTTCGTTCTTATCTTAGCTATAATAATTTTTTTCTTAGGATTGATTAAAACAGAGAGATAGTTTTGATCTTCAAGAGTAGGGTTGATGACCTCCTTATAATATCTTAATTTTCTTTTGGCCTCTAAATCTTTCTCACACCACAATTTTTCTTTAAACTTAGAAGCAATAATATTTTTAATGTTATTAATAATTTGCAATGCAACATTTTCATTGATCTTCTAGTGATTTAACCAAGACCTGGTATCTTTATACCACCCACGCTTGAGCCTTAGGTGATTTTGGCTGGAGTTTAAAGCTAACTTAGGGAGTCTATGGTCTCCCATGTTATTGATTTTGTTCTTGTACAATAGGATTCTAGTCATGGCTAGGCTCTCGATGGGGGAAAGACCCACTTCTATAAGGAGAATAGGATATGGTGTATTGTTTTTTATTTTGAGGTTGTAAGTTATAAAACGCTTCTGGATTTGCTCGATCTTTCTCCAAGATTCTCTAGAGATGCTGCAACCCCAAACCTCACACCCATACAAGATAATAGGAGTGACTACAGTTTCAAAGAGGAGCTTCTTTTTACCCCACATCATGAGGTTTGCAGCTTTACAGTTATTTTCAAGACCAAAGTAAGCTTTCCACCCTACGTTAATCCTTTTCTCAATGCTATAGTTCCAGTTGAGCTTGTGATGAATATCAATTACTAGGTACTTGTAAGAAGACACTTCCTCCAAGTTGCTATTGTCATACACAAAATTAGCGTATGTGTCCTTCTTGGATTTAATAATCATAACTTTTGTTTTGTCAGTGTTCACAGTCATACCCATTGTAGAGCAGAAATCTTTAAGAAGACAAAGTTGTTTATCAAGATCAGAAGAACATCTTTCCAGAAGGACAATATCGTCAACATAAAGAAGAAGGATGATGACTATTCCAGATAAGACCGTACCAGCACAGCCTGCTTCTTCTAAACAACCCTCTAACTTATCAATGTGAATGCCAAAAAGGGTAGGGGAGAGGGGGAAACCTTGTTTAACTATGATATTACACTTAATATCTTTTGACAACCCCTCATTGTTTTTAAACTTGGCAATTACATTCTCATAGAGCCTTATCGCAGCAGCTCTTAGCTCGAAAGGAACCTTAAGCTTTTCTAACCTATTCCAAAGGTTATTTCTAGGTATCGTATCGAAAGCCTTTCTAAAGTCCCTATTGTTAAAATATTGTTATGATAAATTTTATGAAAAATAAATTAAAATACATTATTATTAAATTATTTTATATAAACGATATATTAAAATAAAGATTAGTATTTTTCTCATATTTAATTTGGAGAAGTCTAAATTAGACAATTTGGCTGGAAATAAATTTTTAACGGAACTCTGACATTTTTTATTTTGGAAAATTTGATTTTAATTGTATTTTTACGTCGAAGGAATTTTCATTATGGAAACACAGTCTCAAAAGATTCTCGTCTCCCTCGTCACTAACATTTCGACACGTCCCATGGTGATTGTTGAGTTTAGCTACAACACACGCATGGTTAAAGTTTTCGGTTCCCTAGTGATTGGGGAGTTAGGTACAGCACGCGCATGTTTAAAATTTCTAGTTATTATATCCCACGATCTAGTAGGGACCGAAGAAGGTGGCATGGACTTCATCCACGTTCAAAAAACACTCAGGCTTTATTCTGTCTGTTTGTATTATTTCCGCATAACTTCTTTCTCCGCCAAGTCCATCCTTATTTTAAACTCGCTCTAGGTTATTTTTTATCGGTTTCCCTCTAAATTTGGCATAGATTTTGGCCTCTAAATTGGTATGATTTGCATGAAGAATAAAAAGAACCAGAGAGAAAATGTAGGCTATTGTAGAAAGCACGTCCATGGTTAAAATTTTCGGTTAAAATTTCTTTTATAGAGTAACTATTTAAGAATATTTTGCTAGGTACAACATGCCCATGGTTAAAATTTCCAGTTATTATATTCCATGATACGGTAGGGACCGAAGAAGGTGGCATGGAGTTGATTGGTTAAATACCCGCTCAGAATTTATTTTGTCTGTTCATATTTTGCTAAGTCCATGTTTATTTTAAACTTCGTCTACGCTATTTCTAATCAGTCTTCCTCTAAATTTGGTGGATATTGTGGCCTCTAAATTGGTACAATTTACCTAAAGAAGAAAAAGACATTGCCACTCAAATCAGGAATATTTGATAGAGAGACATTGTCACTCAAATCGTACCAAAAAATGGATTCCTTCACAAGTGAGTCGTAGGTTAGGCTTTCAATGCACCGCCCCACTGCCAAATCGTTCAGTTCTTGAGGATGAAGACACTTCTTCTAGTGTGCTCTTTTGATGGCTCTGTTTATTTAGGTATGTGGTCATGGAGGGGAAGCTACTGAGGTTGTGGGCGTTGATATTGGGTAGTATGGAAGAATTGACATGGATGCAGATGGCTCTGATAGTAGGGTTCTTGATGTCTCTCAATATAATGTCGCAAAGAAATTCAAAGGAACCTCTAAGATGGCCAATGGTTGCTATGCCGCCATCTCTGTTACTCAACCTGCACTGCTTAAATGATTGGGTGTATATCCACTAAGAGACAGCGGAGGGATACATGTTTTTAGGGGTCAATGGAGGAGGAACCTCGATGACATCGTGGGTTGCAATATGGAGATATTCATGTAGGTTTTGAAGGAAAACCTCTCAAACTTCCCCAAGGTCGAGGATTTCTATTAGGAGTTTAATGATCTGCTAGGTGATGGGACTTTAATGCGGATTTTGAGTGATGGAGGGAGAAGTTTCAAAAGATTCCTCATCTCCCTAGCCACTAAAATTTCGACACGTGTCCCTTGGTGATTGGCAACTTTAGGTACAGCACGTGCATGGTTAAAATTTTCGGTCCCCTAGTAATTGGTAGGTTTAGGTACAACATGAGAATTGTTAAAAATTTTGGTTCTTATATCCCGCAATATGACAGGGACCGATGAAGGCAGCATGGAGTTGATCCACATTCTAAAAATGCTTAGGATTTATTATGTCTCTTTGTATTCTTTGTGTGTAACTTCTTCCTTCGCCAATTCCATGCTTATTTTAAACTTGCTTTGCGATCCTTTTTATCAGTCTTCCTCTAAATTTGGTGGAGATTTTGGCCTCTAAATTGGTATGAGTTGCATGAAGAAGAAAAAAAAGTGGAGAGAAAATGTAGGCTTTTGCAAGAAGCATGCCCATGGTTAAAATTTCTTTTATAGAGTAACTATATATAAATATTTTGGTAGGTATAACACGCCCATGGTTAAAAATTTTGGTTATTATATCTGGTGATCTGGAAGGGGTTGAAGAAGGCGGTATCAGGTTGATCGATTAAATATACACTCAAAATTTATTCTGTCTATTCATACTCTACCAATTTGATCCTTATCTTAATCTCCCTCTGCGTTATTTATGATTAGTCCGCTTCTAAATTTGGTGGAGATTGTGGCCTCTAAATTGGTAAGATTTGCAGGAAGAAGAAAAAGACATTGTCACTCAAATCAGCCGTATTTGATAGCAAGATATTGTCACTCAAATAATACCAAAGCATGGCTTGCTTTACAAGTTAGTCAGAGGTCAAGATTGCAATGCACTTTCCCACTACCAAATCCTTCAGTTCTTGAGGATGTAGACACTTCTTCTGGCATGATCTTTTGATGGCTCTGGTAAGTTCAGGTATGTGGTCATGGAGGGGAAGCTATTGAGGTTGTGGGTGTTGATATTGGGTAGTATGGAAGCATTGGAATGGATGTAGATGGGTCTGATAGTAGGGTTCTTGATCACTCTCAATATATTGTCACAGAGAAATTCAAAGGAACCTCTAAGATGGGCAGTGGTTGGTATGCTGCCATCTCTGTTACTCAACATGGACCACTTATACAGTTGGGGTGTAGATATACTGAGAGACAACAAAGGGATACATGTCTTCAGGGGTCCATGGCAGAGCATCCTCGATGCTGCCATGTGTTGTAATCCATAGATCCTTGAGTATGTTTTGAAGGAAAAATTCTCCAAATTTCCCAAGGGAAAGGATTTCTATGAGGAGTTTCATGATATGTTGGGTGATGGGATATTCAATGCGGATTTTGAGCGATGGATGGAGCAGTCTCAAAATATTCCTCATCTCCTTGGCCACTAACATTCAGAAATGTGTCCCCTGGTTATTGGAGAGTTTAGATAGAATATGTGCATGGTTAAAATTTCCAGTCCCCTGGTGATTGGCGAGCTTAGGTACAACACGCGCATGGTTAAAATTTCCAGTTATTATATCCCGTGATCTGGAAGGGACCGAAGAAGGCAGCATGGAGTTGGTCCACGTTCTAAAAATTCTCAAGATTTATTATGTCTATTCGTGTTCTTTCCGCATAAATTCTACCTCCATCAAGTCCATCCTTATTTTAAACTCGCTCTACGTCCTTTTTGATTGGATGCCTCTAAATTTGGTGGAGATTTTGGCCTCTAAATTGGTACTATTTGTAGGAAGAAGAAAAATACATTGTCACTCAAATCAGCCGTATTTGAAAGGAAGACATTGTCACTCAAATCCTACAAAAATGTTTCTTACTTTACAAGTTAATTGGAGGTAAGGATTTCAATGCACCACCCTACTGCTAAATCCTTCAGTTCTCGAGGATGCACACACTTCTTTTGGTGTGCTCTTTTGATGGCTCTAGTTATTTACATATGTGGTCATGGAGGAGAAGCTACTGAGGTTGTGGACATTGGTATTGGGTAGTATGGAAGCATTGACATGGGTTTAGATAGGTGTGATAGTAGGGTTCTTAATGACTCTCAATATATTGTCACAGAGAATTTAAAAGGAACCTCTAAGATGGCCACTGGTTGGTATGTTACCATCTCTCTTACTCAACCTACATCGCTTATACGATTGGGGTGTATATCTACTGAGAGATAGCGGAGGGATACATGTGTTTAGGGACCCGTGGTGAAGCAACCTAGACGTCATCATGTGTTGAAATTCAGAGTTCCTTGAGTACGTTTTTGAGGAAAATTTCTCCAACCTCCCCAACGGTCAAGATTTCTATGAGGCGTTTCATGATATACTAGGCGATGGGATATTCAATGCGGATTTAGAGTGATGGAGGGAGAATTATCAAAATATTCCTCATCTCCCTGCCCACTAACATTCTGGCACATGTCCCCTAGTGATTGGACAATTTAGGTACAACACATACATGGTTAACATTTTCGGTTCCATAGTGATTGTCAAGTTTGGTATAGCATGCGCATGGTTAAAATTTCCGGTTATTATATCTCATGATCTAACAGGGACCGAAGAAGGTGGCATGGAGTTCATCGATGTTCTGAAAACACTCAAGATTTATTCGTTATGTTTGTATTCTTTCCGCATAACTTCTTCCTCCGCCAAGTCCATCCTTATTTTAAACTCGCTCTATGTTCTCTTTGATCGGTTTGCCTCTAAATTTGGTCTAGATTTTGGCCTCTAAATTGGTATGATTTGCATGAAGAAGAAAAAGAACCGAAGAGAAAATGTAGGCTATTGCAAGAAGCACTACCATGGTTAAAATTTCTTTTATAGAGTAACTATTTAACAATATTTTGGTAGGTACAACATGCCCATGGTTAAAATTTCCAGTTATTATATTCCATGATATGAAAGGGACCGAAGAAAGCGGCATGGAGTTGATCAGTTAAATACCCGCTTAGAAGTTATTCTATCTGTTCATACTTCTCTAATTCCATATTTATTTTAAAATCGCTCTATGCTATTTCTCATCAGTCTTCCTCTAAATTTGGTGGATATTGTGGCCTCTAAATTGGTACGATTTACAGGAAGAAGAAAAAGACATTTCCACTCAAATTAGGCATATTTGATAGAGATACATTGTCACTCAAAATCGTACCAAAGTGTGGCTTCCTTCATTAGTTATTAAGAGGTCATGATTTCAATGCACTGCCCCACTGCCAAATCCTTCAGTTCTTGAGGATGAAGGCACATTTTCTAGCGTGCTCCTTTGACGACTCTGTTTATCTAGGTATGTGGTCATGGAGGAGAAGATACTAAGCTTATGGAAGTTGATATTGGGTAGTATGGAAGCATTGAAATGGATGCAGTTGGGTCTGATAGTAGGGTTCTTGATGGCTCTTAATATATTATCACAGAGAAATTAAAAGGAACCTTTAAGATGGCCAGTGGTTGGTATGCTGCCATATCTATTACTTAACCAGAACCGCTTATATGATTTGGGCATAGATTTGCTAAGATATAGTAGAGGAATACATGTGTTCATTGGTCCATGACGGAGCAACTTTGACGTCGTCGTGTGTTGCAATCGAGAGATCCTCGAGTGCTTTTTGAAGGAAAACTTCTCCAACTTTTCCAAGGGCCATGATTTCTATGAGGTGTTTCATGATCTTCTAGGCGATGGGATATTCAATGCAGAGTTTGAGCTATGGAGGGAGAAGTCTCAAAATATTTCTTGTCTCCTTGCCCACTAAAATTCTGACACATGTCCCATGGTGATTAGCAAGTTTAGGTACAACACGTGCATGGTTAAAATTTTTGGTCCCCTGGTGATTGACGATATTAGGTATAGCATGTGCATGGCTAAAATTTTCGATTATTATATCTCGTGATCTGACATGAAGCAAAGAAGGCGGAAAGGAGTTGATCGATGTTCTAAAAAGGACCAGGATTTATTCTGTCTGTTCGTATTATTTCTGTGTAAATTTTTCCTCCGCCAAGTCCATCCTTATTTTAAACTTGCTCTGTGTTCTTTTTTATTGTTCTTCCTCTAAATTTGCTGGATATTTTGGCCTCTAAATTGGTACGATTTGCATGAAGAAGAAAAATAACTAGAGATCAAATGCAAGCTATTGCAAGAAGCATGCCCATGGTTAAAATTTTTAGTTAAAATTTATTTTACAAAGTAACTATTTAAGAATATTTTTGTAGGTACATCATACCCATGGTTAAAATTTCTAGTTAGTATATCCTGTGATCCAGCAGGGACCAAAGAAGGCGGCATAGAGTTGATCGGCAGGGATTCAAGGGATTTTGGGTTAGTTCATGTTCATTACTCTATAAATTATAAATTAATGTTTTATTTTATAATTTAAAAACTTAAAGTTATTAACGAAGGATTTGGTCATTTAGTTTGGAATATTATTTTTATTTAAAATAATGTTTTTCACAATCATTGATGATGATGATAATAATTTACTTTTATTAATTAAAACCAATTTTAAATTAAATTTCACGTGAGAAGTAAATTTCTACTTAATTAAATAATAAAAACATAAGATTAATTTTTTACAAAGACATTACTTGAAAATAAGTAGTCTACCCTCATCTATGTCCACCTAAAAACTATGTTTATCCTTGATAATAATATCATAAGAATCAATAAAAGTAATAATTAAAAACTTATTCTTAAATACAAACAATATTGTTATTATAAATTTTATGAAAATCAAATTAAAAAAAAATATTATTAACTTATTTTATATAAACAATATATTAAGATAAGGTTCGTATTTTTCTCATATTCAATCTGGAGAAGTCTAAATTAGACAATTTGGCCGGAAGTAAATTTTTGAAGGAAATTTGACATTTTTCATTTTGTAAAATTTGATTTTAATTGTATTTTTATGCCGAAGGAATTTTCATTATGGAGACGCAGCCCCAAAATATTCTCATCTCCCTAGTCACTAACATTTCGACACATGTCCCGTGGTGATTGTTGAGTTTAGGTACAACATGCACATGGTTAAAATTTCTGGTTCCCTAGTGATTGGTGAGTTTAGGTACAACACATGCATGGTTAAAATTTCCGGTTATTATATCTTGTGATCTAGCAGGGACCGAAGAAGGCGGCATGGAGTTCATCCACGTTCTGAAAATGCTCAGGATTTATTATGTCTGTTTGTATTCTTTCCGCATAACTTCTTCCTCCGCCAAGTCCATCCTTATTTTAAGCTCGCTCTATGTTCTTTTTGATCGGTTTGCCTCTAAATTTGGAAGATATTTTGGCCTCTAAATAGGTATGATTTGCATGAAGAAGAAAAATAACCAGAGATAAAATGTAGGCTATTCCAGGAAGCATGCCCATGGTTAAAATTTCTGGTTAAAATTTCTTTTATAGAGTAACTATTTAAGATTATTTTGGTAGGTACAACATGCCCATGGTTAAAATTTCCAGTTATTATATTCCATGATACGGTAGGGACCGAAGAACGCAGCATGTAGTTGATCAGTTAAATACCCGCTTAGAAATTATTCTATCTGTTCATACTCCACCAAGTCCATCTTTATTTTAAACTCCCTCTACACTATTTCTTATCAGCCTTCCTCTAAATTTGGTGGATATTGTGGCCTCTAAATTGGTAAGACTTACACAAAGAATAAAAAGACATTGCCACTCAAATCAGGCGTATTTGATAGAGAGACATTGTCACTCAAAGCATACTAAAGAATGGCTTGCTTCACAAGTTAGTCGGAAGTCAGGATTTCAATGCACCGCTCCACTGCCAAATCCTTCAGTTCTTGAGGATGAAGACACTTATTTTGGCATGCTCTTTTGACAACTCCGGTTATTTAGGTATGTGGTCATGGAGGGGAAGCTAATGAGGTTGTGGGCATTGATATTGGCTAGTACGAAAGAATTAACATGGATGCAGATGGGTCTGATAGTAGGGTTCTTAATGGTTCTCAATATAATGTCACAAAGAAATTCAAAGGAACCTCTAAGATGGTGAGTGGTTGGTATGCTTCCATCTCTGTTACTCAACTTGCACCGCTTATGCGATTGGGGTGTAGATTTGTTGAGAGACAATGGAGGGATACATGTGTTTAGGGGTCGATGGAGGAGGATCCTCGACAACTTCGTGTGTTGCAATCTAAAGATCCTCGAGTACGTTTTTAAGGAAAACCTCTCCAACTTCCCCAAGGTCTAGGATTTCTACAAGGAGTTTCATGATCTGCTAGGCGATGGGATCTTCAATGCAGATTTTGAGCAATGGAGGGAGCAGTTTCAAAATATGCCTTATATCCCTAGACACTAACATTCTAACATGTGTCCCCTGGTGATTGGCGAATTTAGGTACAAAACACACATGGTTAAAATTTCCGATCCCCTGGTGATTGGCGAGTTTAGCTACAACATGCACATGGTTAAAATTTCTGGCTATTATATCCCGCAAGACAAAAGGGATTGAAGAAGGCGGCATGGAGTTGATCCATATTCTGAAAATGATCAGGATTTATTATGTCTCTTTGTATTATTTTTGCGTAACTTCTTCCTCATCCAAGTCCATCCTTATTTTAAACTTGATCTGTGATCTTTTTGATCGGTCTTTGTCTAAATTTGGCAAATATTTTGGCCTATAAATTGGTATGAGTTGCATGAAGAAGAAAAAGAACCAGAGAGAAAATGTAGGCTATTGCAGAAGCATGCCCATGGTTAAAAATTTTGGATAAAATTTGTTTTACAGAGTAACTATATAATAATATTTTGGTAGGTACAACACACCCATGGTTAATCCCTTGATCTGGCAGGGACCGAAGAAGGAGTCATGGGGGTTGATCGATTAAATATACGCTCAAAATTTATTCTATCTGTTCATACTCTACCAAGTCCATCCTTATTTTAAACTCCCTCTGCATTATTTATGATCAGTATGCTTCTAAATTTGGTGGAGATTGTGGCCTCTAAATTGGTACGATTTGCATGAAGAAGAAAAAGATATTGTCACTCAAATCAGCCGTATTTGATAGAAATATATTGTCACTCAAATCGTACTAAAGAGTGGCTTGCTTCACAAGTTAGTCAAAGGTCAGGATTTTAATGCACTTGCCCACTGCCAAATCCTTTAGTTCTTGAGGATGTAGACACTTCTTCTGGTGTGTTTTGATGACTCCGGTTATTTAGGTATGTTGTCATGGAGGGGAAGCTACTAAGGTTGTGGGGATTGATATTGAGTAGTATGGAATCATTGACATGGATGTAGATGGGTCAGATAGTAGGGTTCTTGATCGCTCTCAATATATTGTCACAGAGAAATTCAAAGGAACTTGTAAGATGGGCAGTGGTTGGTATGCTTCCATCTCTGTTACTCAACCTGGACCGCTTATACAATTGGGGTGTAGATTTCCTAAGAGAAAAAAGAGGGATACATGTGTTCAGGGGTCCATGGTAGAGAAACCTCGATGCCTCCATGTGTTGCAATCCAAATATCCTTAAGTACATTTTGAAGGAAAACTTCTCCAACTTACCCAAGGGAAAGTATTTCTATGATGAGTTTCATGATATGTTGGGCGATGGGTCTCCAATGCAGATTTTGAGCAATGGAGGGATCAGTCTCAAAATATTCCTCATATCCTTGGCCACTAACATTCAGAAACGTGTCCCCTAGTGATTGGAGAGTTTAGGTACAATACGTGCATGGTTAAAATTTCCAGTCCCCTGGTGATTGGCAAGTTTAGGTACAACACGTGCATGGTTAAAATTTCTGGTTATTATATCTTGTCATTCGGCAAGGACTGAAGAAGGTGACATGGAGTTGATTCACGTTTTGAAAATGCTTAAGCTTTATTATGTCTGTTCGTATTCTTTTCACATAACTTCTTCCTCCACCAAGTCCATCCTTATTTTAAACTCACTCTAGGTTCTTTTTGATCTGTCTGCCTCTGAATTTGGCAGATATTTTAGCCTCTAAATTGGTATGATTTGCGTGAATAAGAAAAAGAACCGGGGAGAAAATGCAATTTATTAATGTAGGAAGCATGCCCATGGTTAAATTTCTTTTACAGAGTAACTATTTAAGAATATTTTGGTAGGTATAGTACACCCATGGTTAAAATTTTTGGTTGTTATATCCGTGATCTGGCAGGGACCGAAGAAAACAACATGGAGTTAATTGGTTAAATACACGCTCAAAATTTATTCTGTCTGTTCATACTCCACCAATTCCATGCTTATTTCAAACTCCCTCTACATTATTTATGATCAGTCTACCTCTAATTTTGGTGGATATTGTGGCCTCTAAATTGGTACAATTTGTGGGAAGAAGAAAAAGACATTGTCACTCAAATCAACCATATTTGAAAGCAAGACATTGTCACTCAAATCCTACCAAAGAGTTTCTTACTTCACAAGTTAGTTAGAGGTAAGGATTTCAATGCACCACCCCACTGCTAAATCCTTTAGTTCTCAAGGATGCAGACACTTCTTTTGGCATGCTCTTTTGATGGCTCCGGTTATTTAGGTATGTGGTCATGGAGGAGAAGCTACCAAGGTTGTGGACATTGATATTGGGTAGTATGGAAGCATTGACATGGATGTAGATGGGTGTGATAGTAGGGTTTTTAATGACTCTAAATATATTGTCACAGAGAACTTAAAAGGAACCTCTAAGATGGCCATTGGTTGGTATGTTTCCATCTCTCTTACTCAACCTACACTTCTTATACGATTGGGGTGTATATCTACTGAGAGATAGAAGAGGGATACATGTCTTTAGGCGTCTGTGGAGGAGCAACCTTGACACCATCATTTGTTGCAATTTAGAGATCCTTGAGTATGTTTTCGAGGAAAATTTTTCCAACTTCCACAAGGGTCAATATTTCTACGAGGAGTTTCATGATCTGCTGGGCGATGGGATCTTCAATGCGGATTTCAAGCGATGGAGGGAGCAATATTGAAAGATTCCTCATCTCCTTGCTCACAGAAATTTCAACACATGTCCCCTGGTGATTGGACAACTTAGTTACATCACGTGCATGGTAAAAATTTCTGGTCCCCTGGTGATTGGCTAGTTTAGGTACATCAAGCACATGGTTAAAATTTTCTGTTATTATATCCCATGATTCAGCAGGGACTGAAGAAGGTGATATGGAGTTGATCCAAATTCTAAAAATTCTTAGGATTTATTCTATCTGTTCATATTCTTTCCGCATAACTTCTTCCTTTGCCAAGTCCATCCTTATTTTAAACTCACTTTGCAATTTTTTTATCGGTCTACCTCTAAATTTGGCGGAGATTTTGGCCTCTAAATTGATATGATTTACATGAAGAAAAAAAGAACAGGAGGTAAAATGTAGTCTATTGAAGGAAGCATGCCCATGGTTAACATTTTCAGTTAAAATTTATTTTATAGAGTAACTATTTAAAAATACTTTGGTAGGTACAACATGCCCATAGTTAAAATTTCTTGTTATTATATCCCGTGATCCAGCAGGGACTGAATAAGGAAGCATGGAGTTGATCGGTTAAATACATGCTCAGAATTTATTCTGCCTGTTCATACTCTGCCAAGTTTGTCCTTATTTTAAACTCCCTCTCCATTATTTCTGATTGTTCTACCTCTAAATTTGGTAGAGATTGTGGCCTCTAAATTGGTACGATTTGTAGAAAGACGAAAAAGACATTGTCACTCAAATTGTAAAAAAAGTGTGGCTTGCTTCACAAGTTTGTTTGAGTTCAAGCTTTCAATGCACCACCCCACTGCCAAATCCTCCAGTTCTTGAAGATGCAAACACTTTTTCTGGCGTGCTCCTTTTACGGCTCTATTTATTTAGGTATGTGGTCATGGAGGAGAAGCTACTAAGGTTATGGGAGTTGATTTTTGGTAGTATGGAAGAATTGACATGCATGCAGTTGGGTTTGATATTAGGGTTCTTGATGTCTCTCAATATATTATCACAGAGAAATTCAAACGAACCTCTAAGATGACCAGTGGTTGGTATGCTTCCAGCTCTGTTACTCAACCTGCACTGCATATACGATTAGGATGTAAATATTCTAAGATATAGCATAGGGATACACATGTTCAGGGGTCCATGTCAGAGAAACCTCGACATCATTGTGTGTTGAAATCCGGAGATCCTCGAGTACTTTTTTAAGGAAAACTTCTCCAACTTCCCCAAGGGCCATATTTCTATGAGGAGTTTCATGATCTGCTGGGTGATGGGATCTTCAATGCTGATTTCAAGCGATGGAGGGAGAAGTTTCAAAATATTTCTCGTCTTTTTGGCCAATAAAATTCCGACACGTGTCCCCTGGTGATTAGTGAGTTTAGGTACAACATGTGGATGGTTAAAATTTCCGGTCCCCTGGTGATTGGAGAGATTAGGTACAGCACGTGCATGGTTAAAATTTCTGGTTATTATATCCTGTGATATGACATGGACCAAAGAAGGTGGAAAGGAGTTGATTGACATTCTAAATATGATTAGGATTTATTCTGTATGTTCATATTTTTTCCACGTAACTTTTTCCTCCGCCAAGTCCATCCTTATTTTAAACTCGCTTTGCGTTCTTTTTTATCGTTCTGCCTCTAAATTTGTTGGATATTTTGGCCTCTAAATTGGTACGATTTGCATAAATAAGAAAAAGAACTAGAGAGAAAATGCAAGATATTGCAGGAAGCACTCCCATGGTTAAAAGTTTCAGTTAAAATTTCTTTTACAGAGTAACTATTTAAGAATATTTTGGTAGGTACATCACACCCATGGTTAAAATTTCTAGTTATTATATCCAATGATCCAGCAAGGACCGAAGAAGGTGGCATAGAGTTGATTGGTTAAATACATGCTCAAAATTGATATTGTCTGTTCATACTCTGCCAAATCCATAATTATTTTAAACTCCCTCCACGTTATTTCTGATTGGTCTGCCTTTAAATTTGGCAAAGATTATGGCCTTTACATTGGTACGATTTGTAGGAAGAAGAAAGAGACATTGTCACCCAAATCAACCGTATTTGATAGCAAGAAATTGTCACTGAAATCATACCAAAGTGTGGCTTTCTTCACAAGTTAGTCGGAGGTCAGGATTTCAATGCACCTCCCCACTACGAAATCCTTCAGTTCTTGAGAATGTAGACACTTCTTCTTGTGTGTTATTTTGACGGCTTCGGTTATTTAGGTATGCGGTCATGGAGGGGAAGTTACTGCATTTGTGGGCATTGATATGGGGTGGTATGGAAGCATTGACATGGATGTCGATGGGCTTGATAGTAGGGTTCTTGATGGCTCTCAATATAATGTCACAAATAAATTCAAAGGAACCTCTAAGATGGCCAATGGTTGGTATGTTTCCATCTCTCTTACTCAAACTGCACTGCTTATACGATTCGGGTGTATATCTGTTGAAAGACAACGAGGGGATACATGTGTTTAGGGGTCGATGGAGGAACAACACTGATGCCATAGTGTGTTGCAATCTGGAAATCCTCAAGTACTTTTTGAAGGAAAACTTCTCCAACTTCCCCAAGGTCCAGGTTTTCTACGAGGAGTTTCATGATCTACTGGGCGATGGGATCTTCAGTGTATATTTTGAGTGATGGAGGAAGCAATTTCAAAATACCCCTCGTCTCCCTGACCACTAACATTATGACATGTGTCCCCTGGTGATTGGAAAATATAGGTACAACATGCGCATGGTTAATGTTGGGGCGCACACCTTAACAAGCCCTTAAGTTGGGTAACCCCGGGGTTTTTGTGCGGAGTTATGACTCAAGTTAGTCTTAGGGGTGTCGGGGGTAAGTCAAAGCCCCTTTTTGTAATAAACCCATGGTTTAAGTCCATGGTTTAGGGTTGGGGTGCCCTTTGTTTAAGACCATAGTTTTGGAAATATTGCACTGTATAAATAGGCACTTTTGTAAGGAAAAGAAATTAGGCTTTTGTGTATAAGGAATTACTATAAAGCTAAGGCTATTTGGTAAGAAAAGGTCAAGTCCCAGCTGTGTGCGTGGACAACCTTTGCAGCTGTGTGTGCAGAGGGTTTTATTGTAAGAGGTTAAGGAGATCTAAAGCTATGTGCACAGAGGCCTCCAACTGTGTGCGCGGCTTTAAGGACTTGAAGGGATTTGCAGCTGAGTGCGCAGATCAGAACTGTGATTTTGATGCAAGTTGAATAAAACGCAGTTCTGTGGACGTAGCCCCTACACTGGGGGTGAACCACGTTATATATGGTGTTGTGGTTCTTATGTTATGTTTGTTATATTCTTTTATGCATTAATAATTATATAGAAAATATGATAAGAAAGATCACTGTTTAGTTAAGTAGCTTCGCTGTGAATTCCCAGTAAAGGGTTAAGCAAGTCATTGAGTGTTTATCTATCTGCGAAGTTATATATGTGAATGTCGTAGCTCTGTGTTAATTGATTTTAAGCTATTAAAGACTAAAGGTACAGTAATATCCTTCTTCTGCTTGTAGAAACCTGATTCTGCGGCACCCCATAGCGGTTTCGGGTGAGACTGTAACCTTCTCACAGGTTGTTGCCGAAAGGGCCAACACTGTGGGTCTTTTGTTGGTGCGAAGCAAAAGGTATAAACCCGGGTTTGCCCTATTTCCCAACAGAGTGGTTCCGTTTCCGGTTGAACTCAATATCTGCACAAGAGGGGTTTACGTCGTACCTCGAGGGCTATGTTCTAGAGGCCCCTTGTGAAGGAAATCGGCGATTGGCTTGACAAGACCTATCTGAAATTCGCTAAGCAAGAGAAAAAAAATCCGCGTCATAGCGCAAGAGACGTTTTGCAAAGGTATGTTTTCTGTGATGCTTATGAAATTTTCTTTGGTAGTATCCACATAGAGTTGCACCAGTGGTTATCCAGATTGGCCGAGAGAAGAACGAACTTCCACGAAGGGCGGTTTTTTGTTTGGACCCCCACAAGAGTTAATCTAGTGAAAAGCGTGAACAACGAGATATCCTGCGCGGTTGATTTCTGGACCACGCGGACCCTTGAGGCCTTTGTGACGAATTTTTCCATCGACGCGAGCACTTCCTTTACCGAAGCCGAGCGACAGTTCTTCCAAGGACCAAGGGGTAAGCTTTTGAATTTATTGAGTTTGAGAATTAAAATGCTATTAGCCGAAAAAGGAATCTTGGTGATTGAATCAGACTGTTAGATTTTGTATTACTAACATATGTTTGCAAGTGAAAATACCCTCACTGAGCAAAGTGGTTTGCTGCGAAGTGGAAAGAGGTACAAGAGAGATTTTGGTTCCTACTCCTTAGGTCCGGATACCGTGTCTTCCCCTGTCAATCCTGTCGATTAAGTCCCTGAAGAAAACCCTCCGGTTACCTGTTACCCCTGAAATTTCGTCGTAGTATGAAAGTCATCCTAGCTCGAGTTTTCCTCTCACATGTCAGTATACCCCAACAAGTCCCCCCCGTGATCTACCATGGCCCACCTGACCGATGATATTAAGCTCCCTGTTTTCAAAGGAACTGGATCAGAGGATCTAGAACAATTCTGGTTTTTATGTGAACCAGTGTGGAATGCTAAGAACATTACAGATCCAGCTGAAAGAAGCACGCAGCTCATCACTTCTTTCTGGGAAGCCATGCACGATTATCTTGATCCTAGCACATCAGTAGAATCCATGCAGCAATATCAGCATGAGTTTCAACCACAAGATGATTCGACGGATAAAGTAAGTACACTGTCCTCCTTTTTACAGAGCTGTATGAAACTCTTGCGGAATCAGAATGCTTTAAAGGAGTTGCAAAAAGTTCTTGCTTTCACAAAACCTTAGAGAAGAGTTGATAAGGATAAAACTGTTAATCGTGTCCGAAGAACTGGTAGGGAAATGAGATTGAATGTTCAGATAGGGGAGTATGATATGACTGATGTCATTCTGGATCTAAGATCAGACATAAATGTTCTAACCAAGCAAACCTGGGCGCAAATGGGAAAACCTGCCCTTGATTGGTCCCCTATACAGTTGAGGTTAGCCAATCAGCAAAGGATTGTGCCCCTAGGGAGATTCCTTAGTGTTCCAATAGATATTGATGGGGTCAGTACTCAGGCGGATTTCGAATTTATTGAGATCGTTGATGACAGCATTCCCTATCCAGCCCTATTAGGAATTGAGTGGGCAATGGCCAATGCTGCAGTCATTGACCTTAAGACAAGACAGATGACCTTCGAAGGAAAAGGTTTGAAAGTTATAATACCCCTAGACCCGTCCCAAGGAGAAAGATATACAGAACCAATCAGAGACGAAGAACAGGATGTTCTGGAGCACATTTATAATATCACAGCACAGGAAGAAGATTATATTGACCCCACTGCCGAAGGTATTATGGATTGGGAGTGCGATAGCTCCTGTATGACCGAATCAGATGATGGTTTAGAGAGCTAGCAGAACCAAATATATGAACTACATGGCCATAGATGCGCCAGAATTACCAAGTCCCTCAGATGGCTTAGTTCACAGACAAGAACCTTACCCGCTTCTGAGAGTTCGACAGACCCAGAGCAGTCCATTGTGCCAGCACCCACACAGAGGCTGGAGTCACAGAAACTAGAAAGTTGGGATTCAGCATTAGGAATCACCGCCGCCAGAAGATGGACTGCCCATAAGAATTACAGTCCTAGATGGAAAACCTGTCAGACATTCCTGTGCCTAGGATTTGTGCATCAACTCCAAAGGGCGCACAGCAGGGTCAATGGGCAGAGTCGGCCACAACACTTGGAGCACTGCTATGAAACATGGAAGCTTATACCTTGTAAAGAGTGGATACATAGGTTTCTCCATATCCAGGCACCTGTAGTCAAAAACTGGTACATGAAGGTTGGGCTTCAACATGATAATGTGTCTGGCGATAAAGAAATAGCCCAGTTTCGCCCAGGTTGGACGGCATGAAACACTAAGGGAGCGAAGCTCATTGTTTGGTCGCAGAAATTCTCCACATATGTCGAATGTCATTATGGTGACGAAGGTCCTTATTATGACACATTTGTGGTACTGATTGCGACGCAGCATAGAAGCTGACCGTTGGAACCCTGCCGTTTCGGCGGCATCGGTACTTTAATTGCCTTAATTGTCTGTCCTAGGGATATCTCCCGAAATCTAGCCTCATGGAAAGATGATCTCTATCAGATTTGGGGCTTTCAATGCACATTTATGACTGAGTTAATCTATGTATTGTATAGGAAGCCAACTGGGCAGGGGGAATTCACATTCTACATTTCCTTGAGTTTCACGATCGAGCCTATGTCCATTGAGCAAGACCTTCAAGATTTATTGAGAGAATTTGAACAGGTGGGGCTGCAGAACATTGTCCACTCCCCACCTGCGTCTGCAGCACGTGAGGAAATTCTACCAGCACCAACCCCACCATTGCAAACACGGTCTGCCAGGAAACAGTTCAAACCCGAAGTTCGCTCTAAGCGAAACGAAGATCGACATAAACAATCCGGACAAACATCGGAGGATTCTGGAATGGATCCACCTGGTTCAGTCGAAATCCCAAAAGAGGGAGGGGAGAATATTGCACTGCGACTGCCGCCATATGTTCCACCTCTTCAACCTGGAGTTAAGCCACCTCGGTGGAACAAGCAGTTCACAATATGCACCCCTTCACTACCACCAGGTGTGCAACTGGTAGGGATCATGACAGGAAAGATAGACCGGCTTAAGTATGCCGACCATGACACAAGCGATTGTGGCAAGTTTCCACAGTTCGCACCAGAAATGTATTTGCACTTGGTCAAATACGATGGGGTGACATTACTAGAAGTAAAACAGTGGGCTGCCGGTCTGGATCATGCTGGTCTGCTGAAGATGCTCGACGTTCCCCATTTTGGTTGTGGCGCACACGTAACCATCATTAGAGGAATTTTGGGGTCTAAAATGGGTCTCCTAAGGAAAATAATAAAATAATAGTTATAATAATAAAATAATATTGATTAATTTTGGAGGAAGAAAGAAAAAAACTACTTTTTGTGTTCGTATTTTCAACATATCTCCCTGTGTTTTTACTCAAATTTCGATCGGGAGAGCTCGTTGGATGTGAAATTTGATTTCGCATCCAACGAGTACCCACACTGCATACTTTTTATGGACCCCGCTACCCCAAAAACAAGAAATACCTGAAAAAATGTGATGATGATGTCATCATCACATTTTTTCAGGTATCAGCAGCTAGCACTAGTGCATGACGACCACCTCTGGATAGGAGACAAGAAGATTCCTATCAACAGCGAGCTCATCCAGAGGATTACTGGTTTACCAATTGCGGGGCCTAATCTGACGATTGAGTTCCCTTCGAAGCATGAGGATACGAAGCTCACGCAAACCATGAAGGAATGCTTCGGCCTGACGAAGGGAAAACGCAGGTATCACACTTCTGCGATTCAGGAAAATCACATTCGCTTCGCAGCCGAACTTCTATCATGCAAAGTCATACGGAAGTGCAGACCAACTGAAGTACCTGCTCCAGTCATCAGAATTGCTATGAACTGCACCGAAGGCTACAGCTACAACTGGGCAGCGTATCTGGTGCAGGAATTCCTGGAAGATGCTCGCGACGCACAGGAGAAAGGTAGTCCCTTCCATTACTCATGGCCGCTTGTAATCATTGCACTAGTAGGATGGAAAGAACCTACTGAGGCACAGTTTGTCGATGTACCAGCGCACATATGATGAACATCTTGTATGAGTTCGTAAAAACCACGTGGCTCAATAAATAGGTATTCTTGCATTACGATGGCGCAACTACCTTCAGTGCCGACATGCACTATATTTTCATCCAGGCTTGCGCAGACCCAAAGCATCAATGGTTCAAGTTACCATATATAGTCACTGAGGCTGATATCAAGACAGTAGTTCAACACTGGCCGGCTGAATGGTTGAAAGATGTAGGAAAAAAACCCCACATTCCAGTCCCTATAGTTACCAATGTGGGCGCAGGGCCTAGTAACACGCAACAGCAAGCCCCCCTGGAAGACAGCGAAGAACAGACTGAGTCACAGCAAAATGATAGTGACCAGGGTGGAGGAGAGGAAACCGAAGAAGAAGAAGGACAGGACTCGGTTAAAACTAATCCAGACCCTAATAAGCAGGATAAGCGCAAGACACCAGAAGTAGAGGAAGTGAACAATCCGCAATCCCAAAAGAAAGAAAAGGCGTCAAAAGATAGGAATATTGACGAGGCACCAGGATTGACTAGTGATGAGCTTGATGAGGCTTTGTTGAAGTCTACTGAAGTCATCACCAAGAAATGGTCGAAATTTGCAGCTGTACATTTGGATGCCATCAATGGAGTAGCACAGCACATAGTGGAGCTCAAGGACTTAGCAACAAACACAGTGATGGGCACAACAGCAAGCAGTACCCCGGTAAATGTGCAACTAGACCAAAGGAAATGGCTAGCTCGTGAAAACAAGGGTCGAGTGTCAAGCGCTGCCCTCATAATCACTGATGCCGCATCCCGCGCAGAAATGAACATGATAGTAGGAATTGATTATACCAAGATGACTATGTTAGAATTGCATCTCTGCCAGTCATCTATCATGAAGGAATTCCAGGCACGGGATCACTACTCGCAACAATAGTTGGAGGATACCAGGAAACAGAAAGATAACCTCACCGCACAGCTGGAGGCCGCAGAGCACAGAAAGAAAGATGCAGAGCGTAAGTGAATTACATTGGTACGTGTTTTGGACGAGGCCTGTCGAAGTCTCCCTGACTTCGACGTACAGCTGGTGGAAGAGCCGGAACAAATATTAGTCAAGCTAAAAGACTATGCACAGCAGTCTCGCAATGAAATTGAGAAGCTTAAAGCAGAACATGAGATCCAGATCGAGGAGCTTCAACGTCGTGATCCTCCGGGAAGTCCACCTGAAGTCAAGGAACAACGCCGCGCTGACATTCAAGCATCCGCAACGAAAATTTCAGATATTGTGGGTAGCGCAACAAGAATGTTGGACGAAAGTGTTGAGGTCTGGACCCAGCTACAGGAACATCTAGAAGCCGGACAGCTGCAAAAATCCATCACACAGCGACAGATAGAATTGGATGCAATAAAAGCCGCAATTAATACTTTACCGCCTATGGAGAAAATGCTCAAGGTAAAGCGAAGCAATGAACTCCAGCAGGAAATTGAGTCATGTAGAGTGAAAGCAACAAAAGTGGACAATAATATGAAACCACTTATCAGTGAAGATTTCGAGTTAAGTACTGCTGTGGACACCCAACTGAATGTTCTAAAAGAATACCATACATTTACGCAGCAAAAGGTCAACAAAACATCAGCCGAGGTATTACAGGAGTTGGTCGACAGGGAGCAGGCAGCAGACAGTATCATGCGGAATCTCAAAAAACAATTCACTATCCTCACGAATAAAGTTTTCCTACCAGAGGATCAACAGAGTGACCCGGGACGGGCCACTGGTGAGTCTTAGGGGCCTGTTGGGGCGTGCACCTTAACAAGCCCTTAAGTTGGGTAACCCCGGGGTTTTTGTGCGGAGATATGACTCAAGTTAGTCTTAGGGGTGTCAGGGGTAAGTCAAAGCCCCCTTTTGTAATAAACCCATGGTTTAAGTCCAGGGTTTAGGGTTGGGGTGCCCATGGTTTAAGACCATAGTTTTGTAAATATTGCGCTATATAAATAGGCACTTTTTTAATGAAAAGAAGTTAGGCTTTTGTGTATAAGGAATTACTGTGAAGCTAAGGCTATTTGGTAAGAGAAGGTCAAGTCCCAGCTGTGTGCGTGGACGACCTCTGCAGCTATGTGCGCAGAGGGTTTTATTGTAAGAGATTAAGGAGATCTGCAGCTGTATGCACAAAGGCCTGCAGCTGTGTGCGCGACTTTAAGGACTTGAAGGGATCTGCAGCTGAGTGCGCAGATGAGAATTGTGATTTTGATGCAAGTTGAATAAAACGCAGTTTTGTGGATGTAGCCCCTACACTGGGGGTGAACCATGTTATATCTGGTGTTGTGGTTCTTATGTTATGTTTTTTATATTCTTTTATGCATTAATAATTATATAGAAAATATGATAAGAAAGATCACTGTTTAGTTAAGTAGCTTCGCTGTGAATTCCCAGTAAAGGGTTAAGCAAGTCGTTGAGTGTTTATCTATCTACGAAGTTATATATGTGAATGTCGGAACTCTGTGTTAATTGATTTTAAGCTATTAAAGACTAAAGGTACAGTAATATCCTTCTTCTGCTTGCAGAAACCTGATTCTGCGGCACCTCGTAGCGGTTTCGGGTGAGACTGCAACCTGCTCGCAGGTTGTTGCAGAAAGGGCCAACACTGTGGGTCTTTTTTTGGTGTGAAGCAAAAGGTATAAACCCGAGTTACCCTAATAATAATTTACGACGTAACCTGGGTTACCCTAATAATAATAATAATTTTGCAGTAATAGGACGTATTGGTGGCTTACCCTATTGGGCTTCCACGTTAAAATTGTGTTTTGTGTATTTAATGATAGATTTAAAAAGTGGTTAAATTAGTAAAAAGGTAACAATACTAATTCACCCCCCCTCCCACTTAGTATTGACCAATAAACCAACAATTGGTATCATAGCAAGTTCCTTCACTACAGTTTAACCACTGGAAGGAAGATTCCATTAAAACCACTATGGATCAACAAGAAGAGATTTACATAGTAAATGGATCTCCAATACTTAGAAAACAAGAATACATATTTTGGATTACAAGAATGAAAAATTATCTAAAGGCATTGGGACATGATGTATGGAATTAAGTGATCATTGATTACTTCCCACCAAAGAGGATAAGGACTCCATCTCAAAAGAAATCCTAGACAAGTAACTCAATGGCAATGGCTTTAATCTTTGATGGATTACCTGATGATGTCAAAGAGAAGATAGGTGAATGTAACTCTACAAAGGAACTTTGGGATAAGATAAAATACCTCTACTCAATTGAGCAAAGAGCAGAAAGAAGGATTTCTATTATCGAGGATGTTAGTGAAGAGGAGGAATCAGAAGTGGACATAGAAGCTCAATACATGGTTGTTGTAGATGAAATTGAAAAATTTAGGAAAAATAACAAATTATTGAAAGAAAAATTGTCAAAATATCAAGAAGAGAATAATTCAAAAGAAGAGGAAGTCAAAACCCTCCAAGAAGAGCTACACAATTCAAGATAACAAGTGTTGGCTAGTATGGAAGAGGTTAAGAGCTTAAAACAAGAAGTTGTTGAATTCAAGGAGGAAGTAAAGAAACTAAAAGATCAGCTGACTGTTAGTGAGAAGTTCAACGAAAGTACTAAAGATATTAATAAAGTCCTCAATCTACAAAGATCCCCCAGGAATAAAGCAGGTCTTCGATATAATCATAAAGGATCAAGCTCCATCATTCATGAAAATGTCGAAAATGTTAAATGTCAACACAATGCCTCCAAAGATACACCCAAACAACAGAATAATCACAAGGAAATGAAGTCCAATTATCATAATTTTTCTCATCCTTCCAAGATGAAAAAATTTAGAAGACATGCAAAAGAAAAGAGTCATTACAAGCAGAAAAATCAGAGATTCTCCAAACATACAATCTATGGATATTGTAATTACTATCACAAGTTTGGTCACAAGGCTGATGATTGTAGAATCAAAGAAGAAGATGAAGGGATGATAAGGAAAGAAAACACTAACATCTCTAATGGAAAAGGACTTATTCATAAAAAAGAAGAAGACAAAGAGAAGGAAGATACACAGGAAGATAAAGAAGACTTCCCTATACATGACACTAAAAATCCTTCTAGAAGGATACAAAAGAATCATCCAGAGTCACACATAATGGGTGATAAAAATGCTAGAGTCATAACAAGAAGACAACTACCAGGTGTTGAACAAGCCCTATTCTCAATAGTTAAACCCAAGAAATTTATAGAAGCCAGCAAAAGTGTTGAATGTGTCAAAGCCATGAATTAAGAACTAGATCAGATTGAGAAAAATGAGACCTGGGAACTTGTCCCAAGACCTGAAGATAAGAACAACGTAGGAACCAAATGGATTTTCAAAAACAATTTCAATCAAGATGGACAAGTAATAAGGAACAAAGAAATATTGGTTTGTAAGGGGTATGCCCAAATGGGAGGTATTGAATTTGAAAAAACTTAAGCTCCTTTATCATGACTTGAAGCAATCAGTATTTTTTTGTAACTGTCATGCCATAAAAATTTAAAATATATCAAATGGATGTCAAGTCTGCATTCCTGAATGGAAAACTACAAGAATAGTTATATATTGAAAAACCTGAAGGGTTTCTCTTGTTAGAAAACAAAGATTATTTCTATAAACTAAAGAAGGCACTTTATGGTCTTAAACAAGCTCCAAGAGCGTGATTTTCAAGACTAGAAAGTTTCTTGAAACAACAAGGAAGCCACTGAAAGTAATCTTTACCTAAATATTGACGATAAAAATATTATCATTGTTGTTGTCTATGTGGATGATATCATATTTGGAAGCAATCTTAAAATACTAAATGTATATTTTTCCTCTGAAATGAAGAAATAATTTGAAATGTCAATGTTGGGTGAATTGACTTTCTTCTTGGTGTTATACGCCTGAATGGCACCTCTCCGTCTGAGTGCTGACTTCCCTCAGGTTGGCACACAAAAGGACACTTATGGATTGAGGTTGCCTATATTCATTATACCTTGGCTTATGATGAAGTACATTCCCTATGCACCCAGCTGGTTACTTTGCCATTTTACATATTTTGAGTTGTATTCGCGACTCTCTACACTGACAACTCGCGCATCATTCGCGAGTCTCCTCTACAGCAAGTCACGAATCCTTGTATTCGCGGGTTGCTCTTATGCATAGTCGCGAATCATTCGCGGGTTGCTCTACTACAGACCCGCAAATGCGTCTCTCAACCTTAAAACATAAAATCACGTGCTAATGGGAGATTAGTTATGCCATTTAACTTAATCCTCTTAACTACTATAACCTCCCTAACCTTCGAGAACTGCCTGATTTTACCCATATAAATACAGGCCTTGGGGAGGGTGTTGGTAGTAACACTTGGAGAGAAAAGTTATGCTGGTGGATTGGCTACAGAAATATTTGGAGCAGCAGAGAACTCAGAATCCTTTGGTGACAGAGGAGTCCTTGTCTCAGGCATTGGGTTGTAACCTAAACTCTTTCTATTAATGTTAACAAAGAGATTACTTCTTCGATATGTGTTTCATATCTTGTAGTTTGATAAATGTTTACATTTCAGTATTATATGTGATTTATCTAACCTGCTTATATATATATGAATCATCTTGTACTTGGAAGAGTGTCCTTTGACAGGTGAAAGAGGAACTATCCTGGAGACTTTTGGAGTGGAGCAGAGAGGGAGAAGCTAAGCAAGGATCGACCTTCGTTTAACCAAGTAAGTCCTTCTCACTTTAAGAGTCAAATTGTCTGCAAGTGAATGAGTATGTTGGTAACCCCCAGACCTAGGTTATTAGGTGTATTATCCTATACAACAGAACTAGCGACTCCACTGGGGATGCCTAGTTTGCTGTAGGTCCTTTTCTGCCTTCCTGACCAGTGTTTGCTTGATAGTTGTTTGTGATTTTTATCCTATTTCTTACTTGCTTCAGTGCTTGAAGGTATTTGGGTTTTTTCTCTGTCTTTGAGAAAAAAATTTATACCCATTCGCGAGTTGTTCCACTGAACAGTCGCGAATTAAAAGTTGCATTCGCGGGTTGTTCTACTGAATAGTCACGAATCATTCGCGAGTTGTTCTTATAGACAGTCGCGTATACATCTGGAAACTGTGATTTTTAAGTAAAATTTTTCTTGTTCTTTTACTTGTTATATTTCCTTTTTTCCTGTGAAGACTTTCTTTAAGGGTGCTGTAGTGTTGTTTGAATGTCTTAGGTGATCACATCTTAGTGCTTTTTGAAAGCCCTTGAGTTCTTTTTTACTTGTTTTATTTACTGTTTGCATCTTGAAGTGTTCTGGCTTGTTTGGGTGGTTGGTTAAGTGTCTTAGTCCGGATCAGTGATCAGGGTCTTGGGCTCTGTCTTTTCCAGTCTGCTACTGTCAGTTGCTAGTTTGCAATTACCTTTTAAGTCTGTAGTGATTTTGTGTCATTGTTTCCACCTAAGATAGGGTTTCTAGCCTGCTTTTCTTACTGGTCTTTTGGCCCTGTTTGCTTGTTTGCTTCAGTTTGTAGCTTTCATATAGTTTATAAATTTCAAGTTTACTCAAGCATACTGCATTATAGATGCACAGTAGTTTTTTGATCATTTTTTTAAGTGAAAAACAAAACATAGTTAATCTTTTGCATTGTAATTTTTGCATAAGTAGTGTTTGATTTCAATTTAAAGAATATTATCTCAGAAAAATAAAAAAACATAGGTTTAGTTTCTCTTATTAGTGCTTTTAATTCATCAATACATATTTGAAAAAATGAAAAGAAGTTTATTTTATAGTGCTAGTTTTCTTTGAATGCACCTTTACTTTCATTTATTTTCTGCTGAGTCAAAACACCATACAGTCCATCACATCCATTTCCTCTTGAGTAAGAAACAACCCTCTAAAATAAACGCTTAATTTAAAATTTATTAGCAAGTTTTTATTTCTAGGGCCTTTTCACCTACTAGCTTAGGATAGACTTGTGGGCTAGGGAGTGTAAAATTCCCACAAGTTATAAACTCAGACGTAGTGGACCATTCTTTAGGTAAACCCTTGATTCTATCATTGTATCTGGGAAGCTCCTCTCAAACGGGAGTTAAGCACTAGGCCGCGTGGAGACTTGGATAGAGGAGATAGCCCTCCGAATCCTTGTCAAAATGTAACCCAGGACTTTTGCGCATATGGGGATTCTGTCCTAGACAGAGTTTCGAGCTCAGCTACCTTGCCCATGCGTACAAGTTCGGCTAACGACTGTCCCCCCAGACAGCTGGTATTGTCATGGTAGCCTTAGTCTCTTGTCTTTTTAGGGCTCATACCCAGGTAAACCGGAAGGTTATTTCTGGTTCACCTTGAACGGACTTGGAAGGTAACCCTTGTGGAAAGTGTAGGAGGGCGGTTGGGTGATTCCTCCGCTTGTACCTAAGAACCCCTCAAGGACGCCAAGTAACTGTTCATCAGCTTTCTTTGGGAAAGCATATCTTTATACCCTGGTTTGATTGCTTGAGACTATAGGATCTTTTAGTGTATGCTCTGTGGTTTGCTTGTGTTTAGTTGGCCTTAGGGTGTGATTAGTCTAAGTCTTAATTCAGGAGGACCAACTGCTTAGAAGGTCAAGAAGGTTGAGAAACCTTCCTCCTCTCACCACATTGGAGCCTCCACCTTTACCCCAAAGGCGGAGATTAAGCACAGGCGGTTCTTTTGAACCAGTAGGAGTAAGCGAGGTTCTTGGTGAACCAGAGTTAATAGCTAACCGCTTTGACTTAGACACAGTTGAGGTAGAGGAATTGCAAGCTGACGAGTTTGCAAGTAACTATAATACCCCCTTGACTGATTTGAACGATCCAGTGATCGTGCAGGTTAGACCTTTTAGTTCACCAGTGTTAGGTGTCCCTCTAGGTAGAATCATGTCTTCTTCAGGAGAAAGTTCATTTGTCTTCACCTCAACCCTTCCGGTTGAAGGGGTACTACCTCCCCCAGTTAGTACCCCTAGATCTAGTTTACCTTCCACTCCCTTAACTCCAGCAAGCCGGGTGGTCCAACCATCGGTTTACTCGAACATTGGAGGTACTTCTGGTGACATGGTTACTGGGATCCCTAGTATACCTACAATTCCTTCTTCCTTCCCTTACTCTACCCAGAATGGTCCGGTGGGATCCTCAGCCTTTGTCCAAGGATTCCCTTGGAATGGGGGGCACATTCCCCCATCCAGTCCATACGTAGGTCCACCTCCTTCATATGTAGGAGTGCAGTTTGGAAGTAGCACCTCTTATGGGAAAAACTTCAAAACCCCTATTTCGGTCCCATACTCGAGCTCCCCCTTCTCTTTGTTTAGCGGAGGGATACCTGCTCCAGTCTTTCAGATGCCTACTTCTATGGGGATGGCCTGAACCACTTACACTGCACCTCCCACCCATAATCCAGTGGCCTACGGATGGAATCCATTCCAAAGAAACCTTCCCACTTCACAATCGGTGTCTGGGGGCAACCCCTCTTTTACCTTTGGGCATTCAGGGGCAAGACCCTCGAATCCCCAAGTTGGCACATCTAGTACACCGGCTAGGTCTAAAATTCCTTTTCTGGCAACTTTAAACTTTCCAGACTTATCGAAATTGATGAACGATCTGGTGAGGCATGACCCCTTGTGGCCACCTGTTCCCACCAAATTTCCCTCGGATATCCCTAAATTCGAAGGTAAAGCTGGTGAAGATCCTGGGGCACATGCCATCACCTTCCATTTATGGTGTTATTCCAACTCATTGAATGAATCTTCAGTGAGATTGAGGCTGTTCCAGAGGACCTTGACGGGCATTGCAGCAAAATGGTATATCAAATTGCCTTCTGCTTCCTTTAGTAGCTTCTGGGACTTGGCTACTACTTTCCTTAGCCACTTTCAGCTTCCAGTCCGATATGATTTCGAAAAATACTTATTGTCCGCCTTTAGACAAAACAAGGCTACCCACATCTCGGATCATATCCAAGAGTGGAGGAGGTGAAAGAGCCTTATCAAAGCCACCATTCCTCCTAAGTTTCTATTAGAATGGTTCCTTAAATCATTACTGCCCTATATATGTAAGGATGTTTCCACATTAGGAGTGACTAGTGAGGAAGAAGCCATACTCAGGGCCCAGCAGTTGGACTTGATTTATTCACAATCTGGGATCTTATATGAAATCATCCCTGAGGCACCTAGGACTTCTCATGAGGCCGAGAAACCTAAGCCTGGACCCCATGCCGATGGTGTGGTTGGGTCCGTTGATTCTCCCACTGTAGAGTCTTTGACAAAACAACTTCACCAATTGTCTGTCAAACAGTCTATGGCAGAGGTAGCAAAGGCTTCCCCCTCTCCCCAAAATGCAAATATTTTTGCTCAAACTTCTCAAAAGGGCAATCAACAGTTCGATGGTAAGAAGAAGAAGGGCAAAAAAGGAGAGGGAAACCAAAACCAAAACAAGCCTAAGCCCGCAAACAATGCTGATGGGGGCAAAAAAGATAAGAAGAAAGTCAAGTTTCCTTGTAAGTTGTGCCAAGGAGACCACTTGACTCACCTTTGTCCCCTCATGGAACAAGCTTAGAAGCTGTTAAAAACTCAACCAACGGCTGTCCTGAAGGATCCTTTTCCCCAAGGACAGAATTCCGCATCAGCTTCTGCCCGCTCATTCTCGCAAGAGGATCCAACATCCAGATCATTTACGGTTGATTTTTGAGAGATGCAGATACTATAAAATTCGCTTGAATCCCCACAAGTGTGTATTCTGCGTCGAGTCAGGGAGACTATTAGGATTCATTGTTTCCAGTAGAGGCATCCAGGTGGATCCACTAAAAGTTGAGGCCATTGTCAATCTGCCTCCTCCTCGTACTCTCAGGAAACTTCAGAGTCTACAAGGAAATTCTAACTTCCTTCGATGTTTTATCGTTAATTATGCCAAGATCACGAAAGGTTTCATGCCCCTGCTCAAACAGGACACCCCTTTTGTATGGGATGAAACCGCACAACTTGCATTCGAGGCATTGAAAAAAGCCTTTTTGTCGGCTCCTTTATTGCACCCACCAGATTATTCTAGGGATTTTATATTATATCTGGCCGCGTCGGAGTCTACCATTGTGGTTGTGCTTGTTCAGGAGGACGACAATCTCGTTGAGCATGTCGTTTATTATCTTAGCCGTGCTTTGGTTGGGCCTGAGCTTAAGTACTCCCACGTCGAGAAGTTAGCCTTAGCGGCTGTTTATGCTGTACAGAGGTTGCAGCACTATATCTTACTGAGGACCACTACTATAGTGGCGGATGTAAACCCTTTCCAGTATGTTTTATCCCGATGGATTGTTGGGGGAAAATTCAATAAATGGATAGTCATTCTCCAAGAGTTTGACTTGGTTTTCCAATCCGCTAAATCCAAAAATTCCTTAGTATTTGTTGAGCTTATACCATAGTTTCCTATGGAAGAAGATGTAGTGATTCCAGATGACTCATTCCCAGATGAGCACATTTTCCTTATAGCCACCTCTGATCCTTGGTACGGAGATATTCTTATATATCTCCAGACTTCGAAGTATCCTGCCACTTACTCTAGGGAAGACCGACGTAAGTTAAGACTTCATGCTAAAAACAACCTCATAATAGGAGATACTTTATATCGAAGAGGGGTAGATTCAGTCTTGCTTCGCTGCCTTACTCATGAGGAAGCAAAGATTGTCCTAAATGATTCTCATAGTGGAGCATGTGGGGGTCATTTATCTGGGTTAGCAACAGCCCAGAAAATCTTGCGTGCCGGTTATTTCTGGCCCGCGATCTTTCGATATTGTGTGGAAGCCGTGAAGCACTGTCATCCGTGTCAACTCTACACCAGAAAAATGCGGTCACATCCTGCTCCCTTGTTTCCCGTTGTCTCGGTAGGCCCCTTCATGAAGTGGGGGATAGATTATATGACATGCAACCCAGCCTCGGCTGGGGGGCACAAATACATCATTGTCGTTGTGGACTATTTTACAAAATGGGCAGAGGCAATGCCTACTTTTAAAGCCAATGGGGAAGCAGTAGCTTTCTTCGTTTTCAATCAGATTATTGCTAGGTTTGGTATTCCAAAGGTGATTGTCACTGACCATGGCAGTCATTTCCAAAATCACATGATGTCAGAACTGACCACCATGCTCGGATTTCGACAAGAACATTCTTCTCCTTACTATCCACAAGCAAATGGTCAGGTTGAGGCTGTAAACAAGACTTTAAAAACTATTCTTAAACGTACTATTGATGCAGCCCACTCAAATTGGCACATCATGTTATACCCTACTCTTTGGGCTTATCAAACCAATGTCAAAAATGATACGGGTTTTTCCCCCTTCCAACTCGTTCACGGGGTGGAAGCTATTACGTCGATTGAATGCGAAAGCCCATCCTTGCAGATAGCTATTCATGTGTTACCTAACACGACTGAGCTTGAAGAATGCTTGGTCCACTTAGGGCACCTTGATGAACAATGTAGAGATGCGCTGACTGCTAACTAGGCTCACAAACATAGGGTTAAAACTCAATATGATAAATCGGTCAAGCCTAGGATTTTCTCTGAAGGGGAACTTGTCTTGCTCTGGGACCAAGATAAAGAACCTTTGGGGGCAGGAAAATTCAAGGCCATGTGGTTAGGACCCTATGTCGTGTCTAAATTATTGAGTAAAGGTGCATATGAATTAGTGGATTATGATGGGAATAAGCTTCCCAAGCCTAGAAATGGGCTCTACTTGAAGAAGTACTACGCTTAGGCTTAGCACTTTTTCTTGTATATTAGTGTATGTATTTTTATGTACATTAGGTTGTTAGTTTAGTTTTTTATATTATCTGCTGGTTGTTGCAGATGTCTTCTGAAATGTATGTAGGCTTTGCTGATGGCGCTTGCCGTCACACTTGTAACCTGGCTTCGGCAGCATGGGTTATCTATTCTCCCACAGGACAGCTTGTTGCTGCGGGTGGTGCTTGCCTAGGTCCTGCCTCTAATAATGTTGCTGAGTATAGGGCCGTTATTGAGCTCTTATGGGATGCTCGGTCATGTGGCATTACCCAGCTGGAAGTCTATTTGGACTCTCAGTTGGTTGTTTCCCAGCTCAATCGAGCTTATCAGGTACGAAATCCTACATTGTTACGTCAGTTCATGCAAATTCGTTTATTGGAAAGACAATTTGAAGTTATTA
>LPNX011167754.1:455604-507470 GCA_001517045.1 Pseudotsuga menziesii
CAAAATATACAAAAAATGGATCATCATCCATCAAAATGCCCTAAGACTATGACTGCCCGCCATGGCCACTGGGATCTCCTCGGTCTCCATGATATCTGTGCCCCCTGGCTTCCTCAGCCTCCTCGGCTTCAGCAGCCTCCATCGCGTCTCTATATACAACTACTACTCTTGCTACCCGTCTGAAAAGACGTAGCCAAGCCGGTGGAACCCCAACTACGAACTCCTGCATAGCTATAGAAAGATGCTTTATCTGTATCGTAGGTACTCGCTCAGTCAGTCTGCCTAGCTTTGTCACGATAAACCTGATCAATCTAGGGTCTCCCCCTACAACAGGACGTATGAAGGTACGTGGGTGCCCTACAGGGCATACTGGTCCAATATCTGCATTTTGATATGTGAGTAGGATTATACTTGTGCATGTGTATATATCCTATCATTAGAAAATTCATAAAAATTTGATAATGATAAAAATTAAAAATTTACTTACCCATCTCCCCCCATGCTCCTCCTGGAGGGAGGACTATGTCATGGTCACTTCAGAAATCCATTCCAGCATATGGAAACTACTCCAACGCCAGCACCTGCCGTTCCCACCATGTATAAAAATCATCATCGTACATGCTATGTACCACGTCTCCTCCTCCTTGGTGGAGGAAGATATCTCCCCATCTGCTCAGCCTTGGATGACGTGGATGTGAGACCTGTAATGGTACCACAGGGCTCATAGCTGGCACCCTCTCAAAGAAGAATGCAACCAATATACTCGCATAACCGAAGTTCTTGTGTCTTCCCCTCCTGCAGTCGGATAATTTCCTCTTCATAATGGGGGAAATTCCCGAGCACCAGTCATAGAGTGTGCCTCTGAAGTAATCAACAGCCACTCTCATATGAGTCCTAGTGGCCAAATGCAACCCTGCTGAACCTGAAAGTCTGACAATAGTACTGGCTAATACTTACAGTGTCACATCCTGAATATCTGCAATGACAATGTTGCTGCCCTTCTTTTGAGTACCCTTCCTGTAGAATACATCAACATAGTTCTGGATGCTCAAGGGGTCACCACCCCTGCCAGTGCCCTCCAGGTTCACCGGTGCTCCCCAATGTGACAACCCGGTTATGAAATAGATGTCCTCTACGGTAAGCTCCAAAGTCTCCCCTTGGATATTGAACATCCCTAGGTCATGGTCCCAATAGTTGACCAAAAACTCTAATATGCGGACATTGGCCCGCATTAGCGATGTGCAAAAGAACTTGAGTAGCCCACTATTCCACAATGCTTGGATGGTAGGTGGGATTTGGAGAGCCGCTTGGTCCATCATCTCATGTTCCCTCTCCCTCCACTCTAGCACCATGTTTTTTCCTGCAAATAAACATAAGTTGATTCAGTAATCCATCATAAAAATTTAAAAATTTTGATTATTTTTAACGCATTTGCCTATCGCGCAGCATTCACGACTGTCCATTGGGACAACTCACGATCCATTCACGACTTTCGTATTGAGCAACCCGCGTATGAAACGCATATTCACGGCTTTTCTGCTTAGCAACCCGCGAATGCATTTTTCCATATTTTTAAATGATGAAATATACTGAATTAACCATTAATTTTAAAATTTGTTTGGATCAAATTGAAGAGCTTAGGGTGTAGATTTACCTGAAGCTGATGGATCTGAATTCCGATGGTCCAATTGTCCACGGAAAGCGATCAAAGATAGAGGGTAAACTTTCCTTTTTGGTTCAAAAAGTGCAAATGGTGAGAAATGTTTTAATTTTCAAACTATTTATAGAATAATATTTCATAAAGTGGGTCTTTTTCTATAGTTTGAAATGTCAATTGACTAATATCACCCCTTTTGTGCCTTGGAACAGGTTTACCTCCTTTTACAAAATGTTGATGCTTCTATGGTTTTTTGCTCTTTCCAACACATTTTGGCACCTTATCACTCCACATTAACCTTAGTATGCAACATTTTGCCATGGACTATGGTATTCTAAGCCATTAGTCCCTTGTCTCTACCATTGTTCTTCCGTGACTAGGGTCCCTTTTTCATGAGTATCATTCTTATATGCCATTGCCATCCTTTGGTACTCATTCCGTCACTATTTCAGGCCCAGGGGTTTCCTCATAGCTACTTTTCACGCCAAATAGAGCTTCTTATGAATCTCTCTTTACAAGCTATCCCTTTATAGGACTCCCCAACCTTATGGAGTTTCTTTAGGCCCAGGTCTGACTCCTTCAAAACAGACTTGACTGCCAATTTATCTCGTCCGTTCAAGCTCGTTAAGAATATGTGAACGGGCATCCGCATTGGTGGTAGGTTATCTCTTTCTTGGACCATGCGGAATAGTGCGAGAAAGGATCGCTCTCTTTTCTTCGGAATTGAGAAGAGTATTCTCAGGTATAGGTTTATCACTTTTCCGGACCTGAGGGACTAAATTTATGGAAAAGGAACACCCGGTTTGAGCTTAGTTTTCTCTTTTTCGTGCTCTGGACCCAAACATGAAAAAGATTTTGAGTGTACTTTGTGTCTTTGTCATGCTCGTTAAACACTCAAGAACAAAGCAACGAGTTGATTGTTGTAATCCCCATTTCTCGTAACCAAATGGATCTTTCCGAGTGATCTTGCTTTCCTTCACACTCGTAAAACTCAAGCTATTTTATGCTGTTCTGGAAGGAGCGTTGGGTAGGTGGTAATTTAACCTTTTTCGGACCTTCCTGACTAAGTACAAAAAAGGTTTACCTTTTCTTATTCGGAAGTTAAGAGAGTTCTTTTGTGGTTTGTTTTATACTTTTTCGGCCTCAAGAGACTAAATTGGATGAAAAAGGACCCCCCTGGAGTCTTCTTTGGATTTTTTAGACTCTCTAAATGTGAAAACACCAAATGAGCATGTACTAGTTCGGGCTCATTAAATCCACGAATCAGTGATCCTATTAAGCATTATTTTCCCATCTCTTCAAGCTTGTTAAAAAATGAAGAGGGAACCGAGTTGACTTTCCTGGACTCATTAAAACTTAATAGGGAAGGTAAGGAAGGAGTTTTCTCTTGTTTTTAGTAATGGCAGCATGTCATCCTTGAACATAGAACTCTTTGCTTTCTGATATCCATGTGTTAGTGTACACCTGTGTTCAGCTATCACTTCGAGTTTCTGCTCCTCCTCTTGTCCTTTATACCCGGGGAATCTGCTCATGTCTCCTACATGACAGATAAGTCTAGTTGTCCTATATATCTGTTATACGCTGCCTTGGGTCATCTCTGTGTTGTGCTCACTGTTCAAGGATTCTTCCCACTGACTGATCTATAGCCTGATTCCATCATTGTTATATATGTTATCTGTTTCCTTGTGTCTACCTTCTTTTGCCCAATTCTGAGTCACTCTTGTGATCTGTTGGAGCATCTATTGCATTCCCTATCACAGTATGGTTTCGTTTTAGCACTTCCTGATGACGAAGACCTAGAGTTTTGACGATAGTACCTCTGGATTCACTTTCATCATTGGTGAACTCCTTTGCTTCAGTTGTCAATTATCATCTATTGGTTGACAAACTGTTGAATCCTTTCCATGTTCGACTTCAGCTTACCCTTATTCACATGGCTTGGATTGTACTGGTTCTTTGGGATCCTTTATGAAGACCTTAGTTCCTCACACATGAACTAAGTTGCGCAAGACTATGTTCCATTTCTATATCCAGCTTCCAGATCTTTGAAGACTCATCATTATTGTATTGTGGCTTCGATCCACCTTTGTAAATACGTGGTTTTTACCCGTATCATATGATGTACTCAAATATTGTAAAGGAGATAATGTTCCAGTAAATTGAACATAGCATGCTCAGATGTAGCTTTGTATATGACATTATTATGTATTTGTTTTAGGTACTCCTTCTGCTCCACTGGATTTCTGAGTTTCTCCCGAGTTAAAGATTATAATGTATTTCAGCCATCGTTCCCCTCTGACCTCACACATTAGGGGGCATCTGTTATATGCTTAAATGGCACCTCTCCGTCCGAGTGCTGACTTCCCTCAGGTTGGCACACAAAAGGACACTTATGGATTGAGTTTGCCTATATTCATTATACCTTGGCTTATGATGAAGTACATTCCCTATGCACCCAGCTGGTTACTTTGCCATTTTACATATTTTGAGTTGTATTCGCGACTCTCTACACTGACAACTCGCGCATCATTCGTGAGTCTCCTATACAGCAAGTCGTGAATCCTTGTATTCGCAGGTTTCTCTTATGCATAGTCGCGAATCATTCACGAGTTGCTCTACTACAGACCCGTGAATGTGTCTCTCAACCTTAAAACATAAAATCATGCGCTAATGGGAGATTAGTTATGCCATTTAACTTAATCCTCTTAACTGCTATAACCTCCCTAACCTTTGAGAACTGCTTGATTTCACCCATATAAATACAGGACTTGGGGAGGGTGTTGGTAGTAACACTTGGAGAGCAAAGTTATGCTGGTGGATTGGCTACAGAAATCTTTGGAGCAGCAGAGAACTCAGCATCCTTTGGTGACAGAGGAGTCCTTGTCTCAGGCATTGGGTTGTAACCTAAACTCTTTCTATTACTGTTAATAAAGAGATTACTTCTTCCATATGTGTTTCATATCTTGTAGTTTGATAAATGTTTACATTTCAGTATTATATGTGATTTATCTAACCTGCTTATATATATATGAATCATCTTGTACTTGGAAGAGTGTCCTTTGATAGGTGAAAGAGGAACTATCCTGGAGACTTTTGGAGTGGGGCAGAGAGGGAGAAGCTAAGCAAGGATCGACCTTCATTTAACCAAGTAAGTCCTTCTAACTTCCTGTTTCCTATTCTGCACTTTAAAAGTCAAATTGTCTGCAAGTGAATGAGTATGTTGGTAACCCCTAGACCTAGGTTATTAGGTGTATTATCCTATACAACACTTGGGATTGCAAATCTACCAAATAGACAAAGTAATTTTCATCTCTCAACCTAAGTACATCAAATATATGTTGAAAAAGTTTAAAATGGAATATTCCAAACCTGTTGGTACTCCTATGTTCACTGGTTGCAAGTTAAGTAAGGATCATGAATCTCTGGAAGTAAACCATACCATGTTTAGATCTATGATTGGCAGTCTGCAATATGTGACAGCCACAAGACCAGATGTGATGCAAGCTATTGGATTGGTACCTAAATTCTAGTCAGCTCCCAAAGAAACACATGTAATAGCAGTAAAAAGGATTTTCAAATATCTAAAAGGCACCATGGAGTATGGTTTATGGTATCCAAAAGGAAAATACTTTACCTTGAAAGCGTTTACTGATGTAGATTGGGCAGGAGGTGTTGATGATCGAAAAATTACTAGTGGAGCAACATTATTTCTCAGAAATTTTTTCGTATCATGGTCAACTAAAAAAAGTCCTCCATTTCACTCTCTACAATAGAAACATAATACATTGCTGCCACCTCATGTTGCTCTCAAGTTATTTGTATAAAACAAACCCTAGAACATATACTCATAAAATATGAACATCCAATAGTGATCAACTGTGATAACACTAGTGCTATAAATATGTCTAAAAATCCTATCATGCATTCTAAGACAAAACATATACCAATCAAGTATCATTATCTAAGAGAACATGTATCTCAAAAAGCTATCATATTAGAATACATTGACACAAAAGAACAGATTGTTGACATTTTCACCAAACCACTACCTAAGGAAGTCTTTGACCATTTTAGACAGAAGATGGAAGTATTTCCTTTAAAAAATCTCTAAGAGGAGGAAGCGCAATCTCAGGGGGAGATATGTTGAGAGGGGGAGTTGTCAGAAAGTAGAAAGAGATGAAATCCTATATCAAAATAGGTACAACATTGACATAATAGGTTATCCTTTGTCATTGTTGTCAAAGGGGGAGAATGTTTAGAGGTGGCCATCAATGCCAAAGGGGGATATTGTTGAGTATATAGTTTCCATTGATGTCAAAGGTGTTCATGAATGAAAAAGGAATAACCAGTGGATATGATGGCCAGATAAGCTCAACGAAAGACTAAGGTAGTGATGGCATGGCATGGCATAGTTTAGGATGTGGCATGACACATATGATGGCATGGAATATGATGGTGTCCTAATGATGATAGGTAGTGATGACATGGAATGGCATAGTTGAGGATGTGGCATGACGCATATGATGACTTGGAATATGATGGTGTCCTAATGATGATGTCATAAAAGTTCATTTATAACAAATGAAATGGATGAGATGGACATGGATGATAAGACAATGTGAATGACTGATATGAATACTTCCAATATAGTGTCAACAGTATGATGTAAAAAATGGTTAATGAAACAAAGAATAGAGTTCGAGTGGAAGTAGAGATGCAGTATAAATGACAAGGCTTGTTACACAAATGAAGAGTGGAACTGCAGAAGAGTGAAATGAATGGGAGATACAGTATATGCAACAATCAAAGAACATATAAACTATATCTGCGAGAGTGTTTATAAATTCCTTAGAGAAACCATATCTTTAAGAGTGTTCATAAATTCCTTATTATCAGCAGCATGATGAAATTCTCTATGCATATAAATCTTCAAAACTGTTAGAAACAGTCGTAGAGGATTTCTGCAAAGAAATGGAACAGATCTGTAAAATCATGGTGAGATCCACATTCGATCTAAAATCGATGGTCAAGAAGCATCCTGCACGAGAGCTAATGATTAAGGATCAGTTCCACAACAATCAAGATAGGACGACTTATATTAGTCCCGCACTAGATCCAATGGTGAAGGATTAATTCTGACAATTAGGTAGAAAATCCAAAGTTTTGCAAAAGATTAAGATCGAACGGTTGAGTTTAGTTTCACTAAAAGTGATCAACGGCGTGGAAGAAAAAATGCAAAAATGGAATTAGGAAAATAATTTTTAAAGATTCTATGAAGCCACAATCTGTAACCCAGAATCCGGAAGATCAAAGTTCGGGAAAGACTGCAAAAAATCAATGGTGTAGAAGAAAATTGTGGAAAGAAGCTTGCGAAAAGGAGTTTCCAGAAAGAATCTTATGGAAAGAATCTTACAAAAAGAAGCTTGCAGAAAGCCGAGATACGATTTGAGGAATTGTTACATTTCTGCATCTCGCAATCCCCAACTTATCTCAGATCAATGTTCATAGAAGAGCCTGCAGGAGATCAATAGTGTGGAATGATTGGTGCGGAAAGACAACTGCGGAAAGACAATTGTGGAAAGACAACTACAGGAATCGTGAAAAGACATTTTGGAAAATTCACAAAACTGCATTCCACAATCATCATCTTACCTCAGATCAATGGTCAGGAAAACACTCAACGAATATCAATGGTGGGGAATCGTTAATGAGGAAACTGTGGTGTGGAAATACAATTTCGAGGATGAAATTTTTGTGCTAGATCGATGGAACGGAGAGTCTCAAAATTAGATCAATGACCTAGATTGAATATGTAGAAGGAGATTGTGGAAGCACCAGAAAACGTTAAGTCGAGCTGTGGAAATGAATTCTGAGGTGCTGAATGAATGGAAGGGTGTAGAAGAATGTTTTGGGTTGATATTTACATGTAGCAAATATTTCCTACAATCCTTACAATTGATTCCCACAAGTATGAATAGATTATATTGCATTGTTGAAAGAGTATCTGATATTTTTATTTTAATAATTAATTTTTCTTAAACAAAATTATGATAAGTGTGATTATCATATTTGAAAGGGCATGTTTGTGAAAGGGTGTGTTTCCAGAACAATACGTCCACAGGAAATGTGATGATACTTATACGCATAGGTATGAGTGAGAGAAAGTGTCTCGAGGTCTAGATCAGAAAATCAGAAAGAGAGACCAGTGGGCATGACAGAGAATGGAGGGAAAAGATATCTACAATATTACAAAAAACAGGCCTATAGGGGGTTGTTTCCTCCTTATAGAAGAAGCTGGTAAATAGATTGTAGGATCATCTTGTTAGTCGTAGCTAATAAAATACGGTGTCATAGCATCCTTTCAATAGCAATTTATAAACCAGGGGGTTGTAGCCTCCTTCCAGTGGTAGCTAGTAAATAGGGTGTCATAGCGTCCTTTTAGTAGCATCTAATAAACCAGGGGATCATAGAATCCTTCCAATTGTTTTTGGTAGATAGGGTGTAATACCATCCTTGTCTATAGCAGCAAGCAAAACTATTTGTAAATAACAATTTTGCAGTAATAGGACGTATTGGTGGTTTAGCCTATGGGCCTCCACGTTAAAATTGTGTTTTGTGTATTCTTGTTGTTATGTGTATTTAATGATAGATTTAAAAAGTGGTTAAATTAGTAAAAATATAACAATACTGAATCACCCCCCGTCTCAGTATTGACCAATAAACCAACAATATATTCTTTTGGTTGTATTTTAAATTTTTTTTCCCATGCTTATCATGTTTTATGGATTTGTATCGACGACATTGTTTGGAGGAAATTATCCCACCTTTCTATTGATAATTTTTTGTTTCCATTTTCTGTTGGATTATTTGCATCAAATTAGAAAAATTACAACATTTATTTTCCAATTGGATCCACTATAGTAGATGAAATGCATTCTAGTTTGTCAAAGCATGGGAAACAATAATTTTATGGTTTAAAAAACCTTAAAATAATAGTATATATTAAACCCTAAATAATTAGTAACCTTAATAAATTAAATTAAAAAAATATAACCAAACCGGCCTATTCTAAAAATTTAATTAAAATTACGAAAAAAACATCTATTCTATAATTAAAAAGAAGTTGGGAAATTTTTATTTTTCACCAAGCTTCTATCTGTCTCATGAGGATTATCTCATAGTAGAGATAAAAATGTCGAGAATAAATTACTTGAACGCAGTTCCACACCCACCAGGAATATTGAAATCCGAAAGAAATAGATCTGGAATATTTACTATGTCAAGGTGTCTTTGAAATAATGAAACCAAATAATTAACTAAATGCATCAAACCTCCTACATAAGGTTGTACTGTAAGGTAATATTTAGAAGGTTGAAAATACCATAGTATTCCAAGGATTCCTTTCCATTAACTTTAACCAGTTTCTCATGGATGCAGTCAGGAGAAACTTTAGAGAGCCTCATTCACTGATGATATTCCCACCTTCAGCTATGAGGGAAATATTGTTGCAAAGATTGGTAAGTTGTCTGGGAAAGATGTACTTACTTGAAGATGAATAGGGAAAAAATGTGTGATGGTGATAACAAGCTTAATTTTTTTTAAGTTTGATACTATGTGCAAGAGACACTCAACAAACTCTTAAGATAGAAAGTTTTGTTTTTTTAGGATGTTGATTCAACCTTCCTGAGGATCTAAATTTATAATTTGCTTCTGAGTAGATTCAGGAACTAAATAATATTTGTTAGCACTTCCAAGCTCCCTAGACCATTTTTTCAGCAACGATATGTTTGAATCCTTTGATGAAATATAACTTGTAGTGTAGATGGAAATAGTTGATACACTTGCCAAATCTGTGTTGTTGGAAGAACTTACATACTTCAAAAAAACATTTATTTGTAGGTGACTTGAAATTCTCTTCCAATTTTTAGCAATAAAAGAAATAATTTCAACATACATATTTTTAGGTAGGCCTTTCAACCAACCAAATGACCAAATAAGGGAGAATACCAATTTTTAGACACATTAAGAATGCCCACAAAATTTAGGCTATTATAAAAATCTTGTTTATCAAGGTAAGGATGAACTATGTATACATTACAAGAAAAAATATGGTTGTGGTCACTTTGTTTCCTTTCCCATTTTGTTTTCTCCAGAATGCATTTAAAATCTAGGAGTATTGCCTGATATTCTATTGGTTTAGAGAAATGTTTATGCCCAAATTTTACATAACATAGAAGCGCTTCCTCATGTTTATATTGGGTCTAAATGGATTGTCAAAGTTTTTTTAGATGTGGAGAACAAGGAGTGTCAAAGGGAAGGAATCTAAAGAGCCAAGTTTTTTTTATCATAAAGGCACATTACCACTTATCAGAGTATGAAATGTTGACAAAAAAAATAACGAAACTCAATGAAGGATTCCCTAGTTCCACTTGTTATTTAAAATGATACTTTATATTGACAAAACCAGTAAAAACTCTACCTATATAATAAATGGAAATATAGTTACTAATTTTGCAAGAAGAAAAGCATAGATTCCTACTGTCGCCACATTTCCTCCTATCAGTCATTTTCCCATTGGAAACGCTAAGGTAATAGCCAATTTTTTTATTTATTTCCTCTAATTAACCCTACACTCATCTTCCATAGGAAACCATTGCCTCCACATGTAATAACTACATTGGTTCATTAAAATTTGATATTATTCCACTAACAAATGAAAAATGGAGGATTCATTGTCATTATTCTAAGAAGTTCTAAGGTCAATTTATTGTAAAATTGAGATTGTATAAATCTTGTTAAAATCCATATGTTCTAGCTCACAAACTAAGAGCTTCTTTATTATAGATATAAAAAAGAACTCTAGGATGAATATTATAGACTTGTTGCTTTACAGATTCAACCTTCTCAGGACTTATGGGTAAGACTATAAAATTATTGGGAAGTTGGAATCCATGAATTTCTTCAAGTTGTATTGTGCATGTCTTATCTTCTATCCCCTTGAATCCCTATATTGATGATATTTGAATCCCTAGGTTGTCCATATTAGGAATTTGTGGATTTGTTGGACGCTACTAGTGAAGACACTAGTAGGGGCTTGATATAAACTCTCCAATGCATCCCCCCCTATCTCTCTCTATATATATCTCCTAGTACCCTCAACACCCTCCTCTCTCACTACCTATACCCCCCACCTCTCTATTTCTCTCCTATTCCCCCCATCTCTCTCACACTCTATTTTTCTCTCTACATCACCTCTGCTTCAACCTAACCCTCACCCATATCACTCCCACAACCTCCTAAAACCACCTTATGTATATATATCTAAACCATTAACACCCTTATATCTCTCTACCTCTAAACCCTTACCATACTCCTAATGTCGCTCCCTTTACCTCTGCCATTCTCTCTATCTATGCCATTATCCCCTTAACACTCCCACTCTCTCTCTACCTCTAACACCTTAACACTCCCTATCTCTCTATATATAACCCCTTACCAACCCCCAATCTCTCTCTACCTCTAACCCCTTATCATCCCCCAATGTCTCTCCTTTCACCTCTCTCTCTCTCTCTCTCGCTAACCCCTTACCACCGCCCCCTTTCTCTACCTCTAACCCCTTACCAAATCCCCCCTCCTTTTCTCTACCTCTGACCCCCTACCCTTAACCCTTTTCTCTAACTCTTTCCCCCTATCCCCGCTCCTGCCCCACTATCTCTACCTCTAAGTCCTAAACCCTTACAAAATACCCCCCACTTTATCTAACTCCACTCGCGTACCACCCCCTGCCCCATTCTCTACCTCTAACCCCTTACCACCCCAATTTTTTTTTATGTTATAATAAATAAACAATAAATTTGTAGGGTTACAAAATTCGTACATGTTTTGTTTTGACAAGCTTTAAACTTGAATTTAAGCAAAATTCTTACACATTTCTTAGCACTATGCCTGACCCTGCACATGTGTCGGTGTGGCATTTAATTCCTATGTGGGTGCTTCAGACTTTGCTTCATCTTTACCATCTCTATGCCTTGGAGTATGATAAACCATGGCTAATTAAACATTACATCCATTTTTTCAGTATCTCTCTGTTTACCCTCTAGTTACAGTATTCTACACACAATAATGTTTTATAAAATTTTATACACATATCACATTTTTATGCAAATTCCAAATATGTCACTTTTTAAAAATAATGAATATATATATATATATATATTCTTTTCTTTCCTTTTCTCTTTTTGTGTCATAAATCCTTGACTAAAAAAACACACTGTTAGTGTTTTATCCATAACTCTTCCATTTCTCAACCATTTTGAAAAAAAAAATGTATGATGAACTAAAGGGAACCAACCTCTACATGCTAATTGCCCCTCCATCTTTGAAATATTGTACCTTCTTATTTTTATGAGATGATACCTTTGAACTACCACTTGTAGAATTTTTATAATAGTGATTTTATCTCTGGAAGAATCAGTATAGGTATCAGTTATGCCAATAGAATTTGAATATTTGTTTTATAACTATTTTTGAAAGGGCTTTTACCTACACCACTAAAAAATTTCCCATGTTATTTTTGGTTCTTTATCTCAATTAGATTTTGTAGAAAAGTAAAATTTAATTCTTGTTTTTTTTCATGGGAATTAAACAATATCTCATTATCTATGTTAAAAATCTATAGGTGTGGTCGTAAACTTCTCATAGTTTCAATTATATTGAAATAATTTTCTAGTTCTATCCTTTCATTTTACCCCATCTTTGGTCCCATACATATTTGGTTTGTAGTTAATCGATGAAATAATGTATATCCTCCCATGAAAATATCTTATTTAACCCTCCAATATTTACTTCACCAAGGTAATGGAAATTTACAAGTTTCTTCCTCCCTATGCATATAGAAATATAATTTAATAGTTAATTCATCTTTAAAGCATTATTGATTTCATTTCTTTTATCCCATATGGTCTCATAGTCTTGTAAATTTCTTTGATACCTGTAAGTACCCAAGCATTCTTTAACATCATTTATTTATTATGTCCCCATAGGGGATATATAGTTTTTCGCGCAGCCAGATTATTTAGACCGCACAATAACAAAATTTTATTCACGCATAGTTCAACTTTGCAAAACTATTTTTTTATTAAACGTAATTTTAATAAAAAACTATTTTTTTAAAAACATTATTGGCTACAAATGAGGTTGTAGGTGTCTCAACCATGTCGGCAGCGAAAGTGGGGTTCCTCATCACTTGGGTGAAATGCTCGTTGGGCAAAACAGAGGTGGGAACTTGGTCAAGAAAATGACTAAGTGTTGGACTTCGCGGGGGTCATAGGCATGGTTGGGTGTTATATCGACTAGATTAATTCACCTAATATTTAATTATCGACCGGGGTTGGTAGGATTAGAGTCGATACAAAATATATGCGTTCAGGGTGTCGTCTAAATATTTTAACAAAAAAAAGATTGAAAGATCTTTCAAAATGAAAAGCTGAGTCAAATTCCTAAGAATTCAATTATTAAAGTAATTAAACTAGAACAAAATAGTAAACTAGATAATCAATAATTTATTTCATAAGCAACTAACTTTAAACCGGAAAAAGATACTACCAACAACCAATCTTTAAATGGGAAACTAGGGTGCAAGGAATACCTAATTCATAAACAAGTAGAAAACTTAATAGGAATATCTTTTTATTCTATCCTACAAGTCTCTTTCAGTAGTCAAACAATGAACAAGGAACAACCTAAAAGCATACTAAGGATAACACAGATAATACTGAATTTACTTGCAAATGGATAAATTAGTCCAAACACATGAACAAAAAATAATACAATAGTAAAACTAAATCAGAAACAAACTTGTGTAAATTGAACCCAGGTGTTAGAACACTTATACTCACAAAAATTGCCAATTACACTTGCAAATTACACACAAAAGAGACTGAATATGGAGCAGAACACTAATCTGTATTGAATAAGTGTACAATAGCCAACCCTGTGAAGTCATAGGCTGCCACAATAAATAATTACATGAGATATTCAAATGCATAAGGATGCCATTCGAATTTGGTCAAAAGCAGGCTTACTAAATCTAAGCAAATCCCCCATAGGTGCATAACGCAGTTTCCAAATCTTTCTAGGAGCTCACAAATTGGAAAAATAAATTAGGAAAGATAATAGGTGATGGAAGGAAAACTCATACATGCTTTTCTTAGGAGAAAAGAGTGGAGGATGATGAGGACAAAAAACAAGTTAACTTCACCTAGTCAAAATTTCCCAATTGCCTTAAAACTCAGCAAAATCAGGAAATAAAGCAGAAAAAGTAGACATGCACTAGGAAGGCCAAGAATAAAGTAGATTTGATTCCAAGTGGTTTCCCAAGTGATCCATGACTCAATTTTATCAAGTTTGACCACTTTGGACATGTGGAGGACAACTTGCATAAGGTGGAATATGGAAACTAGGCAAATAAGACAAAAATTGGATTAATTAATGTCTAAGGTAGCTAACTATGGGTTGATTATTCTAACACCCCCCCTTAAGCCTGAATTATAAGTAAAATATCAGAAAATTATAGGGCCTAGCAACAAGGCTTAGTCACCCTTTACATATTGCATGTCCATTTAACCAAGGAAAGAGGCAAAAACCCAGTGGGAAAAATCCTCCCTTAAACATGGACAGTAAAACAAAATTTGAAAATGTTGTCATCACTTGTGCTTCACAGCATGATCAGAAATCCCAAATAGTGATTTGAGATTTGTGAATGTCTTCTCACACAAAACTTTGGTGAAGATGTCTGCTACTTGTTCTGAAGATGAACAGAAGAGTAGGTGAATGATGCCATCATGCACAAGTTGTTTGATGTAGTGCATATGGATCTCAATGTGTTTGGTTCTCTGTCTCTAAAATGGATCATTGCAGATTCGAATGGTACTCTGATTATCACAATAGATAGTAGTTGATTATTCTGATTCGAAGCCACACTCACCAAGTAACCCCTGCAACCATAAAGATTGAGTTGTTGCATTTACAACTCCTCTGTACTCTGCTTCTATAGATGAGAGTGCAATGGCACTTTGTTTCTTGCTTGACCAGGAGATTGGTCCTTCATCAAGAATGAACACATATCCTGATGTTGACTTTCAATCTGTGTTGTCACCTTCCCAATCACTGTCAGTAAACCCAATCAAATCAAGATCGGATTTAGCTTTGTAAAAGATCCCATGAGTCCTTGTTCCCTGAACAAAGTTAAGAATCATTTTGGCTTCTCTCCAGTGGATCTCATGAGGCTGATCCATGTATCTTGAAGCCACACTTACTGCATAATAAATATCATATTGATTATGTGTAAGGTACAACAAACACCCAATCAGTTGCCTATATAGTGTATTGTTTACCATAGGTGAAGAATCAGCTTCTTCAAGCTTAACTCCTGAAAGGAAGGGAGTATTGTTTGGCTTGCAATCCTTCATGTTGGACTTGTTCAACAAATCCAAGGAATACTTGGACTGATGTACTTTGATTCCATGTTTGGTTTGAGCAATCTTGAGCCCCAATAATTGGCTCAATAACCCCAAATTAGTCATAGAGAATGCATGGTTCATTGCATCCTTCAAGGAGGCAATTTCATCCTTTGAGCTTCCTGTAATGAGAAGGTCATAAACATACAAGAAAATAATCATTAAAGAACCATGAATCAGCTTCAAATATACATTATTTTTTGACTTGCATCAAACAAAATTCAATGATAGCAGAAAGCTATCAATCTTGGCATACCAAGCCCTGGGGGCTTGCTTAAGCCCATACAATGATTTCTTTAGCCTGCACACAAGAGATGGATTAGTAGAAAATACTTGAGTCTGCTGCATGTAAATATCTTTAGTAATATATCCATTTAGAAAAGCACACTTCACATCCATGTGATGTACCTCCCACTGCTTCGAAGCTGCAATGGCTAAGGCTAGCCTGATGGAGTCCATATTTGCCACTAGTGCAAAGGTCTCATTATAGTATGTTCCATCTACCTGTGAGTATCCCTTGGCTAAAAATATCTCCTTATATTTTAAAGGTAAACCATCAGCAGAAAATTTGGTTTTTTAAACCCACTTACATTGAACTAGTTTCCTCCCTGGGGGGAGATCAACCAGCTCCCAAGTGTTGTTCTTCTGGAGCGAGCTGAAATATTCTTTCATGGCTGTTTTCCATCATGGATAATGTGCTGTATCTTCATATGTATATGGGTCTGATTCAACCATCAGATAGCATTTCTCTGCAAACAAAGGGTCTTTCACACACAGAGCACTCTCAAATTGAGATCTAGTCCTCCTAGGATCATTAGGATTTCTAGCTAGTTATCCAGCTGCATGAATGGTCTTTGATGCCCATTTTGGTATTGTAGGACTATTAGGATATGCAATTAAATCATCATTATCAGACATATCAAAATCATCAAACTCAACTATCTCTTCACTTACATTCAATGGTTTTGGTGGTGAAAAGGATTCTCCAACTTCCACTACTGCTAAAGGATCTTCTTGGAACTGAACACTCCTTTAAATGAAGGATTTGTTTGTGCTCAAATTGATCAGTTTGTACCCTTTTGAATCTTTAGAGTACCCAACAAATAGACACTCTTGGCTTTGGGGCTGCAAAGCCTTCCTCTTTTCTGTTGGAATTCTAGCCCAAGCCCTTGAGCCAAAAATCCTGAAATGGGTCACATCTTGCTTGTTCCCACTCCATGCTTCAAAAGGAGTCATACCATAAAGATATTTATGAGGCGCCCTATTCTAAATATAGGCTGCATAGTTTATATCTTCGTCCCAAAAATTTGGTGGAAAATTCTTAGCCTCCATCATGTAGGTTGCCATCTCGTTCAGTGATCTGTTCTTCCTCTCAGCAACACCATTTTGCTGTGGTGTGTAAGGGATATAATGTTGCATCCGAATACCTACATCTGCAAAATATTGAATGAACTCAGACTTGACATACTCACCACCATTTTCAGATCTGAGGACCTTGAGTTTCCTCCCAGACTGTTTTTCAACAAAGCCTTAAAGACTTTGAAGAGGGCAAAAACTTCAGACTTGTGTTTCAGGAAGTAAACTCAACAATACCTGGAAAAGTCATCTATGAATGTCAATGCATTTTTTTCTTGACTTATTGACATATGAGGAAATGGGCCAGCAACATCACTGTGGATCAACTCAAGAGGTGCAGAGGTTCTCTCATGACTAGGTTTCTCAAATTTATGCTCTGGGTGTTTTCCTAAGATGCAACCTTGACATACTCCTTTGGAAAACTTAATCTTAGGTAACCCTATGACCATTTATTTTTCAATAAGATCAGAAAGATACTTGTAATTAAGGTGGCCAAATATTTCATGCCAAATCTTGCTTGCCTCATTAGCATGAATTAGAAGAGCAGAGGGGTTTGAGTAGGGTGGGAAGTGTGAGAACATGTATACCTTCGAAGTGTGATTTGCAACTCCTTTTGCAATGACTTTACCACTTGAGATCTCTATGATCTCAACTTCATCAGGGGAGAATATGACCTTCTTTGGAGACCTTGTGTGGGTCATTTGATACACTGAAAAGAGGTTAGAGGAAAGACCTCGAACATACAATCCATTGTTGAACTTACCATGGTCAAGATCAATCCTCCCTCTGCCCAAACTTTCAATGAGAGAGTCATCTCCCAGTATAATTGGTGGACCTGTGGACATGTCAAGTGAGGTTAATGCCTCCTTGGTCAAAACCATATGTCTTGAAGCTCTAGAATCAATGATGAAACTAGGTGAGCTTGTTGTGCCAGAAACCAATGCATGAACTCTCTCTTTGTCTTCTGAATTTGATCCTCCTTCCCTCTTCTTTGAGCTGTCAGGAAGGGAGATGCCATTCTTCTCCAGGAGTTGGGTCATCATGTCAATTTTCTTCTTCATGCAGGAGCTTTCAGGATGATTTCCCTTACTGCAGTATGCGCACTTGCTCATTTCTCCTTTGTTCTTCTTCTTTTGGGGGTTCTTCTTGGAACCTTGGGGCTTGTCTGGAGACTTTTTCTTGTCTCTCTTTTGCTTAGGTGGATTCTTAGCTTTCTTCTTGCCTTTTGAATCCACCCTTGAATCTCTAGCAACCAGAGCTTGGTCTTTGGAAGGTTTGATGGTGCCCATCATCACCAATTTATCTTGTTTTTGTGTGAGAGATTCCATGAAATATGCAAGGCTAGGCATTTTCTAGGCTCGAGCTACCAACTTTGTGGCATGGAAGGTCAAGAATAACACTGAATAGTCAAGGAAAATATTTGAGAGTATGTCCAAAACTAGTTGCTTCTCCTTCTTTTCTATCCCACGCTGTTTTAGCTGCAAAACAAGGGCTTTGAACTTGGAAAAGTAGAGTTGTAGGGATCCAAAGCTATTGGGACTCAGGGAGATCAATTCATTTTCAATTTGATGTCCCCTCATCTCATCTATCTTACCAAAAATCTCAAAAATATTCTCCCATACTTCATTTGGTGATGTTAATCCATCAATATGGAAAATGAGCTCTCTGGATATGCTCAGACACAGGAGACCATAGGCCTCATCCCTCTTATTGTGCCATTTAATTTTCTCTGCAGCTGGATTGGGCTCTTCTTTTGTTTCCATAGTCACTCTGTAGATGCATTTCGCTCTCAATAGTATCTCCATCTCTGCTTTCCATTCAAAGAATTTAAATGGAGTCAAGATGATCTTCTGAGATTGATCCATAGCTCAGAAATTGTCCCTCCAGTCAACAAAATGCTCCCATTCAATGATGTTGAACCTAAAATAACAAATTGGAAGGAGATAAATCAATATACAAAGGATCTGATACCATGTCAAAATTGAACCCAGGTGTTAGAACAATTACACTCACAAAAATTGCCAGTTACACATGCAAATTACACACAAAGGAGACTGAATATGGAGCAGAACACTAATCTGCATTGAATAAGTGTACAATAGAAAACCCTGTGAAGTCATAGGCTGCCACAATAAATAATTACATGATAGATTCGAATGCATAAGGATTCCATTCGAATTTGGTCTAAAGCAAGCTTACTAAATCTAAGCAAATCCCCCATAGGTGCATAACGCAGTTTCCAAATCTGTCTAGGAGCTCATGAATTGGAAAAATCAATTAGGCAAGCTAATAGATGATGGAAGGACAACTCATACATGCTTTTCTTAGGAGAAAAGAGTGGAGGATGATGAGGAGAAAAAACAAGTTAACTTCACCTAGTCAAACTTTCCTAATTGCCTTAAAACTTAGCAAAAGCAGGCAATAAAGCAGAAAAAGCAGACATGTGCTAGGAATTCTAGGAATAAATCAGATTTGATTCCAAGTGGTTTCCCAAGTGCTCCATGACTCAATTTTAGAAAGTTTGACTACTTTGGACATGTGGAGGACAACTTGCATAAGGTGGAATATGGAAACTAGGCAAATAAGACAAAAAATGGATTAATTAATGTCTAAGGTAGCTAACTATGGGTTGATTATTCTAACTAAACTCAATAAACAAAACATAAAGCAATTCAAAACATATTTAAGATGAAAAGAAGTAAGGTAACTTTTAATAAATAACCTAAAACAATTCAAATTAACTTTAATGTAAAATAAAACTATCCTTTAACTATTACACTCAAATCATAATTCAAATACTAAAGAAACATAACTTAAAACAATTTCAAAACACATTAAAAACGCTAAAAACAAAACAATGAGTTGAATGACAGATTGAACTAGGGGTATGGAAGGGTTGACTGAATGGCAGTTTAAACAGGCTGTTCGAATGACATCCTATACAATTAAAATGACATAAATTAACCGAAATGATCTAATCTTTAGCTGGATTCATGCACATGTGAATTCTGATCCATAAAGGGAGTAAATAAACCTATTTATTAATCAAATTTAACAATGGAATGAACTTAAACAAATTCATAAAATAAATCATTATATATTAATAAACAAACTGAAACTCAAATTGCATAAAATTGAAACATAAAGGAAATAAATAGAACTAAATCTATTTTATCTAATTGCAAATACTTAACCATAAACTGGAAATGAGAGGAATGAAAGTAAATTTGAAAGCAAACTATGCGCACAGTTAACTATTTAACTTTCGAAAGTAAAATTGCATTACAAGAAATAAATGAAATAAGCATTTACAACAATCTAATGAAAACTAACTAAACTAGCTATAACAAAAAGAAAAGAACAAAATTACACAAAAGAATGAACCTTTGGTTGATGAGAGGCCCTCTCAACAATCAGGGGTGATTCCTAGCTAGTGCTTACACGAACGCAATCATGAACAACAAAATATATAGATTTTATTAAAAGTAGGAAATAGAGTTACAACATGCTTCTCTAAAAACGACTGTTTAACTAATGAAATGATCAACCCTTGAACTCTCACGTTGAGGCGTTTATATAATGTTTGCAAGAGATGAGAAATTTGACCCTTTAGTGGTTGACTGCTCTCTAAATTTAGTCAACCATTATGACCATTAACTAATCGCAGGCCAAAGCACAGTCATCCTCCCTTCTTCAACACAAATAGTTCTCTTTATCGTGTGATGTGGCATGCAGACTCCTTCTTTAGCATGGCAGGTGGAGTGGTGTCGAGCAAGGGCAGCAGACGGTGGTGAGTCTTCTAGAATGAGAATTTTTCCATCATCCAAACACGTGGTGTGGTGTTGAGAAAGGGCATTGTGATGGTGATCCTTCTAGACTGAGACCTTCTCCATCACCCAAATGCATGGACAGTAGGTAGTTTGCAAACCGTTCCAACGTTTTAATTCCTAGAATCTGTTATCAATAGCATGTGGTCTAATTAACGAGATGGTAGGTGAGCTAGACCATGAGCTTGATATGCTCTACGCATATCTAGCTGAATGTGTTGTCTGTTTATTTTTTTTGTTGGGGAGCTTGATGGTAAGCTGGACAGTGATGCATAGATCTAGATGGATGTGTGTCTGCTGCGAGCTCTCCAAAAGACTATATAACCTACAAACAAATATACATACATTAATATATCAAATGCACTTCACATAATGTCAATTTTAATCAATAAAATCGTAAAATGATAACAATAAACAGATTTTACATAAATCTCAAATGTGTTCATACCTGGGGCTAAATAGCGAGCTGCATGATATAAAATATGCAAAAAGATGACAAAACATACATTTAAATGTGTAATTCAACTGCCAAAAATGATAATAGATCTGGGATCAACATTCCCCCAAACTGGAGAAATGCCAGGTCCCACTGATTAAAAGAAAGATAACTTAGGACGAAGGATGAGTTGTGTTAGTAGCTGCCTTCGACTTGGCAGATGAAGGACTTGATTTAATCATGTCTTTCATGTCAAACGTTGTATGAATATTTAATGGCTTTGTTGAGTTCTTCAACAGTATCAACTTAATAGTTCTTAGATTTGAAATGATTCAGCGTTGTTCAATGGTTAGGATACAGGGTTTTTTTAAGAGGGCATAAGAAGAAAACAACTCTACAGAAATAATGGTGATGAAAACGATGGAATAGAAAGAATTTCAACTTTCTTAAGGGATCATGCTATCATAGGGAACCTTCAGACATGTGTTATTAAGAGGCATATGCATTAATGAGCGGGCTTATAAGGTTTGTAATTAGTTCAACCATGTCTAAAGTAAAACTTTGGACAGGTTGAACATATGATACGAATGCATAAATCGCATTTACAATTATAATAAACGTGAATTTAACAAAAAAAAATGTGATTAAATAAGACGATAGGGTTTCCAATAGTGAAATTATGACTAAAAAGTGTTTAAGGTCAAAGCGTCCATATAGAGGTAAAAACTATTTGCCAAAAAAGAAAAATTTGGTTGACAAATTTTAATCATTAGTGCTATAATATCACAATTTTTATTCAGATCGTCATTTGGACCATCATTCAACCCTTCATACAGTCCTCGATATAGTCCTTCATATTGATTTTTCTGTAAAAATATGCTTTATGCTATATCCAAGTTCCACTGCTTACATTATCCTAAAAACACTTAACATTTGTCATAGATAAATAGATCTGTCATAAATAAAGAGAGAAGAATTGATTGTTCGAGGTAATTAAAATAAAAATTTCTACCATGTTGTTATTATTTGGTAAGAAAAATAAAAACTAACTAGTAAATGGAAATGATTCAGATATGTATATTCATAAAAAATATATAACAATGCTTAGAAAGACCACTTGAAAGATGATAATATAACTGAAGGAATGCCATAGGAAAAGCTAGTCATCCATGCCTCATTTTAAAGATATATTGTCATCCCAAAATAATTTGAGTTTACCCCGGAGTGAGTGAGATTTATAGCTATGGGTCCCATTTCTAGGATAATGACATCCTAAATATTTGTTGAATTAGATGCACGGGTCCAAGCCCAACTTACAACAATTCTCAAATGACATTATAACAATTGGCCTTCACATATTATTCATAAATTCTAAAAAAAATTCTTTATATTATCAATATTCTACGAATCATGTGCAAAGTGGTGCATTAACTAGATCTCTTTTACCCGATATTGCCCCACCGCCAGCAGGCCTGTTCAGTACCCCAACGGGTTTACCTTGGTATCATGTAAGCATAGTCCTGCTACCAACGATCCTATTCAGTACCCAATGGGTTTGCTTTCATTTATCGAGATTTCTTGTTTTAAGTTATTACTTAGCATTGACTTGCTTCCAACAGGCCTGTTAAATACCCCGACGGGTTTGCCTTGTATAATGATATTTAAGTATATGGAAGCTGATTGGTACTAGAGCGTGTTAAGCCCTGCTAAACACATAATACAATTTTGTAAAGTAATCTTATAAGTAATTTAATAATGACCTTAACCATAGATGATATCAAAAGAGAATAACCTAAATTTGTTCTTTGACCTTACGGTCCTTATTCTTCATAAAAGATAAGTAATGTTCCCCACGAGAAAAAATTCCACTTACTCTCAAGTTATCACAAAAAATACTTGAGAGACAAGTTTTGACAACAAGTATAGGATGAACTAGTATTCCATAGGTGTAAGATGAGATTGTGAAAAATATGATAATCAAAGTAATTCTGTCATGCAACTGTTCAAAATAGAAAATCAGAAATATACATGTCTGAATCAAAATACCAAACCATATGAATCATAGAAGAGATGGTTAAGAATGACATACAGAGAATTGTTTTATTTAATTGTCACTATAAGCTGCAAATTTCAAAAGTACCCCAAGAAAGGTTAAGATACTTTATGAGTGTTTTAGTGTACCTCCCTTTTCCAAATAATATTCCATGAGTTGCTTATAGAGATAAAGTACTTGTAATCAAACTGCAAAACCACTTGTTAGATGATTCAATTTATTCATGAAAACATATATAACGTTATGAAAAGGAAAAGAGTTTCTTGTAGACTTTTCGTAAAAAATGACTCTTATTTATTCAAATGAAACAAAAATATATTTACACAATATCCTATTCTACTTAGAAAGAAAGCGAACAATTATATTCAAGTATATTAATTCTTCCAATGGAACCAAGTTTGAAGTAAGATTAAAATTATACCTTTATCCACATACAAGAAACATATTGCAGTGATTCCCTGGATATGAGGAACCAACCGACCTATTTGATTTAGCAGCAATAAGTATTGAAGGAGAGAATTGTATTGTGGCTTAGTTACCTCACGGAACCAGATCTCAATATAATCCTTGTATTCTAGGCTCTCTTCTTCATTTGTCACGTCAAGGGGTCTTTCATCAAACTATAGAATGCATAAAGAATCTGTGTTTGGTGATGGGGAATATTCAGGTTCTATTGTTTGTCCCTCATCAAACATGATACATTCCATGTTGATCTTGTCTTATTGTGGATAAGTGCAAGTAGAAGCTTCCTTTTCTTCCATAGTTTCTATGACTCCTCGATCTATAACCTCTCCAGACCTTGTATGAATTTCCTCCAGTAATGTTAGTGAGGTAGGAAAGGTGGGTAAATGTTCCAGTTCAACACTGTAAGCATATTGTACTACTTTATTATTGTAAGAATGTGGAATGGATTGAACAGGAATGTGCATAAGGAATAGAGGATGTTTATGAGAAGGTGATTGTGGCAGGTGCAATTGACTGGCTTGTGTGGTTGATCCTGCTGGGTAAATAGGATGTTGTTGAAAATATTGTGGAGGGTATAGAGAACTAGGTAATGTTGCAATGTAAGAGAGAGTATCCAAATGATCATAAGTTGGGCCATAAAGGCTTTATGAATGAGCTTGGTAGGAGTTAAACTGAGGCTGCAACAACTTCTAGGGTGTCTGAATATTCACTGATTGATTATGGGAGTAGGGGAATGGAGGGATGGATCTATGAACCATACATGTAGGCCTATATTTCCATGACATATCTTGTGCCATTTTTTAAGGTGAACTCATTACAAATTCCATATCTCCTTGGCATGTTTTTTTCATCTTGGGTAAGGAAGAGCAACCACTGGTGGAATGATTCAAACTACATATGCTACAAATCCTGAGGCTATCCAGAGGACAATCCTTTGCAAGATGTTTCTTTTGGCACTGATGGAAAAATTATTGTTCAAATTCCTCATTTTTCCCAACCTACAAAATATTAATTTGTGATTTTAAAGAGCTAATAATGTATATTCAAGTATTTTAAATGAATCACCAATTTCATCTTTTGTAACTCCAATTCCTGCAGCAGACTTCAAAAACGGAAAAGAGGGTATATTCTTACCAGTCTTGAATTTTCCTCTTGAATAACTTCTACATAATTCACAAAAATCACATATGGTAACTGAAATACATCACTTCTTCCCATCAGGATTAAGATTTCTAAATATTCATTTTTTATTCCTTTGAGTAAAAGTATTTTCAAGGTATCCTTCCCCAACTGTCTTAGTTTTGATCTTTGAAGGTTGTATTGAAAGCGTTCGACACAATTTTACAAATTTTCTTCTTTGCCTTGTGTTATTTCGAAGATATCCTCATTGACCCTGCAATAATCTTTGTATCTTTTCAATAATATATGTTTCATGTCTTCGCAAGTTTGAATGCAGTTCCCACCTAGGCTCATGAAACGTCGGAGGGCTGCTCCTTTCAAAGTAAGAGGAAATATTTTCAGATTTTGAACGTCATATCCTATACAAAGTACTTCAAATTGAAATAATAACTCATCAGGGTCTTCATTCTCCAATCCATCAAAATATGGTAGAATGGATGGGGAAATGATTTGCATTTGCACCACTCCTCCAGGATCTCTAATAGGGAATTGAAAGGTAACAACTTCTTCATCTTTCTCTCCTACCATATATTTCCACAACATAAGTAGTTCTTCATGTATTATCTTGAGGTTCCTCTTTTGAATGTTCCTGTCAATTTGTTAGTAGGGTGAGTGGTGCTTACAAATCCACTAAGTGATTTAATTGTAAAATAAGTCCCATACTTACATGAAATAAATAAACTCACACTAATTCTTTGCATAAAAGAAAGAAACAAAAGACTAAAAATCAATGTGTTTGGGGGATGTTATACCAAAATACTATCACCATCATGTGATAAGACATTTAACATACCTACTTGCCCTGAATCCCAGCTTTTAGAGTGGAAACCCATACTAAATGTCAATCTTTCATAAAAAATCCTAGCACCGCACTTACCTTGTTAGCTAGGAGCGGTACCTTGTTCGCACAGCCTATCCCTTGTTGTCCACAAGTGGTGCCACTGCTTATGGCCCTTAGCCCATAAGTGTTTCTTACCAGAACCGCTCTGTCATTGAAGTAGAAACCCAGTACCCTGGGTGAAAAGGGAAAAAGAGAAGTTTCTCATGGCTTCTAGATGATAAGCCTCGTAACCTCCCTTATCCCTACCATTGTGGGTTAGTTGAGCTCGAGATCCCCCATCCTAGGATCTTAGAGGCCACCTCACCCATAAATATCTCAACCATCCCTATCCCGTTGGCCTTACAAATACAAGCTTATGGCCATGATTGAGGAGGAGAACTCTTAAGGTATTGTTATGCTGTTGGATTGATCACTTGGTCTATACCATTGGAGAGCGTAGAGAGACCTATAGTTGGAGCTTATGGGGATGAGAATGATTGGTTTCATGGAGATTCATGTCAACATGAAGGCTTGGTTGTAAACTTCTTCATATTTCTATATTAATGGAAGTTGATTTTTGTCCCACATATATTGTTGATGTTTGATTTCAAATGTATGTTTCTAGATTCCTTAGTCACTAACATAGATTAGTAGATTATATTTTGGCTGGTTTGATCTATTTCATGTTAAAATGATTGCAGGTACATAGGGTGACTAATAAAGCATTACATTCTAGGTATCTACGGCTGCTAAGGAGAGTATTCAACCTCTGTCCTTCATTTCTTCTGGATTTGAACCATTCAGACCAGTGGAACACCTTATGGTCCGCAGGAGGTGAAATATTCCAGCTAACAAATCGAGCGACTCCTCTAGGTAATAGAATTGTGTATCAGTTGTTCTGATCTTTCTCATTCTACAAATCTTGTCCGAATCCAGGCTCCTTCTTCAACTCTCTTCAGTCATATCTATTTTCTGACTTAGTCTGTTTGGGTTTGAAACTTCTAGATCTCTTAAGATATGAGTCATTTCGATATTTTATGCTCTGTTTCCATACTCAATTCAACATTTTTTACCTTGATCTAGTCTTTTTCTGACTTTATCCTTCTTTCTCTTTGTGTTTTCGTCATCTACAGGGAACTGTGCCTATGCTATGTACGAGGAGCGGTGCCACTGCCTGAACAGAGTGAGTAGTATGCGGTGCCACCTCTTGTATCCTGTTGGAGAGAAGCGGTGCTGGGATAGAACCACCCTGTTAACACCAGATAAGTGTGGTTCCAATTAGGCATCATTCTAAGACCCTTTTTCCTCATTTGTTTTGTAAAAATTTGAGTTCTATTGCTTTCAGTTATGCTTATCATAATTGTGTTACAAAATCTTATGCTTTTGCTTTGAGATTTTATGGTTTAAGATTGATTTGAGTGGAAATTCAAAAGTTTGATTAGGTCTTTTGATTGTTCATCTGCTTCTATGCTTGTTGGCTGTGTTTACGAAGAGATTTCTTGTTTTCTAAAAAGCTTAGGGTGTTGTTAAAATCTGTTTTTGTTTTTGTTACATAGACTAAAAGAAGAACACTAGATGAGCTTGTAGGTTTCATTTCTTATTTGCATAGTAAACTTCTTTTTCCCTCCTTTAAAAAAGAAAATTTTTGACTGAGCTTAGGTTATCCTCATTGAGCATTAGACATTGGTTCTCTGATTGGCTTTTCAAGCTTGTGGGCTCTTCATGTTCTATTGTCTCTTTTTCATTTTGAACTATCTCAATAAAAAAAAAGGTAGTTTTAAGTTAGATTTGCTTATGTTTTGAGAAAATAAAAAAAATAGAGTGCATTTGCATATAGTGTGCTTGTTGGTTTTTCTTTTAGGAAAAGAGATTCTTCCCCTTATTTTTTCTTTCGAAAAAGAGAAATCAGTTTGGTAAAATATTGCTTGTCTTTGATTTGATGTTCATGACTGTTGTTTGGAAGCATTTTTTGTTTTGAATTAAAAGGAAAATACTCTCTTTCCCTCCTGTAAGTAGGCATACTGAACGATAAAGTGAAAATATTTTGCACTAGCATACTGAATGGTTTTACTTTTCTGTCAAAACATCATGCATTCACCTAGTCGTACAAGTTAAAATTAATGGTAGTCATAGGTTAAAATTTATGTAGCAACTTGAGTGATAGGTTAGAGACGTGTTCAGGTGTTGTTAAGAGTAGGATCTGTCGTTATTTGTCAGCATTACATACCAGGACTCGCGTGGTTATTCCACGTACCATCGGTATATCGAACGGCCTTTCACATACCCTTGAGGTATATAGAAAGGTAATTCATGTAATCGATTGTATATAGGAAGGCCCCTTGTGAACAGTTGTGCATTAGACAAAACTAATACCGATTTGAGCTCCTACATACCTTGTGTATATCGGGAGACCCCACTAGGATACCTTATCCATCTGAGTTATCCTTTTGGCCTGTCCTGTGAGCTTCCTAACTATTATCCACTCCTTTCACATGTTTGCTTGTTGCTTCTAGTTTGAGTAGCACATGTTATCTGTACAGTTAGTTTTTTTTTAGAAGAGAGAGATATTTTTGTTACATAGTTATGGCTCCACCTTTTGGGACTACCAACCAAGAGACTCCTTTATCAAGCATGTCTTTTGTATTCCCTCCATATGGGGATGTTGGTCCTCCTATCATGGCTACGTTAAGCCTTCCTGGATTGACTATTGGATTACCTATTTGGTTATTCTCCAGTGCGGTTATCCCATGTACACCAATTGTGTCTGATCCTAATCCTTCATCGCAAGAGCCATTAGAGGAAATTTCAACCCAAAATGGGCCTTTTAACTTTTATTCAAATTCCATGTCATCATGTGTTAGCCAATGAAATTGCTTTAAATTTGAAATACCGTATAGGTCTTAAACACTTTTTTAATATAAATTTGGGGATAGGTATCATAAACAAAACTACTTTTTTTGTTTGTATTTTTGACATGTCTCCCTGTGTTTTTACTCAAATTTTGATCAGGAGAGCTCGTTGGATGCGGAATTAAATTCTGCATCCAACGAGTACCCACTCGGCATACTTTTGATGGACCCCTCTACCCCAAAAACAAGAAATACCTGAAAAAATAGAATGATGATGTCATCATTCCATTTTTTCAGCTATTTCTTGTTTTTGGGGTAGCGGGGTCCGTCAAAAGTATGCCGAGTGGGTACTCGTTGGATGCAGAATTTAATTCGGTTGGATGCGGAATTTAATTCCGCATCCAACGAGCTCTCTCGATCAAAATCTGAGTAAAAACACAGGGAGATATGTCAAAAATACAAACAAAAAAGTAGTTTTTTTTCTTTTCTTCCTCCAAAATTAATAAATATTATTTTATTATTTTAACTATTATTTTTCTAGTTCATTTTAGGAGGCCCATTTTGAGTTAAAATTTCCTCTAATGATCAACCTCATGTTGATCCCTCTCCTTCTTCACCAGATGTGTCTTCTCCTAGTTCTACCTCTTCCCCTATTGAAAGTTGTAGTACTAGTAGTCAGGTGGATAAGAAGAATAAGAAAGGAAGATTAATAAGAAGAAAAACAAAAAAACAACCAAGTCTCAACCAATCACTCCTCCCTGTGAGGACAGTGTTGATTTGCACACCCAAAGACCACATAAACCCAAATTCCCTTGTAGGCTTTGCAAGGGTGATCGCCTTCTGAAAGATTGTCATTAGCTATCCCTAATTTTAGAAGAGTGGTCTAAGGTTTCCCATCAACCCATATCATTATCCTCTGGTCATCATACTGATGATCCCCCCTCAACCAATGACTTTGTGGTTAAGAGTCAGAAGGGAAAAGTTAGAAATCCTTGCTTGCTTTGTAAGGACGTGCACTTTAATTACCTTTGTCCTGTCATGGATGAAGCTTCTAAGTTGTTGGAAGATATTACTGTTTCTCGTCAGCGGCTTCCAATAGGTTATCGTAAGTTATCTCTTGAACCCCCATTGGTTGATAAAGTGGTCGATCCAGTTCTAACCTCGGTCGATCCCACTCTTTTGTTGATGAGTGAAATTGAAGTGGTCAATCCAAGTCCATCCTTGGTTGATCCAACTCTTTTTTTGAAGAGTGAAGTTGAAGTGGTCGAGTTGACGTCATCTCCACCCTATTCCACTCTTTCATCAGAGAGTGTTAAGAGTGAAGTAGTCCCTTTGACCAAATATTCTTCTTGTTCTTCTCTTCCAATAGAGAATGAACCAAAACTTGTTGAAGTTTTTATGCTTCGTTCTGAATGTTCTTGACAAGCGGAAATTTTGTCTGTTTCAACAAAACCCTCTCCAAGTAATGAGGTTATTTATTTTGACTGGAGTAACCTAACAGAGTCTCGTCTTCATTCAAGTGTTCCTTTCTTGATAGTTGTGAATGTTACTTCTAGGCGGATACTTTGCATTATTGTTGACGAAGGGGCTTCTGTTAGTATTCTATACCTTTAGGGACCCTTCCTTACTTTCCTATTACAGAAGGAGGGAAAACTGTTTGTATTGATGTTATGGTGGTCCAAGGTCCTTTACATTTCAATCTACTCCTTGGACATCATTATGTTTATGCCATGAAGGCTGTTGTGTCCACACTCTTTATAGTTATGCATTTTCCCCATGATGGGAATATTGTGACCATTGATCAACGTTCCTTTGTTACACCTAACCATCACATTACTCCTAGTAATCAGACTGTCCTGAATGTGCCGCATGTTCTTGTGGTTCCTTCCGCTTCTTCTAGTTAGCTTCTTCCCATCATGGGTAAAATGGGGGGCATGGCTCTAGTCTATGGACATCATAATGGAGCTAAGCCGCTAGCTTTTATGAAATGAGGGAAACCTACCAACCTCTGGATATCATGTTCAGTAGGAGTAGGTTTGAGAGCATAGTTTACTTTTGGTTTCAAGCTCGTTAAAAAATAAAACCACTCCTTAAGCATAGTTTACCTTTTGGTTTCAAGCTCGTTAAAAAATAAAACCACTCCTTAAGCATAGTTTACCTTTTGGTTTCAAGCTTGCATAAAAATGAAACCATGTGTTGAGCAAAGTTTCCATTCTGTGTCAAGCTCGTTAAAAAATGAAACAGATCCTTGTGAGAAAAGTTCCCATTCTATGTCAAGCTCGTTAAAAAATGAAATAGATCTCCTCAAGCGAAGCTTGCATAAAAATGAAATCATCTTTGAGCATAGTTCATTTTCTATTTCAAGCTCGCTAAAAAATGAAGCAGGTCTCCTTAGGCATAGTTTACCTTTTGGTTTCGAGCTTGCATAAAAATGAAACCATGTGTTGAGCAAAGTTCCCATTCTGTGTCAAACTCATTAAAAAATGAAATAGATCCTTGTGAGCAAAGTTCCCATTCTATGTCAAGATCGTTAAAAAATGAAATGGATACCTGTGAGCAAAGTTCCCATTCTATCTCAAGCTCGTTAAAAAATGAAATGGATTTCCTTAAGCATAGTTCACCTTTTGGTTTCAAGCTTGCATAAAAATGAAACCATATTCCAAGCATAGTTACCTTCTGTTTCAATCTTTTGTAAAAATGAAATAGATCCCCTTCCCTTGATTCGAGTCTTCACTTTAGTGTTAGAACTTGAAACTTCACTTGCTCGATTCTTGTTCTTCCTACCCCCCTGGTGAACATTTTGACATTAGTAACTAGGTTTTTAGGTTGAGTATGGAAGAACAATCGTAAGATGAAACGAAGCTTGGCGGCATGTCAAGCGGATAACAACCATGCTAGGGGTAAGCTTCGCTAGAAATCATGCTAGGGGAAAGATTTCAACCTCTGTATATCATGTTAATGGGATTTTTCAAGCATAGTTTACCCATTGGTTTCGAGATTGCATAAAAATGAAACCAATATTTGAGCATTCTTTCAACTAATATTCGAGCTCATAAAAAACAGTAAGATGGTGTTGAGCTTAGTTTTCATTTCTCGTGCTCTAGTTAAAACATGAAAACTAGTTTGATCTTAGTTTATTACTTTTTATTGCTTTGGATTCAAACATGAAAAAGTCTAATGGAGTCTTATTTTCACATCTTTTTTCAGACTCCTTAAACATCAAAAGATCGTCGAGTCTGTTTCCAAATCTTTCCAGGCTCGTAAAAAGTGACATTGTGTAAAGAAACCTCATGGAGTCCTCTTTAAACTCTTTTTAGGCTCCTTAAATATGAAAATATTGTCGAGTACTTGTCTTCTTCATACTCGTAAAAGTATTTGAAGAGTCGTCCTTCTAATGGTAGGTTATCTCTTTTTCGGTTCAGATAGGACTATTTATGAAAAAGGAACACTCCAGCCAATCATGACTAGAAGAGTTCTCTAAGGTATGATTTTATACTTTTTGGGCCTTAGAGACTAAATCATATGAAAAAGGACCCTTTGGAGTCCTCTTCCGTATTTGTTCAGACTCTCTAAACATGAACGATACCGAGTTTCCTTTTAGTGGACTCATTAAATTAAACATTGAGAGACCCATTTTGGGAAAGAACCCCTCCTCTCTCAGGTTTGTAAAACATATGAGTCTGGACTTGTCTTTCGACAAGCTATATCGAGTGTTTGTTACCCTCTTTGAACTCATAAAACCGAAAAGTGTCACTCATCGATCATGATGAGGGAAATGGGAAGGGAATCATTTTGCAAATAATGGTAGTTGTTTGTCATTACCTTTGAACATGGCACTTGTCTGCACATCATGTCAGTCAATTCGGTATTCAACTGATCTCTGTGATGATCCACTTTCATGAGTTATGTCACTCCTTTAATTCTTTCAAAAGAATGCATTGTCCACTGTCACATTATGTGTTTTTCCTGTCCAATCATATTGCCAAGTCTTTTTGTGGTGCTGCCCAATGTTCAAAGGGAATTTGAAGAAGTTTTACCACTGTAGTCCACACAGTCCTTATGTCAGTACTTTTGAGTCAGTCCTATGGTTACTACATACACATCATTCCAGAAATATGTTCCGAGTTTCGTGTCGTCGATGTAGAACTCATCATGGCCCTCCTTCAATGAGACTTTTCCCATCGACATTAGCTCATCATCTAGGAAATAGTCTTAGAAACAATATTTGGTACCTTGAGATCGGTATGCCTTAATGACAGATTCTCTTGCTCTCAACATAGGTTCACATCATTGAAATTTGATCAATAGAATCAAATAGGTGTTTGACATCAGGACATCTATTCACACTCAATAGATTGTACTAGAGTACCTTGGGAATCATTGACATTAATGGTGATATCCCTCGCACTTGTTAACATTTCACATCATTATCTGGTAATCAAGTGGTTTCTACCATGCTCAACTTCAGATCATTGTAATCTCATGGATAGAATCGTACTTTGTGGAAGATGAGACAAAGACCCTGGGTATTTGTTTAAAGCCCTCATTGCTTTTCCTGTTAGTTTTTGTACCTAGGCAGATGTTCCCTAGGTGACTTAATTTTTGCCTAAGTCACTTTAAGAGGGAAAAAGGTGACCCTCACATTAAATGTCACTTAATGAGACTTTATAAACATAAAGTCACTTTTTGATAAATTTAAGTGAGTGAGTAATTTTATTTATGTGAAATAAATAAAAGGGATTTTTACTCTCATTGATTCTCATCCATTGGATTAGATCTCTTTTCCACCGTTGGATTAGAAACTCACTTAGGGTTAAACAAAAAGGCTGAGGGAGGCAAAAGGACTTCACTTTTCATTTTTCAGGAGAAGAAAAGAGCTGAGAGAGAAGGATTTTCGAGCTAGGGTTTTGGCACATTTTCCAAGGAAAATTTACGCACAGAAATCGAGGAGTACAGGGCATTAACTCAGGCACAGAAATCGAGAAGATAGTACGGCCCCTTTAATGCTGTACGGATGCATTTTGCTTGCACAGAAATCGAGGAGTACAGGGCATTAACTCAGGCACAGAAATCGAGAAGATAGTACGGCCCCTTTAATGCTGTACGGATGCATTTTGCTTGCACAGAAATCGAGGAACAGTACGGCCCATTAAATGCTGTACGGTTTGCATTAATTTTCCAGCACAGAAATCAAGGAGTTTTGAGTCTGTACGGCCTGCATTAATTGCTGTACGGACAGCATTAAATTTGCACAGAAATCAAGGTACGAATAGTACAGAAATCGAGGGTACGGCCCAGCATTAAATGTTGTAATATTTTGCACAGAAATCGAGGTTAAAATCGAGTGTACGGTCTGCATTTATTACTGTACGGTTGGCTCAGAAATCGAGGTGTTGTTCATGCATAGAAATCGAGACAGTCTGCTGCCGGTCAAATTCTGGGTTGAGATAAGTTGGAATATTTGACTGTAAATTTAATGTCTGATTTTTTTGCTGAAGAAAATAATATAAACTCTCTCGTTTCTCTGACTGGTTTTCCCCGTGGGGGTTTTTCCAGGGCTGATTAGCCAAAAATCTCTGAGTCAAATTTATGGTGTGACTGTCTATGTGTTTATTTCTGCCTGTTAGTAATTTTTACTGTGTGTTTAAAATTGTTCGACAATTTTTTTTTAAGTAGCTCTCAGCCTATGCAAAACCGGCTGAAGTGAAAAACACAAAAATGTTCATTTGAACCAGCAAGCAGTAAAACTCAGTTTTCTACATGGTATCAGAGCAAAGGGGGCAGAAACAGTGATTTTTGCAGACACACAGTAATTTCCAGAACTCAAAAATTTTGTTATTTTTTCTTCTGTCAGTGAACAGCACTTTGTTGAGTTGTTGTTGAGATGGCTACAGGACTTAGATTGGAGGATAGGCTGGATGGGACAGGGAATTTTGTGCCGTGGAAGGCCAGAATTTTGTTGTTACTAGAAGAGAATGAGTTGTGGCCGGAAATAGTGAGGAACACTACTGCAAATCCGATCACCATTTCTGCATCTATAGATGCAGTAGCCCTATCAGCCTTCAATAAGAAGGACTGCAAAGCTAGAAGAATTATTCTTGATGCGGTTAAAGACCACATTATCCCTCACATTTCAGGAAAGGATAGGGCTCATGAGATGTGGACAGCCTTAACCAGCCTGTATGAGAGTTCTAATGAGAACAGGAAAATGGTTCTCAGGGAAAAAATCAAGAGTATCAGGATGAATGGGGGTGAGGGAGTCACAGCTTACCTTACTAGGATTTCTGCAGTTCGAGATGAACTTGCAGCGGTTGGGGAGAAGGCTGCCCCTATAGAGCTTGTCCGCACCGCAATGAATGGGGCTTCAAAGTCCTGGAGTGCTTTTGTGCAGGCTATAGTGGGCAGAGAGAACCTACTTGACTGGGAGAGGCTTTGGGATGACTTTGTGTAGGAGGAGACCAGGAGAGGTCTTGTACAGGGTAGTACTTCTCAGAGAGGGGCTGATGATGAGGATGTGGCTTTGGAAGCGAAGAGTAAGAAGAAGAAGGGTCCCAAGAAGGGTGGGGCCAAGCAGCAGCAGAGTGGGCAGAAGAAGGACTTGAGTAAAATCAAGTGCTATGCTTGTCAGGCGTTTGGACACTATGCCTCACAGTGTCCAAGCAAGAAGAAGAAGAAGGGACAGGGACAGCGGACTGCAGCCTCAACAGAGGTTGATGAGTTTAGTGTTGCATTTCAGAGGGAGTTTTCCCTTTATGCTGGACAGATGGAGAGAGAGACAGTATCCTTAGCCATCAGCATAGATATGGATCAGGACAGTGAGCATTCCTTGTTGGCAGGACATCAGGGGGGTCCATCCACCTCTTCTACTTGGTACATTGACAGTGGAGCCTCGAGCCACATGACAGGAGCTCGAGAGGTGTTCTCAGATTTGTCAGACACAAGTAGGGATGTGGAGGTTGTCCTTGGGGACAACACCATTGCGAGAGCTGTTGGTCGGGGTACCATCACATTTCAGAGGGAGTCCATGAGTCCCATGACTCTGCGGGATGTGTTGTATGTACCAGGGCTGAAAAAGAACCTTGTATCAGTTTCCACTATTGAGGACAGGGGTCTTGGGGTGTGCTTTTCAGATGGGAGAGTACAGGTGTATCCCAAGGCCACAGGCATGTCCAGTGCCATGGATATTGGAGTGAGGTGTGGAAAGCTGTACAAGGTATTGTTTCATCCATAGTGTGCCTTAGCACATAGCAGCAACAGTGAGCTTTGTGAGCTCTGGCATCGGAGGATGGCCCACCTTCATCACCCAGCTCTGAGATTGTTGAGGAGCATGGTTACAGGTTTACCTAAGTTCAGCACAGAGCAGAGTGATGTGTGCAGGGGGTGTGCTTTGGGAAAGTACACCAAGACTGCTTTTCCGAGCAGTGACACTAGAGCTGCTGGGGTGCTTGATCTGATCCATTCTGATATTTGCGGTCCCATGTCATCATGGTCTTTGACAGGATTTGAGTACTATATCAACTTTATAGATGACTACTCCAGGAAGACCTGGACCTACTTCTTGAGGAGCAAGAAGTCTGAGCTCGTGTTGAGAGTCTTCCAAGGGTTCAAAGCCCTTGTGGAGAAGCAGACAAGGAGACAAATCCGGATCTTGAGATCAAACAATGGGGGTGAGTATACCTCCAAGGAGTTCAGTGCATTCTGCAGTCAGGAGGGCATTCAGAGACAGCTGATGGTCCCTTACACTCCTGAGCAAAATGGAGTAGCAAAAAGGAAGAACAGGTCTATTGTGGCAGCAGCCAGGGCGATGCTCCATGATCAGGGATTACCTTTCTTTCTTTGGGCTGAGGCATGTAGTACTGCAGTGTATCTGCAGAACAGGAGTCCTCACAGGGCAGTGGGGAGCAAGACTCCTGAGGAGATGTATTCAAGAAAGAAGCCTGAGGTGAGCCACTTTCGTATATTTGGCTCGATGACTTACTCTCACGTCCCTTCTGAGAAGAGGACAAAGTTTGATCCCACTGCAGAGAGAGGCATCTTTGTGGGATATGATGAGACTTCGAAGGCTTATCAGATTTACTTACCTTGCTCGTGGAAAGTTGTTGTCCGCCGGGAAGTAAAATTTGATGAGGAGAGAGCCTTCAGGAAGTCCAGAGAGTTAGAGCAGGGGGAGACACTAGCTCCCACACCTCAGCCGGTACAGGCTTCTTCGATACATCTTACAGGTCCACAAGTTTCTGGAGGGACTGGATCACAGGGTACGGGCACAGCATCTACATGTTCAGTGGTCCAGGTGGTTGGTACTTCAGGGACAGGTTCAGGGACAGGTACAGGTTTGAGTCCTCAGATCACAGCTTCGGCAGGCACAGGTTCTTTAGTTACTAGTCCTCAGGGTATTGGAACTTCTGGTACCGGGACTTCATCAGATGAGGAGGAGCAGCCTTCAAGGAAGAGGAAGCCTAAGTGGCTTCGGGAGACCTTGAAGGAAGCTGAGGCATTTGGTACGCCCCAGGAGAGGATCAGGACAGTAGTGGAGCCTGACAGACTTGGTGTGGTGCCGGTCAGGGATGATATGGCTCTTGTTGCATGCCTTCATGACTCTGAGCCATCTACATTTGAGGAGGCTTCCCAGCATCTGGTTTGGAGAGATGCCATGATGGAAGAGTACCATTCCATCATGAAGAATGATGCATGGGAGATAGTACCGAGACCGGAGGGGAAGTCAGTTGTGACTTCCAGATGGCTTTACAAGGTAAAGCATGCTGCGGATGGCAGCGTAGGGAAGTACAAGGCTCGATTTGTGGCTCGGGGATTCTCACAGGTTGAGGGAGTCGACTATGATGAGACTTTTGCTCCAGTTGCTCGTTATTCCTCTATCAGGGCAGTGATTTCTATAGCAGCAGAGATGGGTTGGAAGATCCACTAGATGGATGTGAAGACCGCATTTCTCAATGGTCTTCTGCAGGAGGAGGTTTACTTAGAGTAGCCACAGGGATTTGAGATCCATGGGAGAGATTCTCATGTGTGCAGGCTGAAGAAAGCCTTGTATGGACTGAAGCAAGCTCCTAGAGCTTGGTACTCTAGGATAGATGATTATCTGACATCGATGGGATTTCAGAAGAGTGAGGCTGATCCCAAACCTTTACTTCATTGTTGTCGGGGGAGAGTCGCTCATTCTTTTGTTGTATGTTGATGATCTGTTCATCACAGGTGCTGAGCGTCTCATTGCACATTGCAAGAGAGACTTAGCATCGGAGTATGAGATGACCGATATTGGGCTGATGCACTATTATTTGGGGATGGAGGTGTGGCAGGAGCCTGGGCATATTTTCCTTGGACAGGGAAAGTATGCAGCTGATATTCTGAGGAGATTTTGGATGGAGGACTGCAGGCCTATGAGTACACCTATGATTACCAACTGGAAACAACTCCATGCTTCCGAGGGCAAGTTGGTGGATCCCACTATATATCATCAGCTTATTGGGTCGTTGATGTATCTGGTCAACACCAGGCTAGATTTGTGCTTTGCGGTGAACACTCTTAGCCAGTTCATGGTTGATCTTAGGAGTGTGCACTGGACAACTGCAAAGCACATTTTGAGATATCTTGCAGGGATAGTGGATTATGGTTTGGACTACAGGGGTTCGGATGGAGTCGGATTGGTTGGATTTATAGATTCAGACTGGGCAGGTTGCGTGCGGGATCAGAAGAGCACTTTTGGTTGTTGTTTCAGTTTGGGTTCGGCAGCAGTGTTGTGGTTCAGCCGGAAACAGAGGTCCGTTGCATTGAGTTCGGCTTAGGCTGAGTATATGGCAGCCAGTCAGGCTACTTGTGAAGCACTGTGGCTTCCCAAGCTTTTGGTAGATTTGTTTGATCAGGAGCTTAGGCCTACTGTGATCTACTGTGACAATCAGAGTTGCATTCAGCTCTCTGAGAATCCAGTGTTCCATGACAGGTCAAAGCACATAGAGATCAGATACCATTTCATTCAAGACTACGTTCAAAGAGGGGCAGTTGAGCTTCGGCATATATCCACTGAAGAGCAGGTAGCTGACATCTTGACGAAGTCTTTGGGGAGGGGAAAGTTTGTCTTCTTCAGAGATAAGTTGGGAGTGGTACGGAACAACTTCCTCGGTAAGAGGGAGTGTTAGTTTTTGTACCTAGGCAGATGTTCCCTAGGTGACTTAATTTTTTCCTAAGTCACTTTAAGAGGGAAAAAGGTGACCCTCACATTAAATGTCACTTAATGAGACTTTATAAACATAAAGTCACTTTTTGATAAATTTAAGTGAGTGAGTAATTTTATTTATTTGAAATAAATAAAAGGGATTTTTACTCTCATTGATTCTCATCCGTTGGATTAGATCTCTTTTCCAACGTTGGATTAGAAACTCACTTAGGGTTAAACAAAAAGGCTGAGGGAGGCAAAAGGACTTCACTTTTCATTTTTTAGGAGAAGAAGAAGAGCTAAGAGAGAAGGATTTTCGAGCTAGGGTTTTGGCACATTTTCCAAGGAAAATATATGCACAGAAATCGAGGAGTACAGGGCATTAACTTAGGCACAGAAATCGAGAAGATAGTACGGCCCCTTTAATGCTATACGACTGCATTTTGCTTGCACAGAAATCGAGGAACAATACGGCCCATTAAATGCTGTACGGTTTGCATTAATTTTCCAGCACATAAATCGAGGAGTTTTGAGTCTGTACGGCCTGCATTAATTGCTGTACGGATAGCATTAAATTTGCACAGAAATGAGGGTACAAATAGCACAGAAATCGAGGGTACGGCCCAACATTAAATGCTGTACGATTTTGCACAGAAATCAAGGTTAAAATCGAGTGTACGGTCTACATTTATTACTGTACGGTTGGCTCAGAAATCGAGGTGTTGTTCATGCACAGAAATCGAGACAGTCTGCTGCCTGTCAAATTCTGGGTTGAGATAGGTTGGAATATTTGACTGTCAATTTAATGTCTGATTTTTTTGCTGAAGAAAATAATATAAACTCTCTCCTCTCTCTGACTGGTTTTCCTCGTGGGGGTTTTTCCAGGGCTGATTAGCCAAAAATATCTGAGTCAAATTTATGGTGTGACTGTCTATGTGTTTATTTCTGCCTGTTAGTAATTTTTACTGTGTGTTTAAAATTGTTCGGCAATTTTTTTTTAAGTAGCTCTCAGCCTATGCAAAACCAGCTGAAGTGAAAAACACAAAAATGTTCATTTAAACCAGCAAGTAGTAAAACTCAATTTTCTACATTTCCCCAGGTTGTAATGGAGTTTTATATATCTAGCATGGATCCACATTTGTATGGTCATGGCTATGCTCAAATTTGTGTCTGTATGACATAGATCTACATTGTATGTCTAGTAGCTATGTCCAAGTTTGAGTCCTTTATCACATGGATCTACACTTTATTCTAGTAGCCATGCTTGTTTATTCCCCTCATGGATCTGCCTTATATTGGTCTACAACCATTAGTTTGGTTACATGTGTCTATGATTCAAAATACTGATGTACTATAGATGCCTACTTAACGACATGCTCCGATCAAGCCAACATTTTCACCTTGTGGCAATGACTTGTTCTCTCAAAGCTCTCATTTATCGTATCCCTCTAAGACTCATGCTTTGGGGGGAATCCTGTTATACCAAAATCCTATCACCATCATGTGATAAGACATTTGACATACCTACTTTCCCTGCATCCCAGGTTTTGGAGTGGAAACCCATACTAAATTTCAATCTTTCATAAAAATTCCCAGCATCGCGCTTACCTTGTTAGCCAGGAGTGGTACCTTGTTCACACAGCCTATCCCTTGTTGTCCACAAGCGGTGCCACCACTTATGGCCCTTATCCCATAAGCGTTTCTTACCAGAACCACTCTGACATTGAAGGAGAAACGCGGTACCCTGGGTAAAAAGGAAAAAAAGAAGTTTCTCGAGGCTTCTAGATGATAATCCTCGTAACCTCCCTTATCCCTACCATTGTGGGTTAGTTGAGCTCGAGATCCCCCATCCTAGGATCTTGGAGCCCACCTCACCCACAAATCTCTCAACCATCCTATCCATTTAGCCTTATAAATACAATCTTATGGCCATGGTTGAGGAGGAGAACTCTTAAGGTATTGTTATGCTGTTGGATTGATCACTTGGTCTATACCATTGGAGAGCATAGAGAGAGCTAGAGTCGAAGCTTATGGGGATGAGAATGCTTGGTTTCATGGAGATGCATGTCAACACTAAGGCTTGGTTGTAAAATTCTTCATATTTCTATATTAATGCAAGTTGATTTCTGTGCCACATATATTGTTGATGTTTGATTTCACATGTATGTTGTTAGATTCATTAGTCACTAACATAGATTATTAGATTATATTCTAGCTTCTTTGATCTGTTTCATGTTGAACTGATTGCAAGTACACATGATGACTATAAAAGCATTACATTCCGGGTATCTACGGTGTCTAGGGAGAGTCTTCAAACTCTGTCCTTCATTTGTTTTGGATTTGAACCATCCAGACTAGTGGAACACCTTGATGTCTGTAGGAGGTGAAATATTCTAGCTAATAGGGGAACTAGTTGTAGTGTATCCACCTTTTGAATCTCTAGGTCTATTCATGAACAAATTAAACTAAAGAAAAACCTATGCTACTACTATTGCTATATTTGGGGGCGCCTATTATAGTAGATGCGCAGGTTCTTACCTCTTGTGTTATTGCTCCCTCGCCACCAGCCTATTACTAAACTTCATATGGGAATTCTATCTATTCTACTTTACAGAACAACTCCTCGACAACAGTGCCAAAAATGTTGGGTGGTATATCAACTAGATTAATTCACCTAATATTTAATTATCTACCGAGGTTGGTAGGCTTAGAGTTGATACAAAATATATGCAAAGGTAGAGGGTGTCGTGTAAATATTTTAACAAACAAAAGATCGAAAGATCTTTCAAAATGGAAAACCGAGTCAAACTCCTAAGAATTAAATTATTAAAATAATTAAATCGAAACAAAATAGTAAACTAGATAATCAATAATTTATTTCACAAGAAACTAACTTTAAACCAAAAAAAGATACTCTCAACAACTAATCTTTAAATGGGAAACTAAGATGCAAGGAAGACCTAATTCATAAACAAGTAGAAAACTTAATAAAAAGAAACAAGTAGAAAACTTAACAAGAGAAACAAGTAGAAAACTTAATAGGAATATCTTTGAATTCTGTCCTGCAAGTCTCTTTCAGTAGTGACACAATGAAGGAGAAACAACTTTAAAACATACTAAGGATAACACATATAATACTGAATTTTACATGCAAACGGATAAATTAGTCCAAAGGCATGAACACAAAACAATACAACAATAAAAGGAAATTAGAAACAAACTCAAGAAACAAAACATAAAATAACTCAAAACATATTTAAGGTGAAAAGAAGTAAGGTAACTTTTAATAAATAACTTAAAACAATTCAAATTAACTTTAATGTATAATAAAACTATCATTTAGCTATTACACTCAAAGCATACTTCAAATACTAAAGAAACAAAACTTAAAACAATTTCAAAACACATTAAAAACGCTAAAAACAAAACAATGAGCTGAATGACAGACTGAACTGGGGGTCTGAAAGGGGTGACTGAATGATAGTTTAGACAGTCTGTCCAAATGACAGTCTGTACAATTAAAATGATAGAAATTAACCTAAATGATCTAATCTTCAGCTGAACTCATGTACATGTGAATTCTAATGCATAAAGGCACTAAACAAACCTATTTATTAATCAAATTTAACAATGAAATGAACTTAAACAAATTCATAAAAGAAATCATTATATATTAATAAACAAACTGAAATTCAAATTGCATAAACTTTAAACAGAAAGGAAATAATTAGAACTGAATCTGTTCTATCTAATTGCAAATACTTAACCATAAACTGGTAATGAAAGAACTGAAATTAAATTTGAAAGCAAACTATGCGTGTAGTTAACTATTTAACTTTCAGAAATAAAATTGCATTATAGGAAATAAATGAAATAAACATTTACAACAATCTAATGAAAACAAACTAAACTAGCTATAACAAAAAGAAAAGAACAAAATTACACAAAAGAATGAACCTCTAGTTGATGAGGGGCCCTCTGAACAATCAGGGGTGATTCCTAGATAGCGCTTACATGAATGCAATCATGAACAACAAAATATATAGATTTTATTAAAAGTAGGAAACAGAGTTATAGTGTGCTTCTCTAAAAACGACTCTCTAACTAATGAAATGATTAATCCTTTAGCTCTCGGGTGGAGGCATTTATATAATGTTTATAAGAGATGAGCAAATCGACCCTTTAGTGGTCAACTGCTCTCTAAATTTAATCAACCATTATGACCATTAACTAATCGCAGGCCAATGCACATTCATCCTCCTTTCTTCAACGTGAACTGTTCTCTTCATTGCTTGATGTGGCATGCAGACTCCTTCTTTAGCATGGGAGGTGGAGTGGTGTTGAGAAAGGGTAGCACACGGTGGTGAGTCTTCTAGAACGAGAATCGTTCCATCATCCAAACATGTGCACTGGTGGTGTGGTGTTGAGCAAGGGTAGCATGATGGCTATCCTTCTACAATGGGAGCTTCTCCATCACCCAAATGCGTGTACAGCAGGTAGTTTGCAAACCGTTCCAATTTTTTAATGCTTGGAATCTGTTATCAATAGTATGCAGTCTAATTAACAAGTTCGTAGGTGAGTTGGACCATGAGCTGGATATGCTCTATGCATATCTATCGAAATGCATTGTTTATTTATTTGTTTGTTGGCAAGCTGGATGGTAAGCTGGAAAATGATGCGCAGATATAATTGAATGTGTGTCTACTATGAGCTCTCCCAAAGACTATATAACCTTTAAACAAATATACGTACATTAATATATCAAATGCGCTTCACATAATGTCAATTTTAATCAAGAAAATTGTAAAATGATAACAATAAACAAATTTTACATAAATCTTAAATTTGTTCATACCTGGGGTTGAATAGCAAGCTGCATGATATAAAATATGCAAAAAGATGACAAAACATATGTTTAAATGCATAATTTAATTGCCAAAATGATACAAATCTGGGATCAACAGGAACCATTTGACAACTTGGTGGGTTGTTGGGTGGGGGCATCAATCAAAACAGTGCCCATGGTGGCTAAGTGCACTAAGTGGGCCAAGTGTGCCAAGTGCACTAAGTGGGATAAGTGTGCTAAGTGCGCTAAGTGTGCTAAAGGTGCTAAGTGGGCCAAGGTGGTAAGTCGGCTAAGGAGGTGCACAGTCCACATAAGAAAGTGCCTAAGTGTATAACTTGGCGAATGGAGGAAATTCAAATCACGCAAGGATGGACGGTCACTTGGGAGTCAATTTTGGGTGGTGCTCCACAGAGTGCTCAACAAGAGCGTCTACAGGGGCATCTACAGAGAGGCATCCATAGGAGCATCTGCAAGAGCGCCCAACAAAGCGTCCACAGGTGCGCTCAGGGAGCCTCCATAGGAGCGCTTAGGGAGCCTCCATAGGAGCGCTTAGGGAGCCTCCGTAGGAGCGCTCAGGAAGAGCGTCCATAGGAGCACTGAGGGAGAGTGTCCGCAGGAGCGCTCAACAAGAGCACTCAATAAAGGCGTCCATAGGAGCGCCCAATAGAAGCACTCAATAGAGCGCTCAACTGAAGGGTCTGTAGGGGAATTTTATGGAGGCACATTCAAGTTGTTGGTAAGATGTCGTCAAGGTTGTGCATTCGGTGGAAGCACGCTCTAGGAAACTAGCACGCTTTCACGAAGCGTTGAGGAGGCAATGCTTAGTTGTACTAAGTTACGTTTTGGCAAGTGTTGGCAAAGCGCCCAAGAAGAGGTGCATTTCAACAAGTGCTAACAAAGCACCTGGGAAGAGGTTCGTTTCAGAAAATGCTGATGAAGTGCCTAGGAAGAGGTGTGTTTTGACAAGTATTGACGGAGCACCCATGGAGAGGTGAATTTTGGAAAGTGTTGACGAAGCACTCAACAAGGTGCATTTTGGCAAGTGCTAACAGAGTGCTCAACAATGTGTATTTCAGCAAGTGTTGACGGGCATTCAATATGCGTCAAGGGGTGCGATTCAGTGGAAGCACTCCAAACCAATGTGCCCAAACAGGCACATTCTAGTTGAGAGTCCATGGAGGGGTGTTCAGCAGCGCATTTATAAGTGCGCCCATAAGGAGGAAATCTGTGGTGCATTTCTAGATGAGACGACGATGGATGTTTCAGATGGATGGAGAAGAGGCTCATGGCTGAGTCTATGGGGTGTTTGGAAAAATGCCTAAGTTAGAGTGGTGCAGCAGCGTTGGACATTCTTGAGAACGCTCCCGTCGTGAAGAGTCAGGAAGGATCAACAAGTGGTGGCAGCCCTTGGCAGAGGATCATTTAAGGAGTAGCAATGGTAGCAAAGGCATCCATGACAGGTGTGTTATGAATCTTACCAGTTAGCCAATTTGTCTACGTCAAAGTGCGGAGAGTATGCATATTTCGACAAGTCAAGCGGTAGCTTGGAAAGGTGGCTCAACGAAGGTGTTCGGTAGCTGGAAGAATGCAATAGTGAGCTACAATAGGTTGCATTGGTTGAATGTAGCTTGCAGATGAGACTTGGCATGGTCTTAGCAAGGATGCGGACATGCAGATGCGACAGTGACAGCTAGATCGTGGGATTTAGTTCTATCAGGTGACAATAGTCAATTTTGGCGAACTCTTGGATGAGTTTCCGGTTTGTGGCTTCCTCCATCATTGTAACAAGTCTTGTCATATTATACACGGGTATAAGGCTCTGTTAGGTTTAGGATGAGTTTCCCACATACATTTATCTCTCTGTTGTATTTGTCTTACTTGTACTATAGGAAGTGCATTGTTGTAAAAATGGCTAAGCATGGAGATGAATGTTAGTAGAAGTATTTCTGCATGTTTGGGTTAGGCGTAGTCCACTAGTGTTTTCTCAGGATGGCCATGTCGCTAAGACGCTTCTAGACGGTGCCGCACACCACAACAGACCCTAGAAAAAGGTGTGGTGGGTTGTGGCTGTGACAGATGGTGTCAGAGCTAAAGACTTTGGAGGAGTTTGGTACTTCACCACTGCTTGGAAATCAGGTGGTGTCAGAGTTGTGTTCGTGGTTTTCTGCAGCAGAGAAGTTCATCACCACTTGGGGAAATGTGGCTTATCATATTTTCAGTGTAGTTGGCTCTTCACCATTTCTTAAGGACAAATGGTCTTGGAGTTGGTTCTACGGTGAAGGTGCTTTCATTGTAGCAGTTTGATGGCACATTAATGGTGTGTGCTACGCGTGCAGAAGGTTGTTGGTTGATGACAACATTTCAAAAAAAAATGGCTAAGTCAAGTGGCTTAGAAAGAACCTTCAGAAGTGTCGAGATGACAGATGGTACGGATGGAGGAAGCATGTTGCAGGATGGAAGGGAAAAAGGAAGCATGATTCATTGATGGCTTGTGAAAATGGAAGGAAAAGTGCTTTCTAGTATGGTGTGGTGAAGCATCATGATTTGGTTGTAGGAGTTGAGTGTTCATGGGTTGCATTCATTAGTGCTCCCAGACAGTGCGCTCAGAGGTGTTCCTAGACAAAGTAATCAATAGGCACAAGGTGGTGCGCTAAGAAGTGTGGTCAATAGGGGCATCTAGGTAGTGCGCTCAGTGGTGCGCTCAACAGTGTGCTTAGTAGTGCGCTCAACAAGTGTGTCAAGGAGGGGCGTCAGGTAGTGTGCTCTGTAGGGTGTTCGAGGCTTTTGCACTCAGCAGGCTAGTGTTTCTTAGCCAAGTTAGCAGGTTTTATAAATGAGGGCTACAAAGGATGAAAGCAAGGTGAGGTGCTTTTGTCTTCACTTGGGGCAGGATGCCTTAGGCAAGTTTTGAGGTGAAGTGTTAAACTTTTCCTTATGTTCGACAAGGTTGTGGGGAGGACTAAAGAGTGGAGGTGTTGAGGACCGAGTTTACGGTTCATCTTAGGGAGGAAAATTTGTTTGGGAGTCATGACCCAGCAAGTTCATTCGTGGGGGTTAACATGTACATACGCATGACAAAGTTACAGTGCTGAAGCGATTCGGTTGATGCAACAACTTGGACGGGTTGCAGTAGGCAGTGGCGAGTGCAGCAACGTCATGAACATTGAGTATTCGTGACAGAGTTGCTGAGGATGACACTAGTTTGAGTGGGAGAGAATGTCACAGCCATGTCAGTAGTGAAGGTGGGGTTCCTCGTCACTTGGGTGAAATGCTCGTTGGGCCAAACGGAGGTGGGAACTTGGTCAAGAAAATGACTAAGTGTTGGACTTCGTGGGGGTCATGGGCACCATTTGATAGCTTGGTGGGTTGTTGGGTGGGGGCGTCGATAAAAAATAGTTCCCATGGTGGCTAATTGCACTAAGTGGTCCAAGTGCGCTAAGTGCACTAAGTAGTCCAAGTGTGCTAAGTGTGCTACGTGTGCTAAAGGTGCTAAGTGGGAAACAGTGGTAAGTCATTTAAAGAGGTGCACGATCCACATAAGAAAGTACCTAAGTGTAGAAATTATCTAACAGAGGAAACTCAAATCAAGCAAGGATGCACGATCACTTGGAGTCAATTTTGGGTGGTGCTCTGTAGAGCACTCAATAGGAGCGTCCGCATGGACGTTCATAGATGGGCGTCCATAGTAGCGCCTAACAAAGTGTTTGCAGGCAGGCTTAGGGAATGTCCACAGGAGCGCTCGGGAAGATAATCCATAGGAGCACTCAGGGAGAGCATTTGTAGGAGCGCTTAGGAAGAGCACTCAACAAGGGCGTTCACAGGAGCGCCCAATAGAGCAATCAATAGGACCGTCCACAGGGGCATATGTAGGGTGAAGAGCCAAGGTGCGCTAAGGAGGTGCATTTTTGGAAGACACTTCCGCAGGGTGTTAACGGTGCACCATGAAAATGACGAACAAACTTAGTAGCGAAAGATAATGCACGCTTATGAGACAACTCAGTAAGGCATTTTGTGTAGGCATGTTCAAGTGGTTGGAAAGATGTCATTAGGGGCGTGCGTTCGATGGAAGCACACTACAAGAAGCTAGCACACTTCCGGAGAGAGTTGAGGAGGCAGCTCTCAGTTGTACTAAGGTGCATTTTGGCAAGTGTTGACGGAGCACCCAGGAAGAGGTGCGGTTCAGTAAGTGTTGACATAGAACCTAGGAAGAGGTGCATTTTGGCAAGTGCTGATGGAGCACCAAGCAAGAGGTGTGTTTCGGCAAGTATTGATAGAGCGCTCCAAACTAGTGTGCCTAAAAAGGCATGTTCCAATTGAGCATCCATGGAGGGGTGTTCAGCAATGCGCTCAGAAGTGTGTCAGCAAGCAGGAAATCTACGGTGCATTTCCAGATGAGACGATGATGGACGTTTCAGATTGATGGAGTAGAGGGGCTCATGAAAGAGTCTACGGGGTGTTTGGAAAAATTCCTAAGTCAGAGTGGTGCAGTAGCGTTAAATGTTCTAGAGAGTGATCCCTCGATGAAGAGTCAGGATGGATCTGTAGGTGGTGGCATCCCTTGGGAGAGGATCATTCAGGGAGTAGCGATGGCAGCAAAGGAATCCATGATAGGTGTGTTCCGCATCTCAGCAGTTAGCTAATTTGGATAAGTCAGAGTGTAGCGAGTATGCAGAATCCGACAGGTCAAGAGGTAGTTTGGAAAGGTGCCTTAGTGGAGGTGTTCAGTAGCTAGAAGAACGCAGTAGTTAGCCAATATGGATAAGTCGAAATGCGGTGAGTATGCAGACTTTGGCATGTCAAGAGGTAGCTTGGAAAGGTGGATCAGTGGAGGTGTTCGACAACTGACAGAAGACAATAGTGAGCATAAACAGGATGTGTTGGTTGAATGTATCTTATGGATGAGACTTGACATGGTTTTAGCGAGGAGGTGGACGTGTGTGTGTGACAGTGACAACTAGATGGTTGGATTTAGTTGTATCATGTGAGCATATTCGATTTTTGCAAGCTCTTGGATGAGTTTCCAGTTTGTGACATCCTCCGTCATTGTAACAAGACTTTTCATATTATACATGGGTATTAGGCTCTGTTAAGTTTAGGACGGGTCACGCACATATATTTATCTCTTTATTGTATTTGGATTACTTGGTGACTATAGGAAGTCCATTGTTGTGAAAATGTTGTAAAAATAGATAAGTATGGAGATGAATGTTAGTAGAATTATTTCTGTAGGTTTGGGTTAGGCGTAGTCCGTTGGAGTGCGCTCAAGATGGACATGCCCCTAAGACGCTTCCAGGCAGTATTGCACGCCATAATAGACCCTGGAAAAGGGTGTTACGGGTTGTGGCTATGACAGCAAGCTTGACATTTGTCTTGGGGATTGTTTCCCACCCCTGGAGGTGGGCTAATGTCACTCACACTGTAGTCATCCCATCCAGTGGTCAGATGGTAGGAAGCTTTATAGTCTAAGACAACCAACATGGAGGAAAGTAAGAAGGCAAGTCCCAGCCTACATACTCAATAGTTTCAATTTTTTCTTATGTAATCTTTGAACTTTGTGGGACATTTAAAAACTTAAATATTGTATTTGATTACGAATAGTCAATCCATAAAGAAATACTAGGGGATTGAAGTGAAAAGAATAATGCATTTCCTTGTATTGTATCAAATGGGATATCAATGCAGTAAGAAAAAACGAAATTGAGGAAAAAGAGCCTTAACGGGTTAAATTTCTTTCATATGACCATTTAAATGGGAGACCCTACTAAACTATAACCTTCCATACATATAATAGAAATTACTAGTTGGCCTTAATCCTCAATGTAATCTTCTAAACTCAAATGATTTATGGGAATTTATCTTGGAATTCTCAAATGGTTTATGGGAAATTAATACTTGGAATTCTTAATTGTAGTTGTTAATTTTGGTCCACGGATGTAATTTTTACAATCCCTTTAATGATCTTAAAACAAAAATAAATTATCTTGCAAATATTTGATAGTGGATTTATTGCTGGTTTGAATTGGTATATGTTTAATTTCGTTTTGAGAGTTAATTGTGTAAGCCTCTCATAATTGTTGTTTTCAATAGAGTTTTCTCCAGCAATAAACACTGGAACATAAGAGGATACTTGAGTACCTCGGAATAAAGACCCATCCATAAATCCTTGCATAAGGCATTAGTGTTCAATCCTGCTAAACAGAGATAATGTGGAACCTAGTTGAGGCATGAGGGAACTTGACCATATGAAAGACGTTTAATCCATAGCACATCGGTTGTTGCTTTTACTCTAGCCACCAAGATCGCATTTAAAGTGCATGCTCTATAGATTAGCATCGTATTGAATCTCTACTCGAATCATCGATCGTACCATAATATTGTATAATATCTATACACATCAAGGGGGTTTCATCTTACATATGTCCATCTTACGTCATTCAACTTGATGATCGTATGCATGTTCAAAATCCGATACGATAAGTATAGATCTCTGTTAGGTAGACGGATCTCACTGGATGACATGTATATGAGGTGTGATCTCATTCAACGACTTGCCCCATTATCTAAGGAAAGAACATTTTCCCTTTCAATATGTCCAACCGCTATGGTGGTCAAAATTTCCAATGCTAGCTCCAGATGTTGTGCCAAGATTCAATTATTATACCAAAAAAAATAAAATCATACACATTATTTCGAGCTTCCGCCAAATAACGGGGTCTTGACAATTCATGTTGCGAAAATATCCATCAACGAGGAACTCTTGCAACACTAGGTGATATATGATCGTCTTCCCGAGTGTCATATTTATATTTTAAAGTACACTGATCTGACTCAAAGATGACTCACAATAAATTTGACTCAAAGATGAATCACAATAAATAAAATAGGTAATTTATAATATCCTAGAAAAAGTATGAAATCCTACCGGTAACATCTCTTGATGGCTATACGAAGAATAATATACGACTGGTTTTGGAGACATTAAACAATCTACCCTTCAATTGCTTAGGGAAAATTTAAATGACCTCACTCGTTCCAAAGTAGGATGGTTTAATGAGGTAATGAGAAAACCTTTGCTATAGTGTTATAGCCATAAAACTCATGTTTAATGAAATTTTTTAAACGTTTATAACAAGCGAGCTTCAAACTCTATATTTTACTGAAATTATAAATAAATAAAATAAAATATTTTTTTTTTCAAATTGTTAAATAAATTTGATGAAACATTTTTTTTTCATAATTTAAAATAAAATATGAATTTAAATTCCTAGGATGCAGGTAGTTATCACATGCCAACATGTGGGGAAAATGCAAGGAGATAAGTGATTGCTTGATGCGGGGGTGAGAGAGATGGAAAAGGGATTAACGTCGACAAATTGGGATTTAATGAGAGGTTTAATGGCATTAAGGTATTTGGATTTTCGAACAGGAGAGGGGATGGGGGGAGGATAGAGCTCATTCACACTCAAGGGATGTTGAGACAATTCCGACATGTAAATTTCTGAATTTATATTCAGGGAGGGATCATGATGAAGCCAAAGCTATGGGTTGTGATTTTTTTTTCTTGATTGCAGAGGTCAGTGGTCTGTGACAACTAGAGGACTAGCAACATTGAAATTATGGCTACCCGTCAAAGCGGTGAGCCTAGAAGAGGTAGCAGTATTTAGGGAGATTCTATATATTTTTGTTTTTTCCCATCTGGAACACACACACACACATCGGTCCACAAAAGGAAATAGACCAATTAATAAGTGCAATTAGAATGGGTTGGACAAACCACTTGAACCAATCCCCTCCTCCCAACTAATTTGATACTCTCTTAGGTTGTCGCTAAGCCTGAATCTAACTCTAGTAGTGCAATCTAATTAATTAGTAGTTCAACCTGTTTTTTTATTAGCCGTACAAATTGTAGTTTAACTGCAGAATAAATAAATAGATAGAAGCTTGAGTTCAGAAGAAATTAGATTTCTCACACACTATTTCCTTATTCTGTAGAGTTAGTGAAAGAGTTTTAGTGATACTGTCCTCTCATTTTAAATAGGATAAGATTATCTATTAAACACTTAACCTTACCTATAGACCTCTATGCAACCATATCTACTACAATGTGTTCATATATGATGTGCCATATCCACTCTATGCATTACTATATGATGCCATCATAAAAATGGTTTCGTTGTCTATTTCCAGTGGTCCATTGATTGGCACATTAAACTATTCTAATATAAAGTTCCCTACCTTTCTGCTAAAGTCGTAGAGTCTCAAGACCATGCATGCACTCACTCTTCCTTTGTTGTGTGTCACCTTATCACACAGATGGTTTTAACTAGTTAATGCAACTATGAGATTAGCATCAAAGATTCATTTTTATTAACCTCCTGGTGGAATAATTTATGGGTTGGGAAGTTAGTAAGTCTATTTAGTAAGCGTGTGGAATTAATGGGGAATTAAAAAATTCTAATGGGGTCAAGAATTATTTTAAGCGATCATTTTGGGGACAATAAATATCTTCTCAGGAACCAAACTGTTAAAACCTAAATAGTACAATTTCAATATTTTACCCTCCAACAAGAAATTTCTCTAAAGGAGATTGGTGCATTCTACAATGTGCTCCATGAGATTCTGATTCAAAACTATATGCAGGTTCCAAACATATAACAAAAATTACTAACTTGCCTTCAGGGATGATTTTAAGACCC
>LPNX011167754.1:507740-580345 GCA_001517045.1 Pseudotsuga menziesii
ACTGGAAGGTCTTTGTGAAACACAAGTGCACTGACTAGATTCAGGGAAAGTGGGGACTCCACTTGTTATCTCGTCCCTTAATGGTCCAACAGACATGTGGGTATCTCAATCTTGACAAACCGATAAACTGATAGAAACAAACATTATGCTCAATCGTGGCCTCCATTAGCCAATTGTTGGCATGGAGGCTAATACACTTATGCATTGTAATTATGCCAATTGATTATTGCATTAGATGAATGTTGGTCTCGTGCCAATAGGTATCCTACAATCAATGCATAGGAACCTAGTGCGTAGACCATTTTTATCTTCGCTTAGCTATGTAGAGATCATTTATTTTTTTGAATAATGATAAGTATTTACAAAGAAAATATGCAATCAACATAAAAGAACTGAGATTCGAAAAAGTGAAGACAATTAATTCATGCAACTAAAAGGTAATAAAAATATATTTTTCTCAAACCCAGAATTAATGGAAATCGAATAAAACCAATCTTGATTCAAGCTACAACAAATGGTTAAATCAACCATCAAATGAGAACTAGAAGCATTCATGGGACTAACACAATATTTAACCAAAATACACACAAACTTCAAAAATAGACAAAATGCTTCAAAAAAAAGCAATAAACAAACCATAAAAATTTGTCAAGACATTCATGTTAAACACTAACATGGTTTCATGTACTTGAATGAGCCCATTCTTCCTTAGCGAAAGTGATTCTTAAAGAAAAAGTCTAACTTTATGTAGACGTCAAGTATTTATATTATCCCTTTTCTATGCAATTTAAATGACATTTACCTCAAAGTGAAATTGACATTAGTAAATGAAGCTAATCTTGAAACCCAAAGAGAACAGGCATTGCAATAGATTGGATAAACAAATCAAGATCAAAATAGTTTAGAAGCAAAGAAATCCAAATCAAGATCAATATAGTTTACAAGCAAGGAATGTCTAGATTATGACATGCCTATGGTGGTAATAAGATCACAAGTAAAGAAAGTCAATGAAAGAGAATATTTTATAAGCAATGAAGGACATTCTCAGTTTAAGTACAAATCAACAAGCTCAAAATACAACATTTTTATTTAAAAAAAGACCGAGGTCTCTACATATGAGAAGAAGATTGATATACCATATATGACCTGCACTATTCTTTTGGCAAACAATCCACATAATTCAAACACGCATGGCATACATCATGCCGTAAAATCTCAACATTGATGCCCCATACACATGTGTAAACTTTGTTCTATGTAACATAAAGGATTATTTCCTTAGATGATGACAAATGTCTCCTATGGTGTGTACTGAATAGGTATATGATGCCCCATTTTTAATGTAATTTCTATAATTTATTATTCACCAACTTAAAATAATAAGCGTTCACATCACATTAATGAAGAAATGAATAATATCTCAATGAATTCTAAGCCCAAGTTGTACAACTTGCAAATGATCCTTTGTATATTTAGCCAAAATGCCTAGCTTTTGAAAGATCTACTAAATGAATCTATGTATTTAGCGTAGCCTATCCTTTCCAATAAGGAAACTGAGATGCTCTATATTCATCAAAACAGATTAGATAGAAAACTTATCCTTCTTACTTTCTCTATTATACAAAGCTAACAATGTATAGAAATTAGAGTAACAATGTTAAGCATAATATCAATCACTATACCTAACATAGATTCGATACGTCTAATCCCTTCAGCATCTGCGCACACAATTGTCATGTTTATAGATTCCCGTTGATTATCTGGATTGCGATTGCTAAACTCAAATATAATTCCATATAAAATAAATATTTACACAGATAACTTACTCTTCCATCATATTAAAACAAGCTAATAGATTATATTTTCAATGTTATTCTCAAAGAATTCATATAGAAAATCACTATGTTTCTTATTTAATTTTCTAAGCATGTCATACAATGTAGAGATTGATTTTACCGAGAGAAATTGTCTCTATTTTTCTCCAAGGAATTGATAATTCTAAGCCCTCTTCCACTTGAATCTCTCTCTTCAACTTCTGCGAGCTAACCCTAGCTCTATTGAGCTACCAAAAAGCTAATTAACTTAAAGGTCATCATCTAAAATAAATACAACTCAAATTATGCTTCTTTGATCCTATAAATAAGGAACACAATCCATGATTAACTCAACTAACTAGTGACTCACTTGACAAATCACTAACTAGATGCTGAAATTCTGGAAATGCTCAACTAACCCCATCGATTACAATGGGAAAAGGATCTAGTATCCTTATCCTCTTTATTCAACCTCTCAACAAAATAAAGTAAATTAGAAACATGCAAGACCCTAGGTCTCCTTAAGTTCCCTTGACCTAGAAAATTCATAAATGACTTTACTCAAACAGTCACATGCCCCTGCATCAAACTGACTTGGCACTTGGAGATGGCTTTTGTGTTTTCTTCCCTTTTTCTTGTGAGCCTTGTACTTGGGTTTTATACTACCATTGTTTTGGAACAATCAAACCTTTTCAATCATACAAGGGAATGTGTTATCAAATCCCCATGCCACCTTCCCCTCCACTAGGCTTGCTCTAATTGAGAAATTTTTCCTCCTAAACATAGGGTTTCATCCTTTTACCCCCTATTTGCATAGGGTGTTCACCTTATGTTTTCAGAGGAATGCCATGTTGATAATTGATTCTTAGATCTTCTGGAAATGGAAAAGGGGCAGATCTTCACTTCTGGCAACATTTGGTCAACTTCAAACCCTACAAAGAAATTTTGGTTTAGTTTTGGAATCCATGACAGTGACAAAAGTGATCAAACAATATAGATAGAGGTGAAAAGTGCAAATATGGGAGATTCCTTTGGGTTGAATCAGCCTCATGGGAATTTTTGGGTATGACCCAGCCTCCTAACAACCTTAAACAGTGATTCTAGGAAATGTTTAGGGTCGTTTTGTGGCTGTTGTTGCAAGGACAACCACCCAAGAATATTATTTACTACTGGTCTCCATTAAGAGACTTCCCAAAATCAGATAAATCACACTTAGACTTGGTTTATAGGGTCTGAAATTAACTTAGGTCTATTTTTTTAGGTTTGTTTGCACCCCTTTTGTGGAGAAAAAGAGCCTAGAATTCATAATACTGTTGTAAATTGTTGATTGGGAGGTTAGAATAACCATTATTTGTGCTCAAAATGAAGGTTTGAGCCTGTGATGATATTGGAGTACCTAAAACTGCTCTTTATGTCCATATCCATACCCAAAATTGTTTCTTAATGCCATTGTAACCCTCAAATTCAACCCAACATTCCTCCAGGCCTTTTTTTTGCCATTGTTCACTTTTCATAAGGTTGTTCATGCCCAAAATTGTCTTTTAACCCTCCAATTAAGTCTAGATTTGGTAAACAACAAAAAAAAACAAGCATACTACACCCTCAACGAAATCAAAATATCCTTTGAAAAAATGGGGAAAAAATCCGCAATATCTCAGAATAAATCGAGAAAAAATGGGTGAAAAGATTGACTTTTTTCACAAAAAATTGTCTATCAGAAAATTGCGAGATTTATCAGAACATCGATAATTTATCAATGATGTTTGCAACACTAGTCTCAAGTGTGCATATCCATCACAGGCCATCTCTCATGCTTACAATATATCTCAGACCATCCAGGGGCCAGTCTTCCACTATGTACCCCAAACCTCATGGAGCACCCCCAAACATGGTGTAAACACTTTCGAAGTAACCCAAACGTTTAATACATAAGGTTATAGACCATATTAGAGCTTACAAATTAGAATATGGGATATTTGGAAGTGCTTTAGCAAAAGAAGACATGACCAATACTACTGGATATAACTGGTAGAATTTTTGTTGTGTAGAAGCCCCCAAATTGAAACATTTTTCCATTCATATCTTGAGCCAAGGATCAAGTGCTTCTGCATGAAAAAGGAATTGGGGAAGCTTTAACCATATATATTCCAATAAAAGAAACATGTTTTTCTTTGGATGTTTGAGAGATCTTGTTTATTCTCATAGAAATTTGCACTTGGATTTAAGCACCATGGCCAAAGATTCAACGAATTCATCTTCTCAATGGTTCAATCCTATTCCAACCATAGCAGAAAATTATGATGATCATGGAAATGGTAACAACAGTGAATCTAATATTACTAGTGATGAATCTGATCATGATGATTATAGTGCCTTTACTACCCCGTTTACTCTTGATAATTTCAAGCTTTATGATGTGACAAGTAGGCCACATGAACACCAAGAGTAAAACTCTATTCCTTATTTGTTATTTTTGTAATCTTAATTTTGGGGTTATAACTTAAGAGACATGTACATCTTTTAAGTTTTGTCATTCAAATTTCAAACAATATGTTGTGCTTCTATTTGCAATTTGTAGTAGCACTATATGTTTCATAAGGGTATAGTATTTACTATTTAATCATGATTGATATATTTTTACTATTTTGAAATTCAAAAAATATGTTATACTTCTTTTCACAATTTGCAGTTGCACTAGGTATATTACGATTCATGGTACTTACTCTTTTATGATACATCAATCATTCAATGTTATAATTGATTAACTTTAAGCGAATTCAATGTTTTTAAATTTTGAAATTCTAAAACAATTGAAATATATATTATTTGCAGGAGCATTAGACCAGCTTATATCCTCGAAGCATATATTCACACAAAAGAAGAGGGAGGGTTGCTGAGCAATAGAGAGAGAAAAATGGATGAGCCATAATTCCTTAGCACTTGGAACCTCAACCAAGATCAACATTTGGGATCCCTACAGGCTTTAATTTTTCTCTACAAATCAGAGAACCAACAGGGGTTTGCAGAGTTCACAGTGGACAATTCTCTTTATGCAAACAAAAACTCACCCACATGATGAGATGGATGGAAAATTGAAGGAGATTGAAGCTAGGGGTTATTTACATTCCCCTTTAGTAATTTATGGGCCATTATCCACATGGAAGTGTTCAACTGGAGCATCCATGTTATGGTTTTTTGACAAGAAAAGGGTGGGCGTCCGACAAACGATTTAGGAAGCCACCTTTGTTGTAGTTTGGTTTGTGGGGAAAATAAAAGGAGAGGATAAAATTTGGTTAGTGGGGAAAGTAGAAGGGGAGGAGACATGCAAGGAGGTATGTGAATCCTACTGAAAGTGGCATCCCGTGAAAGAACAAAGCTCATTCATTTTGGAAGAGGCTCACATTCATTTTGGAGAGTGCTATCACAAAATTGAGAGGTAGAGAAAAACATGGCGAAGAAAAGAAAACACAGAGAAGAGGGAGCAATAGAATACAAGAGGTGGGGGAGAGAAGTGTGAATACCAATCTAAAGTAACTTGTTATAGAAGAGGAAGCTTGGTAGAACCATTTCTTGGGGAGAAAGAAGAAGAAATTCCAACAATGATGCTTGGTATAAATCCAGAAGAAACAAATGAATTGCAACTATAGCTCATTGAAGAGTGGAAGAAGGGCAGTGAGCATGGAGAATCAAAGAAGAGGCCCACTGGTTTTTTTAATAAACCAAAAGATCCCATAGCTCTTGGAGAAGCATAATTAAAGATGAAAGCACAGTCACTATTGGGATAGAATACTGATTGCAGTGAATCTAAAGGTGAAAGATAATTACATCATGCAAATAAGAATCTTTCATGCTTTTTGTGTGGTTAATGTAAGCCCAAATGAGACTTAAACAAGCAGGAATCTTATCAAAAATAGTTTGGACCTATTATGTCATGTTGCAATTTCTACATGTATATGCAATTTGATTTTTGGATTAATAGAAAGAAACCATGTTTCTTTTTACTTCTTGTTTTGTTGTTGTGTGTTTTAATTTGCTGCCAACTTGCTGTGCATAGTTGAAGGGTTTAGGAAGCTATATTATTTTCTCTCTTAGTTTATGGGATTTAATTCTTGTTAATTTCTGGACTTCTATGACTATTATTTTTTGGATGTTAAGGACCCTTAGTTTACTTTGAAGGGATTTCATCCCCAGTTAGTTTTGGATCTTCAAAACTAGGCTCTTCTCACAGTTCTCATAAAATCTTAAAGATGGAAACGGAATGATGATGCTATCATTCCGTTTTTTTAAGTATTTATTGTTTTTGGGGTAGCGGGGTCCGTCAAAAGTATGCTAAGTGGGTACTTGTTGGACGCGGAATTTAATTCCACATCCAACGAGCTCTCCCGATCGAAATTTGAGTAAAAACACAGGGAGATATGTCAAAAATACAAACAAAAAAGTAGTTTTTTTTATGATACCTATCCCCAAATTTATATTAAAAAAGTGTTTAAGACCTATACGGTATTTGAAATTTAAAGAAATTTCATTGGCTAACACATGATGACATGTAATTTGAATAAAAGTTAAAAGGCCCATTTTGAGTTGAAATTTCCTCTAATGGGGGGCATTAGTCAAAATAGTTCCCATGGTGGCTAAGTGCACTAAGTGGTCCAAGTGCACTAAGTGCGCTAAGTGGTCCAAGTGTGCTAAGTGCGCTAAGTGTGCTAAAGGTGCTAAGTGGTCTAAGGTGGTAAGTCAGCTAAGGAGGTGTGCGATCCACATAAGAAAGTGCCTAAGTGTAAAAATGGTCTAATAGAGGCAATTCAAATCAAGAAAGGATGGATGATCACTTAGGAGTCAATTTTGGGTGGCGCTCCACTGAGTGCTTAATAGAAGCGTCCACATGGGCGTTCGTAGACGGGTGTTCGCAGTACTGCCCAATAGAATGTTTGCAGGAAAGCTCAGGGAGTGTCCACAAGAGTGCTCAGGAAGAGAATCCACAGGAGCACTCAGGGAGAGCGTCCGCAGGAGCGCATAGGAAGAGTGCTCAACAAAGGCGTCCATAGGAGCGCCCAATAAAGAGATCAATAGGAGCATTTGCAGGGGCATATGTAGGGTGAAGAGCCAAGGTGTGCTAAGGAGGTGCATTTTTGGAAGACACTTCCGCAGGGCGTTAACGGTGCACCTTGAAAATGACGAACAAACTTGGCAACCAAAGATGGCGTGCGCTTATGAGAGCACTCAGTAAGGCGTTTTGTGGAGGCGTGTTCGAGTGGTTGGAAAGATGTCGTTAGGGGTGTGCATTTGGTGGAAGCACGCTTCTGCAGAGCATTGAGGAGGAAGCTCTCAGTTGTACTAAGGTGCGTTTTGGAAAGTGCTGATGGAGCACCCAGGAAGAGGTGCAGTTCGGCAAGTGCTGACAGAGCGCCCAGGAAGAGGTGCATTTTGGCAAGTGTTGATGGAGTGCTGAGGAAGAGGTGTGTTTCGAAAAGCATTGATGGTGTGCCCATGGAGAGGCACGTTTTGGCAAGTGCTGATAGAGCTCTCAGCGAGGTGCATTTTGGCAAGTGCTGACGAAGCGCTCATCAAGGTGCATTTCCGCAAGTCTTAACGTGCGTTCAGGTATGCGTCCAGGGGTACAGTTCAGTGGAAGCGCTCTAAACCAGTGTTCCTAAAAAGGCACGTTCCAGTTGAACATCAATGGAGGGGTGTTCAGCACTGCATTCAGCAGTGCGTCCACAAGCAGACAATCTACGGTGCATTTCCAAATAAGACGATGATGGACATTTCAGACAGATGGAGTAGAGGCTCATGAAACAGTCTATGGGGTGTTTGGAAAAATGACTAAGTCAGAGTGGTGCAAAAGTGTTGGATGTTATTGAGAGTGCTCCCATCGTGAAGAGTCAGGATGGATCTGCAGGTGGTGGCAACCCTTGGGAGAGGATCATTTAGGGAGTAGCGATGGCAGCAGAGGCATCCATGACATGTGTGTTTTGTATCTCAGTAGTTAGCCAATTTGGATAAGTCAAAGTGCGGTGAGTATGCAGACTTTAGAAGGTCAAGAGGTATCTTGGAAAGGTGGCTTAGTGGAGGTGTTTAGCAGTTGGAAAAACCCAACAGTTAGCCAATTTGGATAAGTCGAAGTGCGACGAGTATGCAGACTTCGACATATCAAGAGGTAGCTTGGAAAGGTGGCTCAGTGGAGGTGTTAGGCAGCTGGTAGAATGTAGTAGTGAGCATAAATAGGTTGTGTTGGTTGGATGTAGCTTATGGATGATATTTGGCATGGTCTTAGCAAGGACGTGGACGTGCGGATGCGACGGTGACAACTAGATGGTTGGATTTAGTTGTATCATGTGAGGATAGTGGGTTTTCGCAAGCTCTTGGATGAGTTTCTAGTTTGTGGCATCCACCATCATTGTAACAAGACTTTTCATATTATGCATGGGTATTAGGCTTTGCCAAGTTTAGGAATGGCCACCCACATATATTTATCTCTTTGTTGTATTTGGCTTACTTGGTGACTGTAGGAAGTGCATTATTGTGAAAATGTTGTAAAAATGGATAAGTATGGACATCAATGTTAGTAGAAGTATTTCTGCAGGTTTGGGTTAGGCGTAGTTCACTGGAGTGCGCTCAAGCTGGACATGCCCCTAAGACGCTTCCAGGCGATGCTGCACACCACAACAACCCCTAGAAAAGGATGTCATGGGTTGTGGCTATGACAACAGGCTTGACGTTTGTCTTGGGGATTGTTTCCCGCCCTTGGAGGTGGGATGATGTCACTCACACTGTAGTCATCCTGTCCAGTGGTCATATGGTAGGAAGATTTATAGTCTAAGACTTCCAACATGGAGGAAAGTAAGAAGGCAAGTCCCAGCCTACATACTCATTATTTTCAATTTTTTCTTATGTGATCTCCAAACTTCATGGGACATTTAAAAACTTAAATAATGTATTTGATTATGAATAGTCAATCCATAAAGAAATACTAGGGGATTGAAGTGAAAACAATAATGTATTTCCTTTTATTGTATCAATGGGATATCAATGCAGTAAGCAAAAACCAAATTGACGAAAGAGAGCCTTAACGGGTTAAATTGCTTTCAAATGGCCATTTAAACGAGAGATCCTACTAAATTATAACCTTCCATACATATATCAGAAATTACTAGTTGGACTTAATCCTCAATGTAATCTTATAAACTCAAATGATTTATGGGAATTTATCTTGGAATTCTCAAATGGTTTATGGGAAATTAATCCTTGGAGTTTTTAATTGTAGTTGATAATTTTGGTCCACCGATGTAATTTTTACAATCCCTTTAAAACAAAAATAAATTATCTTGCAAATATTTGATAGTGGATTTATTGCTGGTTTGAATTGGTATATGTTTAATTTCGTTTTGAGAGTTTAATTCTGTAAGCTTCTCATAATTGTTGTTTCCAATAAAGTTTTCTCCAACAATAAAAACTGGAACATAAGATGAAACTTGTGTACCTCGAAATAAGGACCCATCCATAAATCCTTGCATAAGGCATTAGTGTTCAATCCTGCTAAACAGAAATAAAGTGGAACCTAGTTGAGGCATGAGGGAACTTGACCATATGAAAATTGTTTAATCCATAGCACATCGGTTGTTGCCTTTACTCTAGCCACCAAGATCGCATTTAAAGTGCATGCTCTATAGATTAGCATCGTATTGAATCTCTACTCGAATCATCGATCGTATCATCAAGGGGGTTTCATCTTACATATGTCCATCTTACGTCATTCAACTTGATGATCGTATGCATGTTCAAAATCTGATACGATAAGTATAGATCTCTGTTAGGTAGACGGATCTCACTGAATGACATGTATATGAGGTGTGTGATCTCATTCAACGACTTGCCCCATTATTTAAGGAAAGAACATTTTCCCTTTCAATATGTCCAACCGCTGTGGTGGTCAAAATTTCCAATGCTAGCTCCAGATGTTGTGCCAAGATTACATTATTATAAAAATAAAAATAAAAAACATACAAATTATTTCGAGGGTGTTGACAATTCATGTTGCGAAAATATCCATCGACGGGGAACTCTTGCAACACTAGGTGATCGAGGATCATCTTCCCGAGTGTCATATTTATATTTTAAAGTACAATGATCTGAATCAAAGATGGCTCACAATAAATTTGACTCAAAGATGAATCACAATAGATTAAATAGGTAATTTATAATATCCTAGCAAAAGTTGAAATCCCACCTGTAACATCTCTTGATGGCTATACCAAGAATAATATACGACTGGTTTTGGTGGTGATCAAAGGCTAAAGATGCGGGAAATAACAGATGCGGGAAATAACACTCTCCTGTAGTTGGAGATATTGAACAATCTACCCTTCAATTGCTTAGGGAAAATTGAAATGACCTCACTCGGTCCAAAGTAAGATGGTTTAATGAGGCAATGAGAAAACTTTTGCTATAGTGTTATAGCCATAAAACTCATGTTTAATGATATTTTTTTAACGTTTATAACATGTCAGCTTCAAACTCTATATTTTACTGAAATTATTAAAAAAAATAAAAATAAATAAATAAATTATTTTTTTTCTAAATCGTTAAACAAATTTGATGAAACATTTTTTTTTCATAATTTAAAATAAAATATGAATTTAAATTCCTAGGATGCAGGTAGTTATCACATGCCAACATGTGGGGAAAATGCAAGGAGGTAAGTCATTGCTTGATGCGGGGGTGAGAGAGATGGAAAAGGGATTAACGTCGACAAATTGGGATTTATTGAGAGGTTTAATGGCCTTAAGGTATTTGAATTTTCGAACAGGAGAGGAGATGGGGGGAGGATAGAGCTCATTCACTCGCAAGGGATGTTGAGACAATTCCGACATGTAAATTTCTGAATTTATATTCAGGGAGGGATCATGATGAAGCCAAAGCTATGGGTTGTGATTTTTTTCTCTTGATTGCAAAGGTCAGTGGTCTGTGACAACTAGAGGACTAGCAACATTGAAATTATGGCTACCCGTCAAAGCGGTGAGCCTAGAAGAGGTAGCAGTATTTAGGGAGATTCTATATATTTTTGTTTTTTTCCATCTGGAACACACACACACACACACACATCGGTCCACAAAAGGAAATAGACCAATTAATAATTGCAATTAGAATGGGTCGGACAAACCACTTGAACCAATCCCCTCCTCCCAACTAATTTGATACTCTCTTAGGTTGTCACTAAGCCTGAATCTAACTCTAGTAGTGCAATCTAATTAATTAGTAGTTCAACCTGTTTTTTTATTAGCCGTACAAATTGTAGTTTAACTGTAGAATAAATAAATAAATAGAAGCTTGAGTTCAGAAGAAATTAGATTTCTCACTCACTATTTCCTTATTCTATAAAGTTAGTGAAAGAGTTTTAGTGATACTGTCCTCTCATTTTAAATAGGATAATATTACCTATTAAATACTTAACCTTACCTGTAGACCTCTACGCAACCATATCTACTACAATGTGTTCATATATGATGTGCCATATCCACTCTATGCATTGCTATATGATGCCATCATAAAAATGGTTTCGTTGTCTATTTCCAGTGGTCCATTGATTGGCACATTAAACTATTCTAATATAAGGTTCCCTACCTTTCTGCTAAAGTCGTAGAGTCTCAATACCATGCATGCGCTCACTCTTCCTTTGCTGTGTGTCACCTTGTCACACAGATGGTTCTAACTAGTTAATGAAACTATGAGGTTAGCATCAAAGATTCATTTTTATTAACCTCCCGGTGGATTAATTTATGGGTTGGGAAGTTAGTAAGTCTATTTAGTAAGCGTGTGGAATTAATGGGGAATTAAAAAATTCTAATGGGGTCAGGAAGTATTTTAAGCGATCATTTTGGGGACAATAAATATCTCCTCAGACTTTTTATTCTCAAAAACCAAATTGTTAAAACCTAAATAGTACAATTTCAATATTTTACCCTCCAACAAGAAATTTCTCTAAAGGAGATTGGTGCATTCTACAACGTGCTCCATGAGATTCCGATTCAAAACTATATGTAGGTTCCAAACATATAACAAAAATTACTAACTTGCCTTCCGGGATTATTTTAGGACCCCCCCCCCCCAAATTTATATGTATAAAAAATGGGCGAATCTCTCCAATATATAGGAAAATTTGAAGACTATTTTATCAATAATATAATATGAATATATAAAAAATTGGTGAATATTTCACTAAGTCATAAGATATTGTAAAATCTCGGTGAATATTTAATTTCATTATAAAAAATTGTAAAAATTAGCGAATCTTTCACTGATTTATAAAATATTGTAAAATTAGAGGAACAACAACATTAGTCAAATACCATGAATCACATCATCAACAATAGAACATGTAGACTCACGAGGGACAACTGGAAGGTCTCAGTGAAACACAAGTGCACTGACTAGATTCAGGGAAAGTGGGGACTCCACTTGTTATCTCGTCCCTTAATGGTCCAACAGACATGTGGGTATCTCAATCTTGACAAACCGATAAACTGATAGAAACAAACATTATGCTCAATCTTGGCCTCCAATAGCCAATTGTGGTCATGGAGGCTAATACACTTATGCATTGTAATTATGCCAATTGATTATTGCATTAGATGAATGTTGGTCTTGTGCCAATAGGTATCCTACAATCAATGCATAGGAACCTAGTGCATAGACCATTTTTATCTTCTCTTAGCTATGTAGAGATCATTTATTTTTTTGAATAATGATAAGTATTTACAAAGAAAATATGCAATCAACATAAAAGAATTGAGATTCAAAAAAGTGAAGACAATTAATTCATGCAACTAAAAGGTAATACAAATATATTTTTCTCAAACCCAGAATCAATGGAAATCGAATAAAACCAATCTTGATTCAAGCTACAACAAATGGTTAAATCAACCATCAAATGAGAACTAGAAGCATTCATGGGACTAACACAATATTTAACTAAAATACACACAAACTTCGACAAAATGCTTAAAAAAAAAGCAATAAACAAACCATAAAAATTTGTCAAGACATTCATGTTAAACACCAACATGGTTTCATGTACTTGAATGAGCCCATTCTTGCTTAGCGAAAGTGATTCTTAAAGAAAAAGTCTAACTTTATGTAGACCTCAAGTATTTATATTATCCCTTTTCTATGCAATTTAAATGACATTTACCTCAAAGTGAAATTGACATTAGTAAATGAAGCTAATCTTGAAACCCAAAGAGAACAGGCATTGCAACAGATTGGATAAACAAATCAAGATCAAAATAGTTTAGAAGCAAAGAAATCCAAATCAAGATCAATATAGTTTACAAGCAAGGAATGTCTATATTATGACATGCCTATGGTTGTAATAAGATCACAAGTAAATAAATTCAATGAAAGTGAATATTTTATAAGCAATGAAGGACATTCTCAGTTTAAGTACAAATCAACAAGCTCAAAATACAACATTTTTATTTAAAAAAAGACCGAGGTCTCTACATATGAGAAGAAGATTGATATGCCATATATGACCTACACTATTTTTTTGGCAAACAATCCACATAATTCAAACACGCATGACATACATCATGCCATAAAATCTCAACATTGATGCCCCATACACATGAATAAACTTTGTTCTATGTAACATAAAGGATCATTTCCTTAGATGATGACAAATGTCTCCTATGGTGTGTACTGAATAGGTATATGATGCCCCATTTTTAACGTAATTTCTATAATTTATTATTCACCAACTTAAAATAATAAGCATTCACATCACATTAATGAAGAAATGAATAATATATCAATGAATTCTAAGCCCAAGTTGTACAACTTGCAAATGATCCTTTGTATATTTAGCCAAAATGCCTAGCTTTTGAAAGATCCACTAAATGAATCTATGTATTTAGCATAGCCTATCCTTTCCAATAAGGAAACTGAGATGCTCTATCTTCATCAAAACACATTAGATAGAACACTTATCCTTCTTACTTGATCTATTATACAAAGCTAACAATGTATAGAAATTAGAGTAACAATGTTAAGCATAATATCAATCACTATACCTAACATAGATTCTATACGTATAATCCATTCAGCATCTACGCACACAATTCTCATGTTTATAGATTCCTATTGATTATCTGGATTGCGATTGCTAAACTCAAATATAATTCCATATAAAATAAATACTTACACAGATAACTTACTCTTCCATCATATTAAAACAAGCTAATAGATTATATTTTCAATGTTATTCTCAAAGAATTCATATAGAAAATCACTATGTTTCTTATTTAATTTTCTGAGCATGTCATACAATGTAGAGATCGATTTTACCGAGAGAATTTGTCTCTGTTTTTCTCCAAGGAATTGATAATTCTAAGCCCTCTAAGCCCTCTTCCACTTGAATCTCTCTCTTCAACTTCTGCGAGCTAACCCTAGCTCTATTGAGCTACCAAAAAGCTAATTAACTTAAAGGTCATCATCTAAAATAAATACAACTCAAATTATGCTTCTTTGATCCTATAAAGAAGGAACATAATCCATGATTAACTCAACTAACCGGTGACTCACTTGACAAATCACTAACTAGATGCTGAAATTATGGAAATGCTCAACTAACCCCATCGATTACAATGGGAAAAGGATCTAGTATCCTTATCCTCTTTATTCAACCTCTCAACAAAATAAAGCAAATTAGAAACATGCAAGACCCTAGGTCTCCTTAAGTTCCCTTGACCTAGAAAATTCATAAATGACTTTACTCAAACAGTCACATGCCCCTGCATCAAACTGACTTGGCACTTGGAGATGGCTTTTGTGTTTTCTTCCCTTTTTCTTGTGAGCCTTGTACTTGGGTTTGATACTACCATTGTTTTGGAACAATCAAACCTTTTCAATCATACAAGGTAATGTCTTATCAAATCCCCATGCCACCTTCCCCTCCACTAGGCTTGCTCTAATTGAGATATTTTTCCTCCTAAACATAGGGTTTCATCCTTTGACCCCCTATTTACATAGGGTGTTCACCTTATGTTTTCAGAGGAATGCCATGCTGATAATTGATTCTTGGATCTTCTGGAAATGGAAAAGGGGCAGATCTTCACTTCTGGCAACATTGGGTCAACTTCAAACCCTACAAAGCAATTTTGGTTTAGTTTTGGAATCCGTGACAGTGACAAAAGTGATCAAACAATATAGATAGAGGTGAAAAGTGAAAATATGGGAGATTCCTTTGGGTTGAATCGGCCTCATGGGAATTTTTGGGTATGACCCATCCTCCTAACAACCTTAAACAGTGATTCTAGGAAATGTTTAGGGTCGTTTTGCGGCTGTTGTTGCAAGGACAACCACCCAAGAATATTATTTACTACTGGTCTCCATCAAGAGACTTCCCAAAATCAGATAAATCACACTTAGACTTGGTTTATAGGGTCTCTAATTAACTTAGGTCTATTTTTTTAGGTTTGTTTGCACCCCTTTTGTGGAGAAAAAGAGCCTAGAATTCATAATACTGTTGTAAATTGTTGATTGGGAGGTTAGAATAACCATTATTTGTGCCCAAAATGAAGGTTTGAGCCTTTGATGATATTGGAGTACCTAAAACTGCTCTTTATGTCCATATCCATGCCCAAAATTATTTCTTAATGCCATTGTAACCCTCAAATTCAACCCAACATTCCTCCAGGCCTGTTTTTTGCCATTGTTCACTTTTCATAGGGTTGTTCATGCCCAAAATTGTCTTTTAACCCTCCAATTAAGTCTAGATTTGATAAACAACAAAAAAAACAAGCATACTCCACCCTCGACGAAATCAAAATATCCTTTAAAAAAATGGGGAAAAAATCCGCAATATCTCAGAGTAAATCGAGAAAAAATGGGTGAAAAGATTGACTTTTTTTCACAAAAAATTGTCGATCAGAGAATTGCGAGATTTATCGGAACATCGATAATTTATCAATGATGTTTGCAACACTAGTCTCAACTGTGCATATCCATCACAAGCCATCTCTCATGCTTACAATATATCTCAGACCATCCAGGGGCCAGTCTTACACTATGTACCCCAAACCTCATGGAGCACCCCCAAACATGGTGTAGACACTTTCAAAGTAACCCAAACGTTTAATACATAAGGTTATAGACCATATTAGAGCTTACAAGTTAGAATAGGGTATATTTGGAAGTGCTTTAGCAAAAGAAGACACGACCAATACTACTGGATATAACTGGTAGAATTTTTGTTGTGTAGAAGCCCCCAAATTGAAACATTTTTCCATTCATATCTTGAGCCAAGGATCAAGTGCTTCCGCATGAAAAAGGAACTGGGGAAGCTTTAACCATATATAGTCCAATAAAAGAAACATGTTTTTCTTTGGATATTTGAGAGATCTTGTTTATTCTCATAGAAATTTGCACTTGGATTTAAGCACCATGGCCAAAGATTCAACGAATTCATCTTCTCAATGGTTCAATCCTATTCCAACCATAGCAGAAAATTATGATGATCTTGGCAATGGTAACAACAATGAATCTAATATTACTAGTGATGAATCTGATCATGATGATTATAGTGCCTTTACTACCCCGTTTACTCTTGATAATTTCAAGCTTTATGATGTGACAAGTAGGCCACATGAACACTAAGAGTAAAACTCTATTCCTTATTTGTTATTTTTGTAATCTTAATTTTGGGGTTATAACTTAAGAGACATGGACATCTTTTTAAGTTTTGTCATTCAAATTTCAAACAATATGTTGTGCTTCTATTTGCAATTTGTAGTAGCACTATATGTTTCATAAGGGTATAGTATTTACTATTTAATCATGATTGATATATTTTTACTATTTTGAAATTCAAAAAATATGTTATACTTCTTTTCACAATTTGCAGTTGCACTAGGTATATTACGATTCATGGTACTTACTATTTTATGATACATCAATCATTCAATGTTATAATTGAGTAACTTTAAGCGAATTCAATGTTTTTAAATTTTGAAATTCTAAAACAATTGAAATATATATTAGTTGCAGGAGCATTAGAAGCATATATTCACACAAAAGAAGAGGGAGGGTTGTTGAGAAATAGAGAGAGAAAAATGGATGAGCCATAATTCCTCAGCAGTTGGAACCTCAACAAAGATCAACATTTGGGATCCCTACAGGCTTTAATTTTTCTCTACAAATCAGAGAACCAATAGGGGTTTGCAGAGTTCACAGTGGACAATTCTCTTTACGCAAACAAGAACTCACCCACATGATGAGATGGTTGGAAAATTCAAGGAGATTGAAGCTAGGTGTTATTTACATTCCCCTTTAGTAATTTATGGGCCATTATCCAAATGGAAGTGTTCAACTGGAGCATCCATGTGATGTTTTTTTGACAAGAAAAGGGTGGGAGACCGACAAACAATTTAGGAAGCCACCTTTGTTGTAGTTTGGTTGGTGGGGAAAATAAAAGGAGAGGATAAAATTTGGTTACTGGGGAAAGTAGAAGGGGAGGAGACATGCAAGGAGGTATGTGAATCCTACTGAAAGTGGAATCCCGTGAAAGAACAAAGCTCATTCATTTTGGAAGAGGCTCACATTCATTTTGGAGAGTGCTATCACAAAATTGAGAGGTAGAGAAAAACATGGCGAAGAAAAGAAAACACAGAGAAGAGGGAGCAATAGAATACAAGAGGTGGGGGAGATAAGTGTGAATACCAATCTAAAGTAACTGGTTACAGAAGAGGAAGCTTGGTAGAACCATTTCTTGGGGAGAAAGAAGAAGAAATTCCAACAATGATGCTTGGTAGAAATCCAGAAGAAACAAATGAATTGCAGCTATAGCTCATTGAAGAGTGGAAGAAGGGCAGTGAGCATGGAGAATCAAAGAAGAGGCCCAATGGTTTTTTTAATAAACCAAAAGATCCCATAGCTCTTGGAGAAGCATAATTAAAGATGAAAGAACAATCACTATTGGGATAGAATACCGATTGCAGTGAATCTAAAGGTGAAAGATAATTACATCATGCAAATAAGAATCTTTCATGCTTTTTTTGTGGTTAATGTAAGCCCAACTGAGACTTAAACAAGACGGAATCCTATCAAAAATAGTTTGGAACTATTATGTCATGTTGCAATTTCTACATGTATATGCAATTTGATTTTTGGCTTAATAGAAAGAAACCATGTTGCTTTCTACTTCTTGTTTTGTTGTGGTGTGTTTTAATTTGCTGCCAACTTGCTGTGCATAGTTGAAGGGTTTAGGAAGCTATATTATTTTCTCTGTCAGTTTATGGGATTTAATTCCTGTTAATTTCTGGACTTCTATGACTATTATTTTTTGGATGTTAAGGACCCTTAGTTTACTTTGAAGGGATTTCATCCCCAGTTAGTTTTGGATCTTCAAAACTAGGCTCTTCTCACAGTTCTCATAAAATCTTAAAGATGGAAATGCCTTACATTTTTTGGCTTGCATTCTGAGTGGTAGGCCTAGTTCTTAGGGGCCCCACCCTTAGCTAGATTGTACTTTTTAGACGTATATTAATAGAGTAAAAGCTAACTTACCCCAAAAATATGACATTATAAGATCCTGGGTACATGTCCTAACATTACAGTTGTAGCAACCAACAGGAAGTATGAATTCTCCTGTTTGAATTAAACTATATATATATGTTAATATTATATAAAGATATCAATAGAAAAAGTGCACTCTGGGCATGGGGTAGACTGCTAAAATTCATAATACTATTGATTTTATAACAAAATACAAAAGGCAAAAGATAAGTATAAAAATGTTGCTTGACTATATATTAAAAAATTCACCTTGGTAAAGAAAGAACCAAAAAGCTCAGGGGATTGATACCACCTAGTTGCCACATAATCCTGCAATGCAATGCACTCAACATGATCATTTGATGAAAAAAGAGAAAAAGGTAGGAAAAGTGAACATTTTTTTGTAAGTGTTTCCCCACAGTCAGAGTTCGCTACTTTCAGAACCTAAATATACTCTCTAACATTGAGTAAAGAATATACATCATTTAGTGTGTTTAATGACTATAACATCTCATCTCATCTCATACGATGGACAATAAGAAAATAAACACTGATATGGTTGGCCCAGAATCCATGCAAAGCATATCATACACCTAAGAACTTACTCATCTCCTCCATGAAAGCTGCTACCACTAACACTCTCCTTTCCCATTGCTTGAAATGGCATGCTGATGAGAAATAACACCTTGAAGGAAAGCAAGTATCACACACCAAACACCTTGATAGATCATACTAAGAAATATTGGGAGGACTCTAAACATGGACAAAAAAAAATCACTCTCTTCACCATTCCAGTTAGATATTCACATGGAATCCAGAGTGATGAAAATTATCGTCTAAAAAATGGTTGATGGGGCATCATTGAAGGAGACACGAGCAAGCCCAAAGTCACATATTTTCAGTTTGTAGTCGGCATTTGCCAAAATATTTTTCGGTTTCAAGTCACTATGAAATACATTTGTTGTGATAAAACCATTAAAACATTTCAATAAGTGAAACAAAGAAGCTTCCAATAGACAAAATCCCCAATAAAAACGTTTGTGCTAGGATTGAATGCAGGTCTTGCATGATAGATTTTTTGACCTGTATGAATGTAATTCAGAGAACTAAGAAGATGATACATAAAGAAATGATAGTGTTCAGTTGTGAGATCATCATTTTCTTTAATAAATTAGTGAAGGTAAAACTCCAACAACTCAAATACAACATATATATCTCCGAATTCCTGTTGAGATGGAGGAAGCATAATGTTCTTAATATCAACAATGTATGGATGGTGAAGCAACCTAAGGAGCTTGATTTCTCTTAAAATGTGAGTGGCATCAGATACATGTTCAAATACATCATTAATCTTCTTAATTGCCACTATCTCACTGGTATGAGTGTCAATTGTAGAACTTACTACGCCATAACTTCCCTTTCCAACAAAATCCTGTATCTGGTATCGGTTTGCCTCACCATATTAAATGAAGAATTTTGTATCTAGTGAGCTCTAGATTATCACAAGAATGCTATTAGTATCAATATTCAGAGCAATTGCATTGTGTAGCAGACCAAGATAATTTCCCAATGAAAAATATGAACAATTTTCAACATGATATGATCAGTATCAGTAGATAATATTTGATTTAGTCTTACAAGCCAAGCTTTATCTGTAATGAAAGGGGCCATTCATGCTCTTACTTGAAAACAATTTACATGTTTAATCTGAGGCCCAACATTGTGTATCATAAGAGGGCATATAGCCTGAATGTTTGAAAACCTAGATTTAATAGCAAGTTTCCTGCATTAGGACTGGGGATACACAAGGATTTCATCTTTCTTGCAAAAAAATTAGAGCTAATATGATATTAGTCATGTCTGCATATGTGCTGGAAATGTTATTAGAATGTGAATATTCCAAGCTCAAAATTCAATGGATGTAAACTTGTAAAGTTGTAAACACAAAAATTATTAAGCAACAGCTACAAATGGATGACAAAATTTTAGGTCAAAAATATCATAATGGGAAATGAAAACAAGCATGCCTAAATAAATGTAAATTTTGATTATTGTGCCTTGATGCATAAATAAACAACCATATGATGATATAGCACCCCTCTGATAGAAATAAGCAATTCATTTTGGGAGTAAAGATTTGAAATTCCAACTGGGAAAAGTTGCCATATTGAATAAATAGTTCTTCCTAATGCCCTAAAAATACTGAAGATCTACATGTAAAACATATAATTTTTACACTAATAAATGATTGCTCATTCAATTCTCTTCCATCAATTCTGAAACCATTTCTATATAGATTACTATTACAACTCTAGTCTCCATTGGACAAGGAATTTCAAAAAGGCATTTTCACATCCTATATTTCCAAGGCATAGTGAAATCTGTTAATAGAACAAATGCATGTAGTGCTGGTACATCTAACCGGAAAATTTAGAAGAGGAGTGAATATCGAGTTTAAATACTGCAATGCTATTCCAAAGATAGAACAACAAATAGATCCAAAGACAACAGTTCATCACAGAATTTCAGGTCGGATAAGCATATTTTCTGGGCAATATGGAAACATTAAAATGTGTAGATCCTAGGATGGTAAGAAGTTGAGTTGCAGTGTCACAAAAATTGACATCATAGAAAAAAATAGTGGGGACATCAACTTGGGAAAAAATGGACAAAAATTGGTACGTATAAACTTGGACCTGAAAAAAATCAGAAAAATGAAAGACCTGAAAAACTATGAAAATTTTGGAGAGATCAAGAGAAATTAGGAAAAATCAAATATTTTTTCAACACGAAGAGTTACCCATAAAATTCCAAGCATGTGCATAGGGTTAATTCAGACAAAAAATTTGGCATTAAAAAATTATTGTTTGCCAAGTATAGAAACATGTTTCCAACACACAAGCATGGTTGCCACATTTTTTTGGCTAATTCTCTTATTTTCATGATGGAAACCATAATAACTAAAAAGATGAGATCCCATGCATTCATAGGGTCCAATTTTTCGCCAGGTGATATTTTCTTTTCTCCTACAACTCTACAAAGTCAAGAATTCATATGAAGACCCCATCAACTAACAAGTCAACCAAAGTCACAACTAGAGAAAACTTATTGAATTCATGACTACATGGGGATGGTTAAGTAGAACAGTTAAGATGGAAAACTTCATAAAGGATCAAAATTCACTTACATGTTCAAGAAAAGTAGAAGCTAGTCCTTGTTTCCCAAAGTATCTTGCATTTCAAAATATGTTTTCATAAATTAGGTACAAGGAGAGAAAGACCTCGTTTGAAATTGAGACCAATAGCTAGATATTGAGAATGGTTACAGGATTCAAGACCTTTTAGACACTACACCAGCCTAAGTATTTTGGAAGGAAGATTCCCTAAATTTTTACTTCAGAATGTTACAAGAATCGTGAACCCTTATGAGAAATCTGCATATGGTGAACACCAATTTTTTGGTGAATAAATACTAAATAGTAAGAACAATAAGCTAGAAAACTCGGATATCATGGCATATGACCCTAATATAATTTTAATATTGGAAATTTTAGAAAAGGAAAGCCAAGAAAAAACAATAAGTTACTTGCATCTTCACATGGTTGGTTTAAAAACTTTAGCCTTCAGTGTTTGCAAATATAATGGAAGCCATCCTGTAAGACAAGAAGAAATGAAAAACTTTACTAAATGTGTTCAAGATATCAGAATGGGTTCATAAAATGAAGGAAATACATAACAATTTAATATAGAGGTACAAAAGTAAAGAAGAAACCCGATGGTATTAAAAGAATTGGAAGTTACATCATATTTGGAATGGCCATAGAATTCATGGGTTTTTAGGATCTGCATAGCTTAAGAAACTCAAACAAGTTTCTCACATGGTGTTTATTTCAAATTTTAGCTAATAATCTATAGAGCTCAGGCATCACACCACATGACTAGCATGAATCTTTTAAGTTTCAATTTTCAAAAACTAGGAAGGAACAAGGGGTGAGGCAGAAGTCAACTACTAGATCATTCATCCATTTAATTTGATATCTAGATTATAGATTCCCTACCTAATTTAACTAATTTTTTGGCCAAATCAATTGTTAAAATATGCAGAGAAAAGACACAAACACAGACACTAAGACATATGATCCATGCAACATTTGAGTTCAAAACTTTGAAGAGTACACCTGAGTTGGACTCAACTCACCAAGCTCAGACTCTTCTGCTAAAGTCCAACTCAGAAACGATTAGCCTTGGTATGACATGGAATCCCCAATAGTAATTGATAATTCTATAGCAGATTTGTGATACCAAGGTCAAAACTTAGGAGGAGTTCTCTGGGAAATTTTTAATCCAAGATCCAAAGATGGTTTTACTCAATTTTACATTTTTCTGTTGTATTTTATTATATGATGGCAATTTTACTTCTGCTCAAGGGTTTTGACTATTGTTGGAAAACATATTTGGAGAGTTATTAAGGATATTTGGAGGTTTGGACTCCAAATTACTTAGCCATACACAATTCAAATCTTAAAACTAGAAAATGTCAAAAATCCGACTATAGTGAACAAATTATGTACTCTAAAAACAAACCTAAAAAGCATTGATATTTAAAGCTTAAAACACCAATCAAAATTTCTGGTAGGAGTACTTTAATAGCAGGAAATGAAACCCAACAAAATAATGAAGTATAAACATACTTGTAGACTAGAGTTTGGACGTGATTGCAAGAGCCGAAATTCTAGATCATGGCAACCTGCGAAAAACCTTAGCAAGGGATTTGCAACTCCATAATAATCTTTGAAACCCAATTCTCCGAAATTGAAACCCTATTAATCTTTGAGAATGTGATTTTCGTCGAGTTAAAAAGAATTATATTAGCTATGGAATTCCTCGACCCTCAGCGCATTCATGAGGAAAAAGAAATACATTTATAAAATCCCTAGCAAAGATGGTGGGAATTGATGAGGATAATAAGAATAAGGTAAGGAACTAGGTAATACACAGGCTGAGATGATAGAGACCAACACACATAAGGAGATACCAGTATGCTTCTTTGGAGAGATAGCAGTATGCTTCAATATGCAGAGAGAAAACTTGAAACCCAAACAATGAGAGTAGATACCCAAACAATGAGAGTAGATAGGAGGTAAGTCGATATGCCAGAGGTGACATTCATAACAAGTAACACACCAGAGGAAATGTAGATAGGGACAAAATTGGTCCCATTCTACCTCGATTCCTATATCTATGGACAAATTTCTATAAACAAATATCCATAAGGAAAATGTAGGGGTGATTTACACTAGAATTGTGATTAACAAGCAAAACAACTGGGTGAAATTTCTATCTGTGACCTCAAATCGGGGGCGATTAAAGAATTTTAGGGGAATTTCTCCAGGAGAATAATGCTTCTCAATGCTCTCCTCATGTAAATTGAAAGGATATTTTCATATTTTCATATTATTTTTCAAATAAATAGTGGGCTAATATTTTAAAATTTAGAAAATTTACCCATATAAAAATTCACCCATTGAATTTTCCAAACCCCTCTAATTTCTCCCATGGGATAAGATTCACCCCTAAAATCATCTCTTCTAGCCTTAATCCTGAAGAGCCACGTGGGGACATTCCATTGCAGGTTAACTACAGTAAACTAAGCAATTTTTCAACCAATCACTTCACTGGCTTGAAGATTTCAATATTCATTTATCTGGATTTTATTTTATTTGATTAGTCAACATTTAATTATCTCTTTCATGCTTGATAAAACAAACTATTTTATAAATCAACATTCATTTCAAATTATTTTATTGATTAACATTCATTTTTATACGAAGCTACAATTTTTCATTCTCCTCTCCATGCTTCTTAGTGATGAATAAACGTGCATCATGATTCTTCCATTGTTTCTTGTAACTTCATTTAATTCAAAGGGAAAAAAATATGTTGCAGAAACATAGAGATGAATATATATGTATGCATAGACTATTAATATTTAATAATTAAAACCGATGAATAGATAACATGTTCTATGTTTTGAAAACATTAGAATAAACATACTTATAACAATTCTAATCTAAGTTGGTGACAAAATAAATGATGTAATTAAATCAATGAATTTTTAATTTTGGTTTTGAACTTTCTCAATATTTATTACATAATTTAGCCTAGATATTAATGGATTTCAACATTTTATACATCAGGCATAGAAATGGATGGATTTGGATACGACGGGGTAAATCTATGCCACCGATTAAAATAAGTTGTTCTCTTTATGTTTTTAATAGGATTTTAGTGCTGGATAGCTGGGTTTGACTTAAGAATTTGCACTGTTATATTGTAACAACTAGAACATAACCTACAGAATAACATATCTGAATGGAAATTGTTCTGGTTTAATGGACACCGAAATCGAGAATTTTGGCCAACTTGTTTGAGCTCATCATAGGGCGCTTGCACGAAGTTGGTTCCACTTTTTAGTGCCACTTTAGAAATTGAAAGCGCACATTCGAAATGCAATTCTATAACGCATATGCGTTATTGATGCTATATTTGGAAAACCTGAGCCCAAAATTGAGGCTAAGATTAGATAGGCAATATCGCATGTGTGATATATCTCACTTGTGTTTTTAAAGAGTTACAAATCACAAGTGCGATATATCACACTTGCAATTTGTAAAAGAAAAAAAATTAAATAAAACAGAGGTGCACGACCTCAATTTCTTATTTGCACAGTGAAGGCCGCGATACCAGGACAGCGAAAAACCACACTAGCGATTTGAGTTTGAGACTTTGGAGGTGCCTTTGGAGGGTAATTTACAAGGGACAATTTAGAACTTGGATCCAATGGAAGGCAAGTACTCATTTCCTTCACAATTTCTTTCAATTTTTGTTTGTTTTTGTTAATTTTATAGTTTTTATATTTGTTAAAACGAATTTAATAATTTTTTTTGAATTAAATCAATCAATGATATATTAAAACAATTTTTAATTTGTTTTTTTAATATTAATAGATAACATAAATGTTGAATATAATGTGAAAAATGAACCCACTAATAACCAAGAACCAAACCCAAACACAAACCCAAACACAGAGGGGGGGAAAGACCGAAACTTAGAGATTATGGCTCATTTGGGTGCATTGAAGCAGACTAGATTATTGTTTAGAGGGGGGACCATTTGAGACAATCATTAGCTGAGGCATTGGATACCATAACAAACACAATTGATAATTCCCAGGGAGCACTGTACAACATAAGCTTGTACGAATAATCCATGAGGCAATATTATTCAGATGGTTTGAGCTATAAAGACATAAAAAACTAAAGATAACCAAAGACCAATTGTTTTCATTATTCCAGGACCCTAGCACCCGATTGGTTCCACCCACCATTCGAGCACACTTTCCCATAGACTGGTGTGTGGAACTTAATGTGAAATACAATTGGATGGATCACTGGTACACGGTCTTCGATGAAGACCCTCATGGGAATAGAGACATCCCATTCTATTTCTTGAGGAAGTTGTATGTAGAATTTATCTTGGGGAAACATGTTAACTATTTTGATATTTTAGAGTTCTAGGGTGTGGGTCATGGGATGCCCCAATATAGGGAAGGGGATAGGACTGATTCTAACCGTGTGCCATGCCCTCCACGTAGAGCAAAAACCCCTCGGGTATATCCTCCTGCGGGTCCTATGATTGATGATACACATGAGGCCTTATTCGACTTGGAAGATACATTGCTTCAACATGGGATTGTTTTTCAAGGCAATGTAGGCCAAGGGGTTGGCACTTTTGAGGCTGGCCCATTCCACACTCAGGATCCACATACTAGGTCTCCAGACCGTACTAGAGGTATAGATCGCACTAGAGACATAGAGGGTTCAGAGAATCATGTTATTCCATGCCCTTGCACAACATGTAGAGGCAAATGTGACCTGCTTCAGAGTTTCACGGTGATGGATTACTTTGATATGTAAGTAAAACTCATTCTTTTCATATTATATTTTGTTTTATATCATAATTTTAATTTTTTTCATAATTTATTTCTATTTAATTATCTAACAAATTATGTGAACAAATATGCAGCTGGTGTCCCATCACACCCCAGATTCTCATAGTCCGATGATTGATGTTGATAACATTGATGCAACGGTCAATGATGCATATGGTTTTGGTGCTTCACTATTAGCTATAAGAACTTTACTTTTTAATTTGTCATCGTTATTTACATATTTATAGTAGAGATTGAAACATTCAATACATCCTAATATGGATACAATATGTTTTACACAGGGTGGGTTGGATGAGTTTGTGGAATCCCAGCCAAGTCCCTCGCATGTAGAGGAAGATTCCCAAACATAGGTATTATTTTAATTATGTTTTTAATTATGCTTTTAATAATTCAACATGTATGCTTTTAATTATTAGAAATGTTCTAATTGTATGTTTATGTTTTGTTACGTAGCATGATATTTATGCCAGTAAAAAAACCTTTTTGATTGGGGACCTTCCTCTCGCCCCCCCCCCCTCCCAAGTATATGTATAAGTTCACTTTATTTGAAAAAAATATTTTTTTGTCCATCTTGTATCTGTCTCTTTTTATTTGTATTATTTGACATTGACATATGTTACTTTATGCAAACATCTATTAAGCCAGTGGTTCTTGAAGAGCACCAAATCCAGGTTGTTGGTGACCCACCTCTCCCCCCCCCCAAGGTACATGTATGTTTCACTTTCTTTGAAAACATCATTTTCCGTCGATGCAGTATATGTCTCATTTTATTTGTATTTGCTGAGATTGAAATATGTTACTTTATGCAGGAATCTAGTGAGCCAGTGGTGCTTGAAGAGCACCAAATCCAAGTTGTTTCCGTCCATGTAGTATATGTCTCGTTTTATTTGTATTTGCCGAGATTGAAATATGTTAATTTATGCAGGAATATAGTGATCCAGTGGTGCTTGAAGAGCACCAAATCCAATTTGTTGGTGACCCCCCTCTCCCCCCCCCAGGTACATGTATGTTTCGCTTTCTTTGAAAACATCATTTTTCATCCATGTAGTATATATGTCTCGTTTTCTTTTTATCATTTGGCATTGACATATGCTACTTTATGCAGGATTCTAGTGAGGCAGTGGTGCTTGAAGAGCACCAAACAGAATTTGTTGCTAATCCACCTCTGACCCCCTACTAGGTATGTTTATGTCTCGCTTTTTTTTAATTGTGATTTTAATGATTCAACATGTACTTTTTTAATTATTTGAAATTGTCTAATTGTATATTTATCCTTTTGTACGTAGGAACGTAATTCTGAATATGTTATCCACCGAGTGGCCTTCTTTGCTAATGCATATATAAATCCTTTTATCCCATTGTCAGTTGTTTGACCCACTGGTTACACACCTCTTCACGACCTCGAGGTATATTTATATATTCCTTATCTTTCTTATATTGCTTTTTATACATGCAAGTATCTTTTTCCTTGTTTCCACAGCCCCCATTGATATGCTAACATTGACATATATATTATTTTATGTAGCTTGATATTGAGCGAGTGGTTATTGAAGAGCACCCAATCGGGGTCATCTCTCACCGACCTCTCCCCCCCCCAAGGTACACGTATGTCTCACTCTCTTTGAAAAAATCATTGTCCCTCCATGTAGTAGAGTTTTATTTGTACATGCAAGTATGTTTTCATGAACTCATTGATTTTTTTACATGGACATATATAATTTTTTATGCAGCTTGATAGTGAGCAAGTGGTGCTTGAAGAGCACCCAATCGGGGTTGCTTCTAGTGAGGCACCATGACCCACCATAACTTACTCATGTACAATAAGTAAAAATGTTATATTGGTTTGGAATTTGAACAAATGTACATAGATTTGTTATAGGTTGGTAAACTAACTTACAAATTTTGGTTTGTCTGCAGTCTCTGCAAATGAGATATATCCCTCTTGTTTAGTGTTGGGGATCACCACTGAGCATCCAGAAAAGAAATATAGACTTCTCAGAAGACATTGATAGTGGCAGTGGAAGGGGGGATACATAGAATAAATGTATAGGGGGCATACATACATGTAAATTTTTGTTTGTATACACACATATGTACAGTTTGATCCACTATTTTGTATTATGGCCATGTGGCATGCCAATTTTTGTAACATTATTTGTATGTATATAATATAAATCAAGTTTCAAATTTATACATATGGTTGACTTGATTTTGGAACATGATATTTATTATATTCCTTCCAGATATGTTTACCTATGTCTTTCATTAAGTATGTGTTTAATTAAAATGATAATGTGTGGTTCACCTATGTGATATTATGATATTATAGACCTTATCATGACATATCATACTGACTATTTGAAGTTTTCCAATACTTCAAGGAAGAATTTATGACTCATCCAACTAAGATCAAGTAACCATTAAGTAAGTCATGGGAGATAATCACTAGAAACCAAAACCATAACCATACCATACACTACCTAAATTCCATACACTGACATCATAACATCATAACATCATAGACATACCACTAACATCATAACATCATACATGTGTTTCTACTTCTAAGTCATGCAGGCATGTGAACTTCCACTTGTGATCCATGTTAAACCCTATTCATTTTGTTTCATGTATGTGCATAGCCTAGGTATATCACCTTTTGGTTTCTACTTAAATGATACTAACTAATATAATGATCTAAACCTAAAGAGTTCATGAAACCCTAGTTATAACATAACCATACCATAAACTACCTAAATTCCATACACTAACATCATAACACCATACCATACCATACCATACTATACCATACTAACATACCATACTATTACCCTACAATACTAACATACCATAACATACCATACTAGAACATCATAACATCATACTGTACAATACCATGTTAACATACCATACCATACTAACATCATAACATACACTAACATCATAACATCATGACCATACCATGTACACCATCCTAGTCTGCCCTAGAACCTTACCCTACCATGTTTAGCTCAAACTACAAATTCTGAGTTTAAATCATTTATTTACTGTTGCTTTTTAAACAAAATCTGAAGTTTGTTAAAATGCTTATTGCTTATTATGGAGGTGCATTGATTGGACATACATGGTAAATCAGAATTCCATCGAATATCAAACATTGATGCTTGAAACTTGCTACAAAACACATACAAATCTGAAATATATACTGATGATTTCAATTGACAATGGGTTTAAATTGTTCACATAAGTATATTAATTTTTCCCTATTCATTTTGTTTCATGTATGTGCATTTCCTAGGTATATGGTCATGAAACCCTAGTTGCATCTCATAACTTCTCAACCCTAGTTATAGCATGCAATTTGTAGTTCATGAACTCTAGTTGGTTTTCAATTTGTACATGTACATGTGTTTCTAATTCCATCTCATAACTTCTCAACCTTAGTTATAGCATGCAATTTGTAGTACATGAATCCCTAGTTGGTTTTCAATTTGTACATGTACATATGTTTCTATTTCCATCTCACAACTTGTAAAGAGGTGATAAAACCCTAGTTCCATCTCATAACTTCTCAACCCTAGTTATAGCATGCAATCTGTAGTTCATGAAACCCTAGTTGGTTTTCAATTTGTACATGTACATGTGTTTATAGTTCCATCTCATAACCTATTGTTATGGAGAGAAATTCCTATGGCTTGGGGTACCACAACAAACAGCTTGACTCTAGAAATCAATCTTTTCCAATATGCAATAGAAAGTAAATGTCTAACACTAAAGGATCATACCTCGTACCTTATTCTGGATGGTTGAAGTAGATCCCTATTGAGCTTTCCAACTTCAGCTTGAATTGATAAATTACTTCCTCAACAACAAGTAAACAATACAAGCATACTATATATCATGGTGTTAGATCTATTCTAGCATATATAATCAACAATGTACAAGCATTTGAAATCATCCCATGGATAAAAAATTCATTCAAACACACATTATTGGAAAGGAAAAGATATTTATATGAATATAAATTAGAGATTACAATAGATACAACCTCTGTCGGCATGTCTGCGAACCGGAGAAACTGAATCCCCCACTTGGGCCTCCACTACCTCAATCCTCCATATCTTGATAGCAAGCTCACAAGCAAAAGGAAATCTTGGGAAGAACACAAAAGTGCTCCAAGGGACAAAGGAATGTAGAATCAAGCATAAATTCTGGAAACAATGGACTATAGTTTCTTTTCTCTCAATTCTCTCATATGCCTTCAACGTACCATAGAGTTCCTTATATAGCTTTTCAAAGGGGTAATGAAAGGTCAAATCCGAGTGATCTCAAGGCATAGGGAAGGCCAAGAGTCAAGTGAGTCGGATCCATGTCAAGGAAAACTCCAAAAGGATTTGGATTTCGTACACATCCCGATGTACGCGGTTTTAGGGGTCAAACCCACGTATATACACGATTAAGGGTTTAAAAGTCACGTGTATCATTTTTCACATGCTTTTAGGGATGGTCAAGGAAACATCAAAGGACAAAAAATGGTCCACGGGGTCTAAGGAGTTTTCAGAGAGATAGGGGAAGGCCATACAAAGTGTGATTCACCTGGAGTGGTAAAATCAGCTATAACAAATGACCCCTAATGTGTGAGGTCAGAGGGGTCATACGATGGCCAAAATACATTATAAGTCCATCCTAGAAGTGGAGTGATGAAGGATCCCAAATGGAAGAATATTATAGCAGATTTCACCACTCTAGGTGAATCACAATTTGTATGGCCTTCCCCTATCCCGCTGCAGACTCCGTAGACCCCATGGACCATTTTTTGTCCTTTGATTTTTCCTTGATCATCCCTAAAAACACATGCAAAATGATACACACAACTTTTTAACCTATAAGCGCGTATATATGTGGGTTTGCCCACTAAAACCGCATACATCGGGATGTGTGCATAATCCAAATCCTTTTGGAGTTTTCCTTGACATGGATCCGACTCATTTGACCCCTGGCCTTTCCTATGCCTTGAGATCACTCAAATTCAACCTTTCATTACCCCTTTGAAAGATATATAAGGAACCCCTTGGTACATTGAAGGCATAAGAGAGAATTGAGAGCAAAGAAACTATAGTCCATTGTTGCCGGAACTTATGCTTGAGTATGCATCCCTTTGTCCCTTGGAGCACTTTTGTGTTCTTCCTAAGCTTGCCTTTTGCTTGTGAGCTTGCTATCGAGAAATGGAGGATTGAGGTAGTGGAGGCCCAAGTGGGGGATTCAGTTTCTCCGGTTCACAGGCGTGCCGACAGAGGTTGTATCTTGTAATCTCTAATTTATATTAATAGAAATATCTTTTCCTGTCCAATAATGTGTGTTTGAATGAATATTGTATCCATTGGATTATGTCAAATGCTTTTACATTATTGATTATATATGATAGAATAGATATAACACCATGATATATAGAATGCTTGTATTGTTTACTTGTTGTTGGGGAAGTAATCTATCAATTCAAGTTGAATATTGGAAAGCTCAACGGGGATCTACTTCAACCATCCGGAATAAGGTACGAGGTCTGATCCTTTAGTGTTAGACATTTAATTTCTATTGCATATTGGAAAGGATTGATTTCTAGAGTCAAGCTGTCTGATGTGGTACCCCAAGCCATAGGAATTTCTCTCCGTAACAGAATTGGTGACTCCGCTGGGGATTTCATAGTAGTTGTCCTTTGGGGGTTGTTTTCTCGGCATTCAATGTATTTGAATTTCTCTTTCTCTCTTGTTTCTGTGTCAAGTCTGAGGGCATGCTTGCCTGGTAGAGTCTGATTGGTGTGAAGTTTGTCTCAGCCTATCTGTTTGCCTTTATTTTATGCACCTTTCTTCTTGTACGCGGGTTTTTGATTTACAGTCGTGTATACATGCGGTTTCCCCTCTGATTTCCGCGTATACATGTGGGTTTACTGCGAACAGTCGCGTATACCCTTGATTTTGATTTTTTGTGGAAGATAATTGGTTGTTGGGTGAATTCTGATATTTGCTAACTCTCCTTTGGCACTACCTGAGTCTGTTTAGACCTTTGTTTCTGACCAGAAACATTTTTTTTAGCTTAATTTTTTTTTTTAAAGAAGCTTCTTGTCATGGCATTTTCGATTTTTTGTTTGAGATTAGTGCATTAGAGTTATTTTACCTTAGTGCTTTGCTGGAGTGTTGTCTGGTTGTGCTTGCAGAGTCTAGGGGTCGTAGAATCATTCTTTTGCTTTTTGCATCTCTTTTATTTTCAAAAAATCCAAAAACATTTTCTTATCATCATGCACTACATTTTGCATTTTGCATTGTACTTGTGCTAGATCTAGCTTTTCTTTGGAGTACTAGTTAGGACTTGATATAGGAAATTTGCATTCATCATTTGAAGAAAAATTGTGCATTTCACGTGGTAGCATACCCTGTTTTCATGGACACAATGCATTTGCATTGATTATTAGGTGTGCATTTTACTTCATGTTGCGTCATAACACCATTAGTTGCACGGTAATATCCCTTTTTTGAGTAATAAATCCAACTAAAATCAACGCTAAATTAAAATGAATTACACTCTTTTCTTTTCTAGGGTGCACCAACAAGCTTAGGTGTTAGGATCTTGGAATAGTTCATTGTAAGTCAATTCTCCAAGATCACTAAACAACAACATCTAGGTGTCTGTCCAGGTGAGTGTGTGAAATCCTTGGTATAACCAGTGTTTCTCAGGATCCTCCTCTCAAAAGGGAGTTAAGCATAAGGCAGTGTGAGCGGTTATTGATTGGGATGACCCCTAGTCATAAATGAGTAGCACCGGAGATATTTCCAGTATTGTATTTGTATCTAGGGGCTCTTTCGAGAGTTTTGAGCTTTGCTACCCTGCCCATAGGGTCAATCCCGCCTGCGACTGTCCGCCTAAGCATTGATTATATTGAGGTGACCTTAGTGGCCTTACCTAGGATATCGAGGGGGTACTTTGCAGGGGTTATTCTGCAGGTGTTTTGGCTAGGTTTGGGTCAAACATCACAGTCTCTTTACACGTTGAAGCAGAGGGCCACAATAATTGGTTATGTACCTCCACTTGTTGTGTATGGGAGTCTCAAGCCTCTCCTAGGAGAGACATACCTGCTTCCTTCGGGAGCTCACTTATCCAGCCCTTGTTTGCTTGCATTTGGCTTTATATTTTATTAGTTATTTCTCTGTGCATGATAGTTGGCCTAGGGTTTACGTAAATAGAGAGTCTTTGCTATTTTTTGAGTCATTGTGGATTCGAGTGCGGTTCCTCACCGTTCTCATCGTTTAGCAGGACTTTCGCCTTCTACTTCTTCTCCTCCTTTGGGAGAGAGACCTAGACAGTCTAGGTGGACTATGTCACACATTGATTCACACAGCATGGGAGACCGTTTAGAAGATATTCCTGAACCACCTCCTCCCATTCATGTTGATGATGGGCAATTTACTCCTAATTACGATCCTTCACCCGACTTAGCTGAGTTAGGTCCTGTGATTTTTGAGATGGGAACCTTGCATGATAGACCTACTCACTCCTAGTATGATTCCCCATTGACGCGTTACCGGTATGGAATGCTGGAGGACGCCGAGACTCATTTTGAACCTACCAACACTAGCTACGGTAGTTATGCTACATCTGGTTTCTCGACACATGATTTCACATTTCATGTCGAATCCGACTTTGAGCCTAAATCTATGCCTAGGGGCACTCTCATTCCTTACCATGCGGAGAGGTTTGGGAGCACTAGTCACATTGCACCTTCTGTCCTAGTGGTGGAAGCTACATCGTATCTCCCTCCTAGGTCTAGGGTTAGCGATGCGATTAGGATACCAGATCCGAGACGAGTGACGATAGGTGGTAGTACATATATTATTACTCATATTCCTTCATCCTTGGTCCCTAGTTCTTCAAATGTACATCCTCCACCTTATTCACGTGGTCCTTCGAGCCGGTATATGGCTACGATTCATGTCCGTACTGTAGTTACTAGACCGATTGTGTCTCAAGTTCACATACCGCCCGCTGCTTCGGGAGGCTATGTTCATACTTCTATAGGTTAGCTTGCTACTTTCGGGGCGTATATCCCTACTTCCGGTATGTATATCCCTACTTCTGGAGCTTATTTTCCTACCTATGGAGTGTCTCATGGGGAATTGCATGCGATGACCTGTGGGCCCTATTATGGGATGCAGTATGGATGGGTTTCTTCACCTTATGGAGGCAGGTATCAACAACCTACTTACTCTCCTAATTATGGCTTCGTAGCTCCTACTAGTCAAGGTCCACCGTACTATGGTACTTCCATGCCACCCTATACGGGTCAGACAGGAGGAGGACACTATGGCCAAGGCCATGGTGGTAATCAACCCTATATGAACCAGGGAGCGGTCCATAGACCTCATCATCATAGGCTCCCTTTCATCATGATGCTCAATCTTCCTGACTTATCAAGACTGACAAACGATCCTGTGGCTCATGACCCGGCTTGGCCGGCTGTCCCTACCAAACTTCCTTCAGACATACCTAAGTTTGAAGGAAAACCAGGAGAGGATCCGAGCGAACACGTTACTACGTTTCACCTATGGTGCTCTCTGAATTCCTTACATCAAGACTCAGTCCATTTGAGACTATTTCAACGCACCCTCACAGGGCCTGTTGCGAAATGTTATATAGAGTTACCTAAGGGAGCTTTCGCTTTGTTCAACGACCTTGCGATGACTTTTCTTAATCACTTCCAGCTACCAGTATGTTATGATGTTGGTATTGAAATCTTGTCGACATTTTGGCAAGATAAAGCCACACATATTTCTAATCATATTCAAGCATGGCATAGATGGAAGAGGTTAATTAAAGCTTTTATACCGCCAGAATTCCTCCTTGAGTGGTTCCTCAAGTCGTTATTTCCATATATAGCAAAGGATGTTTCCACATCTGGAGTGGAGAATGAGGAACAAGCGATTTTTAGGGCGCAGGAACTGGACTTGATCTATGCTCAGTCCAGTTTGTTGTATGAGATTATTCCCAACGCTCCTTGTTCCAGTTTCGATCCCAAAGCCAAACCTGGACCACATGCCGATGGCATTTTGGGGTGTGCAAGTGCGAAACCTGTGGATTCGGTTGCAAAACAAGTTAGTCAATTGTCACTCAACCAATCTGCTTTGGGACAAGCTACGACTTCATCTCAACCCGTACAAACGGTGAATGTACTTTCTGTACAATCATCGGACCAGAAGGGTAACCAACAACACGGACGAAATAGAAAAAGGGTAAAAATAATAATCGAAAGGGTGGGAATAAGAATGAGAATGCTAGCAATCATGACAAGAATGGTAAGAATGTTGGGGGGGAAAAGCAAGCTAAATGTAAGGTTAAGTTCCCTTGCAAGTTATGTAAGGATGATCACCTCACTTACTAGTGCCCTCGGATTGAATAAGCTTCGAGATTCTTAGCAGAAGGCCCAGCTGTGCTAACTAACCCTTTACCGCATAATCAAAATATGAACTCGAAGTCCCATGACCAGTCTAGTAATGATGATCCATCGGAGGGTAGTGGTCATGGGTGTGTTAACATGGTCAGTACTGCAAAAGTTGTGACTCGTGTGAAAGATTATAGTTCTTCACAACCCAACCCAGGCAAAGAGCCTGATCCACCAGGAACCCCTTTGCGCATTGATAAACCTGAGGCTGCACCTCGCATTCCTAAGGGAGTCCTTAAGCATCCAGGGCATAATCCAAATGCCCGAGCCACCCAGAATTATTTAGTTGTCGAGGATTTGGGCCACACTCCTTGTGCGATGTCTGCATTGGAAGTGCTTCAGAGTTGTCCTTCGCAAAGGAAGGCATTGCTTTCTGCCCTTGGTGTGAACGATGATGATTCTTCCTCTGTGATCAAATTTGAAACCGCAGGACTTCAGGCTCACTTTCCCTACTATGTGTCTCTTTTGGTGCACATAGAATGTCTTGGTATGACCGTCAAGCGCACTGTGATTGACGAGGGCGCTGCTGCTTCTCTAATGTCTTTGGCCTATTGGAAGGGTCTCGGTTCTCCTGAGTCATCTAAATTAGCGACTATGTTAACTGCGTTCGATGGGAGATCTTTTAGGCTACATAGCATCCTTCCTTCCCTTAAAGTTTGTTTGGGGGGGAGGACTGTTGCGATAGAAGTTGAGGTGGTCGATGTGCCCCTTGAATACAATCTCTTGCTGGGTAGGAACTGGATGTACAGTATGCAAGCTGTTTCTTCTTCTTTGTTCCGTGTTGTATGCTTTCCACATAATGGGAAGATCGTAATGATTGATCAAATGACATTCAAGAATCCATTTTTTACCGCATCTTCGGGACCTTCGATCCCAATCATTGAGCACTCTCAGCCAGCAACTGGGAGTGTGGGTGTAGGCATGTATCCATCCCTCATGGGAATCTTTAGTTGTCCTACACCGATCCTCATGATAGGATCTAGTTTCGATAAGGCTTCGACTTCTATGACATCGGTGTCTTTTTGCCTGACTCATATGGAAGACCCTTGGATTCTTCCTACACTGAGTATTTCAAGTGAGCCCGTCAAGACGAGCATGCCGTTGCCTGCAACTATGATAGTGTATCAAGATAATATCAAGGGTGTTGCAGAGCCTAGTCCTTCCTCTTCACGGACGGAGGAGGAGGACCCTTATGTGTTTCTGGTATGGGCAGTAGAGTATTCTCATGCCCATGACTACCTTGATACAGTTTTCCCTTCAGATGAAGCGATTATTGAGGCTATGTCGGGAGTTGAGCCACCATGGGAGGAACTTCATCATAGATCGTACTTTCTTCCAGAGCTTGACCGTTTGGAGTGTGAGGATTTTAGGGCGGTTCTTAGTTAGAGAGTTGGTAGTCCTGTGGTTCCATTAAGCTCTCCTGGTTCGATGGCTGATGGAAACATGGTGAACATATCTTCAACGATTCCTATCAGCATCTCTCGTGATCCTGGCAAATAGAGAATGGCTATATTGGGGAAGAATGTTCCCATGCTAAGATTCTGGAATATACCGAGCTATTTAAGGAATTCTGTGATATTTTTGCTTGGTCTTACGATGAGATTCCAGGTATTGACCCTCATATTGTCAAGCATGAGATTAAGACTTACCCCAACGCTAAGCCTGTTCGACAACATTTACGTGCGGTGAATCCTAGGAAAGCACCCGCCATTAAGGAAGAGATAGAGAAGCTATTGAAATCCGGTTTCATCTATCCCATTCCCTTGATGGAGTGGGTTTCAAACCCCATCCTGGTGGATAAGAAGTAGGGAGTGATCCGAATATGCACTGATTTCCGTGATTTGAATCGTGCCCGTCCTAAGGATAACTTCCCCACACCATTTATAGATCATATTTTGGATGAGTGTGCGGGTAGCAAGGTGTTCTCCTTTATGGATGAATTTTCTGGGTATAATCAGATACAGATTAAGCCTGGGGACCAACATAAGACTGCATTTATTTGTCCTTGGGGAACGTTCGCATATCGAAAAATTCCTTTCGGCCTTAAAAACGCCAGACCTACATTTCAGCGGGCAATGACCTTGATCTTCCACGATCTCAAGTCTATTATCGAGGTATTTTTGGATGACCTCACTGCTCATTCTCGCATGAGAATACGTCATCGCTATCACTTGAGATTGGTATTCGAAAGATGCTAGCACTATTTGGTTAGATTAAATCCTCATAAGTGCATCTTTTGCATGAAGTCAGGTTATTTGTTAGGATTCATCGTTTCGAAAGAGGGTATAAGAGTCGACCCTTTGAAGGTTGAGGCAATACTTCAGTTGTCTCCCCCGAAGAATATTTCTCATCTTCAGTGTTTGCAAGGCATGGAAAACTTCTTACAAAGATTTGTTGTCAACTTTGCCAATTTGACTAGAGGCTTCATGCATCTCTTGAAGAAGGACACTCCCTTTTATTGGGATGAGAGAGCCTAGGAGTCCTTCGATGCACTCAAACGAGCCCTAGCATTGGCCCCGGTGATTAGTCCTCCATATTATAGGCATGATTTTATATTATATGTGGCCGCGTCCTTAGAGATGATTGGTATGGTTTTGGTTCAAGAGGATGAGGAGCTCCAAGAACATGCCATATATTATCTGAGCCGAAAACTTATTGACGCAGATATTCATTATTCTCATGTCGAGAAGCTTGCTTTGGCTACTGTACATGCGGCTCAGCATTTGAGACATTATATTCTCCTTCACCAAACCTTGGTTGTGGCCCATGTCAATCTGTTTCAATTCATCCTCACTCGAAGGATGATTGGGGGAAAGTATAATAAATGGATTTTCATTCTACAAGAATTCGATCTCGAATTTGTTTCGGCAAAGTTGAAGAAGTCTTTAATTTTTGTAGAGCTTATATCGGATTTGCCGAGCGAGGCCAAGGAGTTGGTTTGTGAAGATACATTTTTCGATGAACACATCTTCTTAATCTCAATGTTAGACCCATGGTATGGGGATATCATAGTATATTTACAAACATAGAAGACCCCTACTCACCTCTCGCGAGATGAATGACGACGATTACGTTACGTCTCTAAGAACTAACTCATAGTGGACAATACTTTGTACCGCCGTGGGGTAGATTTCATTTTACGATGTTGTTTAACTCATGAGGAGGATGAGGTAGTGTTGAATGATTGCCATGGAGGGGCGTGTGGTGGTCATTTATCTGGGCTTTCTACAGCTCAAAATATTTTGAGAGCAGGTTATTTATGGCTGTCGATCTTTAAAGATTGTGTTGATGCGGTCAAGAGGTGCCACCCTGTCCAAGTGTTCACACGTAATATGCACTCGAAACCTACCCCATTACATCCCATTATCATTGCCGGTCCCTTCACTAAGTGGGGGCTCGATTTTATGGATTGCAACCCAGCTTCGACTGGGGGGCACCATCACATTATAGTGGCTGTTGATTATTTCACGAAATGGGATGAGGCTATGCCTACAGTAAAATCCGACTGTGAGACAGCCACTCACTTTGTATTCAACCAAATTATTACTCGGTTCGAGATTCCGAAAGAGCTTGTCACTGACCATGGCTCACACTTTCAGAACGGTATGATGGAAGAGTTGGCATCCAAGTTAGGGTATAAGCAAGAGCATTCATCTTCTTACTACTCCCAAGCGAATGGACAGGTAGAGGTAGTGAATAAATCACTCAAATCCATTCTCCAACAAACCATCACACAAAGTAAGAATAATTGGCACATTATGTTATACCCTGCTTTGTGGGCATATCAAACTGCTGTTAAGACTGCCACTGGTTTTTCTCCATATCAGCTTGAACATGGAGTGGAGTCGATATTTCCGGTTGAATGTGAAATTCTTCCATTGAAGCTAGCTGTGGAACTCTTACCAGACACTTCATCTTTGGAAGAGCGTTTGGTTCACCTTGAGCAACTTGATGAGTAGCGCCAGGCTGCCTTGGTGGCTCTAGAGGTTAATAAACGTCGCGTTAAGGTCCAATACGATAAGTTTGTCCATCCAAGAGTGTTTAGTGAAGGATACTTGGTCCTTTTGCGGGATCAACCGAAAGAACCCTTGGGGGCAGGGAAATTTAATCCTATGTGGCGTGGTCCTTACGTGGTCAAGCGTGTGTTAGAGAAGGGTGCATATGAGTTAGTGGATTACAAAGGAATAGCTTTGGAGGAGCCTAGAAATGGGCTCTATCTCAAAAAATACTATGCATGATCTTTAGCCAAGGCTGCTTATTGTATATTATTGTACAGCTTTGCATAGTTAGGTATTTTTCTTATTGTGATCGGGTTTGTGATTAGTTTCTGTTTCTTTTGGTAGATGTCAATGGAATCTTCCACCTACATAGGATTCACAGATGGTGCAAGCCATCACACTCAACACTCAGCCTCTACTGCTTGGGTGATTTATACTCCTATGGGTCAGGTATTGTCTTCAGGAGGTGTATGTCTACAGCCATCTTCCAACAATGTTGCTAAATATAGTGTCGTTATTGAGCTTCTACAGGATTCCATTTTGCATGGCGTTCTATCTCTTGAGGTACGTCTTGATTCAGAGTTAGTAGTGTCACAACTCAATGGTGTGTACCATGTTAGAGATCCGACATTATTGAGAAGGTTCTTATGTGTGAGATTGTTAGAACGGAAATTTGACAATATAACATATATAAACATTCCAAGAAATAATAATCAAGTTGCTGACTCATATGCTAACTATGTTGTAGATTGGCATTTGTTTCATTCACAATAAATTAATCACAAACACAATTTTTACACATGTAAATAAATAAATCGATCACCATAAAACTTTTCTATATACATAAAAAATGTGGTAATACATAGTGTCATGATACAAAATTTGGGGCTTTTAAAGCCACCATCATATAATACACAGTCGTACAAAATGTATACACTCCCAGGTGTCTAATCCTGTGGAGGAGGAGGGTTGTGATCATGGAACGTCACTACGGCTCTAGATAGCCATCAAAATAAACACACCCATGCGCGTGGTACACCCACCACCTGCCACTGCATGGCCTCAGGCAAGTCCTCGACTTGCACCATGGGAACTCTATGACTCAGTCTCACAAAGTTGGTATGAATTCTCTAGAGCATTCGCTCCGCATCCACACCCGTGATTTCATATCCTCTTCCCCTCCGTCTATGATGAGGGAAGCCCTCTGGCCATTGTGGGCCCACATATGTACACAAATGGTAGATGTCACTATGTGTTGTCATGCAAAAACATGTATTTTTGATTCCACATAATCAAGAAAATACAAAAAAATAAAATAACTCAAAAAATTTAAAAAAAATGAGGGTCGAGATTCGTTACCTATATCACCATATGCTGATCCTGGTGGCAATGGCATGTCTGGATCCCCCCGGAAATCTATCCCTACATACGGGTAGTAATCAATGGAAACTATCTGCCATCACCACCATGGAAAGAAGTCAGCTGGATATGGGTTGGCCACCCTACCACCCCCCAGTCTACGCATAGTATCTTCCCAATGCCGTTGGGCCGGATCTCAAACGCCATGGAGAGGAACGTCCACTCTAGGGCTCAATCCTGGAACATGCTCAAAGAAAAACGTGCTCAAGATACTGCTAAACCCGAAGTTCCGCACCCTGCCTGCCTTACACTCACTGAGCTAGTGTTTCATGTTGCTCAGTAGTGTAGTACTCTAGTCATAGATTGTGGGTCTCATGCACTCCAGTGCATAGAACATCAGAGGCCGAGAGGCCTGGTGGAGTGATGCTAAGCCTGCTATCCTTCCTAGAATCAGTAATATGGCCTTTAGGCCCAGCACTTGTATAGCATTGGTAGGGACTTGACTCCCCACCTTCTCAGTGTCTAGATAATAGTACACAACAATGTACTCGTGGATAGTCAGGCCACCCCCTGGCCCACCATGGGAACGAAGGTTCACCACCTCCCGTCGTCTAGAAATCCATGTGATAAAGTATATGTCCTCTACCTCTATGGTGAGGGACATCCCATCAATATGAAAGGACTCTGATTTTAGATCCCAATAGTCTACCAACATCTGTAGCAGTCTTGGTTTGGCCCTCAAACCACCAAGACACCAAAACTTGTAGAGTCCGCATGCACGAAGAGCTTGTTGAGCCATTAAGTCAGCCCTTACTGCTTCCTCTACTTCACCATGCTCATGCTCTCTCCACTCTAGCACCATCCTGTAAAAGAAATTGCAAAATTACCCATTAGTTTATTGAAAAATCATATGCGTGGCCTCATACATGACTGTTTTGAAAATAGCCGCATATGTACGCGGTTTTGAGGCCCTTTTCCGTGTATATCCAGATCTATATGCGGAAAAAGCCTCGATTTCCGCATGGGCCGCAACACTCATTTTGGGATGGCCTAAAAAACTGATTTGACCATGAAATTCCATAAAAATTATATCAAAATGCAAGAGGAGAGCATGAGTAAGTACCTGGAAGAAACGGTTGTGAATTCCGCCAGCTGGATCTCTTGGAATTTGCAGTTGAAAATAAGAGCTCAAATGGGTAAAAGTTTCAAATGATTTATATTTTTTATGATTTATAGAAAATTTTTCAAATATTTGAAAATTCTTACCCCCTTTCCTATAGTTTCGACATTTTCTAACCATTTTGGACCATTTTTGACATAATTTGTGATGTAGAAGACATTTTTCAGTGCCGTTTCAGCCATTGGATTGACCTGTTCGTGTCGATCTTACGTATCATGTCTAAACTGGCATATAGGTTAGGTTTCACCACCATTTGGATTTTGCATGAACTTATGACCATATCACCATGACCTTAGGTACGAACCCACTCTATTATGTCACAGAACCTTCTTGCTGCTTTAGAAGTGGCATGATACAAGTGGTAGAGCTTCACCTTACATGGGTACCCTAGTTAGAGCCTTATTTGCATTTGGTTCCCATGCCAATTTTTTCTCCTTTAGGGTGTGGGAGTCCATTGTATAGTACTACCATGACATTTTGTAAGATCCTCATACTCCTCTTGATCTTATGCTGGCCTATTTCCCTCAGGACTCCCTTATGTCAAGCTGTGAATGCATTATCATGAGCTTTTCCTGCCTTATTGAGCTTTATGCCAGCTTCCCTGACATTGTGTTTCATCCATATAGCCCGAGCTCGTCTCATGTCTAGCCATGCAGAGCCATTTTTATATCCTTTGCAGCTTGATTTCCTTTTTACCGGGAGGGGATTTTCCCCCGAGTGTCAATATCCTACACATGTATCCTTGCATTGAGCATAGGTATGTCCCACTGCTTGGAACTAGTTTGTTTGCCTTTATGACACTCGTCTCCTCCTAGTTTATAACTATAAAGCTAGTTTATTCTTCTTTCAAGATTTTCAAATAATTGAAAAAAGTCCAAAAAATAAAAAAACCAAAAAGCCGGACAAGGAAAGATGTTATCTTTGGCAGCTATTGAGTCGTGTCGCCTTCAAACAGAGCACTGTTTATCACATCCATTGGTTGGGTTATAGTTTGAATTTAGGAGCTATACTCGTTTATCTGAGTTTATCTCCACTGAATGGTTAAGCTTTCAGTCCCTATGGAGCCTCTGTTGATGCCTCCTGTGTTGCAGAGATGTCCCAGTTTGTATATCGAGTCTGTGCTTCCTTCATTCAGTCACCACACACCATTATTCTCTTATTCGGAGGAAGTTGAAGCCTGAGTCGGACATTCCTCAGTTATTTTTACTTTGCATGTCAGCCATTCCCGGTACAGTTACTAGTTCATGCACCTTATGATGAAGTCCTTTCACATTATACAGCTTTGCTGAGTACCTCGTGTTGGATGATGGGGGATGCCTTAATTCCCTCCTTCCAGCGGATTTCATCCCATTGACTTCAGATCATTTATTCTAGGATTGGAATCTAGAGTCATTTTGAGTGCCTTGAGACTTGCAGTCATCAGTGGAAGGTTCTCTCGCCATCGACAGTTTTTGGGAATACATCAATGTCCCCTGATCGATGGGTCCTCTCAATTGTTCGACCTTAACACATTTATTCACACTTGTTAGTTTGCACTCTAGTACCTTGATTCCCATTTTCATTATTGGTGGGTGATCTCACATCTGTTAACGGTATACATTAATGACCGGTAATATGACGATGGACTACTATGTTCAACCTCGACACCTCTATTCGCATAGTAGGACATGTACGTGTAGCGGTTTGTGTAGAAGAATTTCTAGATTGGTGGCATCTCTTATATGCTACCTCCTTGATCATGCCAATGTTCATGAGATTTTAGCTCTCGTGACTTGATTCCAGTATATGTTAGACATTTCTAGCCACTATGGAGATCTTGATCTATTATATATCTTTAGCCATTATGGAGATCATGATCTTATGTATATATTCATCATGGAGATTCTGATCTATGTATATTGTACGTGGCGATGACCACATATGTGACATCATGTATCATGCCTATTCATTGTACTCTTATGTATCCGGGACTACTATATGTATTTGCAGCTGTATGCAGAGTTGTATTATTGTACTATGCTGATTGGGTGGCTGGTCTTCCATTTGGGATCCTTCATCACTCCACTTCTGGGATGGACTTATAATGTATTTCAGCCATCTTCTGACCCCTCTGACCTCACACATTAGGGGGCATCTGTTATAGTAGATTTCACCACTCTAGGTGAATCACACTTTGTATGGACTTCCCCTGTCCCACTGCAGACTCCTTAGACCCCATGGACCATTTTTTGTCCTTTCATGTTTCATTGATCATCCCTAAAAACACATGAAAAATGATACATGCAAATTTTTAACCTATAAGCACGTATATACGTGGGTTTTCCCACTAAAACCGCGTACATTGAGATGTGTGCATAATCCAAATCCTTTTGGAGTTTTCCTTGACATGGATTCGACTCATTTGACTCCTGGCCTTCCCTATGCCTTGAGATCTCTTGGATTCGACCTTTTATTACCCCTTTGAAAGCTATATAAGGAACCCCTTGGTACATTGAAGGCATAAGAGAGAATTGAGAGCAAAGAAACTATAGTCCATTGTTGCTGGAACTTATGCTTGAGTCTGCATCCCTTTGTCCCTTCGAGCACTTTTGAGTTCTTCCCAAGCTTGCCTTTTGCTTGTGAGCTTGCTATCGAGAGATGGAGGATTGAGGTGGTGGAGGCCCAAGTGGGGGATTCAGTTTCTCCAGTTCACAGACGTGCCGACAGAGGTTGTATCTTGTAATCTCTGATTTATATTAATAGAAATATCTGTTCCTGTCCAATAATGTGTGTTTGAATGAATATTGTATCCATTGGATTATGTCAAATTCTTTTACATTATTGATTATATATGCTAGAATAGATCTAACACCATGATATATGGAATGATTGTATTGTTTACTTGTTGTTGAGGAAGTAATCTATCAATTCAAGCTGAAGATTGGAAAGCTCAATGGGGATCTACTTCAACCATCTTAAATAAGGTACGAGGTCTGATCCTTTAGTGTTAGACATTTAATTTCTATTGCATATTGGAAAGGATTGATTTCTGGAGTCAATCTGTCTGTTGTGGTACCCCAAGCCATAGGAATTTCTCTCTGTAACAAAGACCAGCCACCCAGTCAGCATAGTACAATGATAAAACTCTGCACATACTACAAATACATATAGCAGTCCCGGATACATAAGAGTACAATGGCCATGAATAGGCATGATACAAGATATCACATAAGTGGTCATCGCCATGTACAATATACATAGATTAGAATCTCCATGATGAAGATATACAAAGGACCATTATATCCATAATGGCTGAAGATATATAACAGATGAAGATCTCCATAGTGGCTAGAAATGTCTGACATATACTGGAATCAAGTCACGAGAACTGAAATCTCATGAACATTGGCACGATCAAGGAGGTATCATATAAGAGATGCCACCAATCTGGAAAGTCTTCTACACAAACTGCTATGAGTACATGTCCTACTATGTGAATAGAAGTGTCGAGGTCGAACATAGTAGTCCATCGTCTGATTACCGCTCATTGATGTACACCGTTAACAGACGTGAGATCACCCACCGATAATGAAAATGCGAATCAAGGTACTAGAGTGCAAACTAACAAGTGTGAATAAATGTGTTGAGGTCGAACACTTGAGAGGATCCATCGATCAGGGGACATTGATGTATTCCCAAATACTGTTGATGGTGAGAGAACCTGCCACTAGTGATTGCAAGTCTCAAGGCACTCAAACTGACTCTAGATTGCAATCCCAGAATAAATGATCTGAAGTCGATGGGATGAAATCTGCTGGAAGGAGGGAATTAAGGAATCCCCCATCATCCAACATGAGGTACTCAACAAAGCTGTATAATGTGGAAGGACTTGATCATAAGGTGCACGAACTAGTAACTGTACCAGGAATGGCCAACTTAGGCTTCAACTTCCTTTGAACAAGAGCATAATAGCATATGGTGACTAAATGAAGGCAGCATAGACTCGATATACAGACTGGGACATCTCTGTGACACAAGAGGCATCAACAAAGGCTCCATAGGGACTGGAAGCTTAACTAATCGATGGAGATAAACTCAGATGAACAAGTAAAGATCCTAAATTCAATCTATAAACCCAACCAATGGATGTGGTATACAGTGCTCTGTTAGAAGGTGACACGACTCGACAGCTGCCAAAGATAACATCCTTCCTTGTCCGGCTTTTTGTTTTTTTGATTTTTTTGGACTTTTTCAATTATTTAAAAAGCTTGAAAAAGAATAAAATTGCTTTATAGTTATAGACTAGGAGGAGACAAGTGTCATAAGGGCAAAAAAACTAGTTCCAAGCAGTGGAACATACCTATGCTCAATGCAAGGATACATGTGTATGATATCGACACTCAGGATAAAATCCCCTCCCGGTAAAAAGGGAAACAAACCGCGAAGGATATAAAAAAATGGCTCTACATGGCTAGACATGAGACAAGCTCGGGCTATGTGGTTGAAACACAATGTCAGGGAAGCTGGCATAAGGCTGAATAAAGCAGAAAAAGCTCATGATAATGCATTCACAACTTGACATGAGGGAGTCCTGAGGGAAATAGGCCAACAAAAGATCAAGAGGAGTATGAGGCTCTTGTGAAATGTCATGGTAATACTATACAACGGACTCCCACACCCTAAAGGAGAAAACATTAGTATGGGCACCAAATGCAAATAAGGCACTAACTAGGGTACCCATGTAAGCTGAAGCTCTAGCACTCATATCATGCCACTTCTAAAACAACAAGAATGTTACGTGACATAATAAAGTGCGTTCATACCTAAGGTCATGCAAAATACAAATGGTGATGAAACCTAACCTATATGCTACTTTAGACATGATACCTGAGATCGGCACGAACGGGTCAATCCAACGGCTGAAACAACACTAAAAAAGGTCCTCTACATCATGAATTATGTCAAAAACGGTCCAAAATGGTTAGAAATTGTCGAAACTATAGGAAAGGCGGTAAAAATTTTCAAATATTTGGAAAATTTCTATAAATAGTAAACAATTCAAAATATTATAAAACATTTGAAACTTTTACCCATTTGAGCTCAGATTTTCGACAGTGAATTCTAGGAGATCTAGCCGACGAAATCCACTACCGTTTCTTCCAGGTACTTACCCATGCTCTTCTCTTCCATTTTTATGCAATTTTTATCAAATTCCATGGTCAATTCAGTTTTCTAGGCCAAACTAAAAAGCGCGCTGTGGCCCACACGGAAATAGAATGTTTTTCCGTGTATAGGGCTAGATATACACGGAAAATGCCCCCATACTCACGTACATATGTGGTTGTTTTGAAAATAGTCACGTATGAGGCCGTGCATAAGGTTTTTTCAATAATATAATGGGAAAATTTGCAATTTCTTGTGCAGGTTGGTCCTAGAGTGGAGAGAGCATGAACATGGTGAGGTAGAGGAGGCAGTAAGGGCTGATCTAATGGCTCAGCAAGCTCTATGTGCATGTGAACTCTATAAGTTTTGGTGTCTTGGTGGCTTGAGAGCCAAACCAAGACTATTGCAGATGTTGGTGGATTACTGGGATCTAGACTCTGAGTCCTTTCAGATAGATAGGATTCCCCTCACTATAGAGGTGGAGGACATATACTTCATTATTGGTCTTTCTTGACGAGGGGAAGTGGTGAACCTTCGTTCTCGTGGTGGGTCAGGAGGTGGCCTGACTATCGATGAGTACATTGCGGTGTACTTCTATCCAGACACAGAGAGGGTGTGGAGTTAGGTCCCTACCAATGCTATATAGGTGCTGGGCCTAAAGGCCATACTATTGACATTGAGCAGGATAGCAGGCTTGGCATCACTCCACCAGGCTTCGCGACCTCTGATGTTCTATGCAGTGGAGTGCATGAGACCCACGATTTATGACTGGAGCACTACACTACTGAGGAACATGAAACATCAACTTAGTGAGTGTAAGAAAGGCAGAGTGGGGAACTTCGAGTTTAGCAGTATATTGAGCACATTTTTCTTCGAGCATGTTCTAGGATTGAGCCTTAGGGTGGATGTTCCTCTTCACGGGGTTCGAGATCCATCCCAACAGCGTTGGGCAGATGCGATGCGCAGACTGGGAAGAGGTAGGGTGGCCAACCCCTATCCAGCTGACTTATTTCCATGGTGGCGACAACAGATAGTTGCCATCGATGACTACACCTATGTGGGGATAGATTTCTAGGGGGACCCAGACATGCTGCTACCACCAGGATCGACATATGGCGATATAGGTAACAAATCTTTGCCCTCTCTTTTAAAAAATTTTGAGTTATTTAATTTTTTTGTGTTTTCTAATTATATCGAATCAAAAGACATATTTTTGTGTGACAATACATAGTGACATCTACCATTTGTGTGTAGATGTGGGACCACGGTAGCTAGAAGGCTTCCCTCATCACAGACAGAGGGGAAGAGGAGATGATATCACGGGTGTAGATGCGGAGCAGAAACCCCAGAGCATTCATACTAATTTTGTGAGGTTGACAAACAGGGTTCCCATGACGCGAGTTGAGGACTTTCCTGAGGCTATGCAGCACCAGGTGGTGGGTGTACCACAAGCATGGGTGTGATTATTCCGATGGCTAGCTAGAGCTGTAGTGACCTTCCATGATCACAGCCCTTCTCCTCCTCCATAGGATTAGATGCCTGGGAGTGTATACATTTTGTACTACCATGTATTATATGTTGGTGGCTCGAGAGCCCCAATTTTGTATCATGACACTATGTATTATTACATTTTGGATGTTATATAATTTTTTTTATGGTGATCGGTTTATTTATTTACATGTGTAAAAATTGTGTTTATGATGAATTTACTGTGAATGAAACAAATTCCAATCTAACATGTAGTTAGCATATGAGTCAGCAACTTGATTATTAATTCTTGGAATGTGTATATATGTTATATTGTCAAATTGTCATTCTAATAATTTCACATGTAAGAATCTTCTTAATAACATTGGATCTATAACATGGTACAAACCATTAAGCTATGACACTACTAACTCCTAATCAAGACGTACCTCAAGAGAGAGAACGCCATGTGAAATGGCGTCCCGCAGAAGCTCAATAACGGCACTATATTCAGCAACATTGTTGGAAGATGGCCACAGACATATGCCTCCTGAAGATAGTACCTGGACCATAGGAGTATAAATAACCCAAGAAGTAGAGGCTGAGTGTTGACTGTGACGGCTCGACCATCCACAAATCCTATGTAGGTGGAAGATTCCATTGACATCTGCCAAAAGAAACAAAAACTAATCACAAACCTAATCACTATAAGAAAAATACCTAACTATGCAAAACTGTATAATAATATACACTGAAGCATCCTTGGCTGAAAATTATGCATAGTACTTCTTGAGATAGAGCCCATTTCTAGGCTCCACTAAGGTTGTTCCTTTGTAATCCACTAACTCATAAGCACCCTTCTCTAACACACGTTTAACCATGTAAGGACCCCACCACATGGGATTAAATTTTTCTGCCCCCAAGGGTTCTTTCGGTTGATCCCACAAAAGGACCAAGTCTCCCTCACTAAACCTCCTTGGATAGAAAAACTGATCATACTGGACCTTTATGTGACGTTTATTGACTTCTAAAGCCACCAAGGTATCCCGATGCTGCTTATCAAGTTTCTCAAAGTGGACCAAACGCTCCTCCAATGGTGAAGTGTCTCGTTAGAGTTCTACAGCTAGCTTCAAAGAAGGAATCCCACATTCAACCGAAAATATCGACTCCACTCCATGTACAAGTTGATATGGAGAAAAACTAGTCGCAGTATTAACAGCGGTTCAATATGCCCATAAAGCAGGATATAACATGATGTGCCAATTATTCTTGCTTTGTGCGATGGTTCGTTGGAGAATGGATTTGAGTGATTTATTCACTGCTTCTACTTGTCCATTCGCTTGAGGGTAGTAAGAGGAGGAATGCTCTTGCATGTACCCTAACTTTGATGCCAACTCTTCCATCATACGGTTCTGAAAGTCTGAGCCATGGTCAGTGACAAGCTCTTTCGGAATCCTGAACTGAGTAATAATTTGGTTGAATACAAAGTGCACGGCTATCTCACCGTTGGATTTAACTATAGGCATAGCCTCAACCCATTTCGTGAAGTAATCAACAGCCACTATGATATGATGGTGCCCCTCAGCCGAAGCTAGGTTGCAATCCATAAAATCGAGCACCTACTTAGTGAAGGGACCGACAGTGATAATGAGATGTAACGGGACAGGTTTCTAGTGCATATTACGTGTGAACACATGGTAAAGGTGGCACCTCTTGACCGTATCTATATAATCCTTAAAGATTGACGGCCATAAATAACTCGCTCTTAAGATCTTTTGAGCTGTAGAAAGCCCAGATAAATGACCACCACACGCCCCTCCATGGCAATCATTCAACACTACCTTAGCCTCTTCATGAGTTAAACAACATCATAAAATGGAATCTACCCCACAGCGGTACAAAGTGTTATCCACTATGAGGTAGTTCTAAGGGACATGATGCAATCGTCGTCGTTCATCTCATGAGAGGTGATTAGGGATATTCAATGTTTGTAAATACACTATGATATCCCCATACCATGGGTCTAAAGTTGAGATTAAGAAGATGTGTTCATCGAAAAACGTATCTTCACAAACCAAATCCTCAGCCTCGCTCAGGAAATCTGATATAAGCTCTGCAAAAATTAAAGACTTCTTCGATTTTGCCGAAACAAATTCGAGATCGAATTCTTACAGAATGACAATCCATTTATTATATTTTCCCACAATCATCCTTTGAGTGAGGATGAATTGAAATAGATTGACATGGGCTACAAACAAGGTCTTGTGGAAATTGAACCCAGGTGTTAGAACAATTACACTCACAAAAAATTGCCAATTACACATGCAAATTACACACAAAGGAGACTTAATATGGAGCTGAACACTAATTTGTATTGAATAATTGTACAATATCCAACCCTGTGAAGTCATAGGCTCCCACAATAAATAATTACATGATATATTCGAATGCATAAGGATGCCATTCAAATTTGGTAAAAAGCGGGATTGCTAAATCTAAGCAAATCCCCCATAGGTGCATAAAGCAGTTTCCAAATCTGTCTAGGAGCTCATGAATTGGAAAAATCAATTATGCAAGCTAATAGATGACGGAAGGACAAATTATACATGTTTTTCTTAGGAGAAAAGGGTGGAGGATGATGAGGAAAGTTAACTTCACCTAGTCAATCTTTCCCAATTGCCTTAAAACTTAGAAAAAGCAGGCAATAAAGCAGAAAAAGCAGACATGCGCTAGGAAGGACATGAGTAAATTATATTTGATTCCAAGTGGTTTCCCAAGTGCTCCATGACTCATTTTTAGCAAGTTTGACCACTTTGGATGAGTGGGAGGACAACTTGCATAAGGTGGAATATGGAAACTAGAAAAATAAGAGAAAAATTGGATTAATTAATGTCTAAGGTAGCTAACTATGTGTTGATTATTCTAACACCCCCCCATAAGCCTAACTTATGAGTAAAATATCAGAAAATTATAGGCCCTAGAAACAAGGCTTAGTCACCCTTTACATACTACATGTCCATTTAACCAAGGAAAGAGGCAAAAACCCAGTGGGAAAAATCCTCCCTTAAACATGGACAATAAAACAAAATTTTAAAATCTTGTCATCACTCATGCTTCACAGCATGATCAGCAATCCCCAGTAGTGATTTGAGATTGTTGAATGTCTTATCACAAAAAACTTTGGTGAAGATATCTGCTACTTGTTCTGAAGATGAATAAAAGAGTAGGTGAATGGTGTCATCATTCACAAGCTGTCTGATGTACTGCATATGGATCTCAGAATTTGAGTATTCTTATTTGAAGCCACAATCTCCAAGTAACCCCTGCAACCATAAAAATTGAGTTCTTACATTTACAACTCCTTTGTACTCTGCTTCTATAGATGAGAGTGCAATGGCACTCTGTTTCTTGCTTGACTAGTTGATTGGTCCTTCATCAAGCATGAACACATATCCTAATGTTGAATTTTGATCTGTGTTGTCACCTTCCCAATCACTGTTAGTAAACCCAATCAAATCAAGATCAGATTTAGCTTTGTAGAAGATCCCATGAGTCCTTGTTCCCTAAACAAAGTTAAGGATCCTTTTGGCTACCCTCCAATGGATATCATGAGGCTGATCCATGTATCTTGAAGCCACACTTACTGCATAACAAATATCAGGTCAATTATGTGTAAGGTACAACAAACACCCAATCCATTTCCTATACAGTGTATTGTTTACCATAGGTGAAGAATCAGCTTCTTCAAGCTTAACTCCTGAAAGGAAGGGAGTCTTGCTTGGCTTGTAGTCCTTCATGTTGAATTTGTTCAGCAAATCCAAGGCATACTTGGACTGATGTACTTTGATTCCATGTTTGGTTTGAGCAATCTTGAGCCCCAAGAATTGGCTCAATAAGCCCAAATCAGTCATTGAGAATGCATGGTTCATTGCATCCTTCAAGGAGGCAATTTCATCCCTTGAGCTTCCTGTAATGAGAAGGTCATCAAAATACAAGGCAATAATAATTAATGAACCATGAATTAGATTCAAATAGACATTTGGATCTGACTTGCGTCGAACAAAATTCAGTGATAACAGAAAGCTATCAATCTTGGCATACCAAGCCCTGGGGGCTTGCTTAAGCCCATACAATGACTTCTTTAGCCTATACACAAGAGATGGATAGTAGCAAATACTTGAGGCTGCTGCATGTAAATATATTTAGTAATATATCCATTTATGAAAGCACACTTCACATCCTTGTGATGTACCTCCCACTGCTTCAAAGCTGCAATGGCTAAGGCTAGCCTAATGGAGTCCATCTTTGCCATTGGTGCAAGGGTCCCATTGTAGTCTATTCCATGTACCTTTGAGTAGCCCTTGGCTACCAATATTTCCTTATATTTCAAAGGTGAACCATCAGCATCAAATTTGTTTTTGTAAACCCACTTACACTGAACTAGCTTCCTCCCTGGGGGAAGATCAACAAGCTCCCAAGTGTTGTTCTTATGGAGTGAGCTGAACTCTTCTTTAATGGTTGTTTTCCATATTGGATCATGTGCTGCATATTCATATGTCTGTGGGTCTGATTCAACCATCAGATATCATTTCTCTGCAAACAAGGGGTCTTTCATGCACAGAGCACTCTCAAATTGAGATCTAGTCCTCCTAGGATCATTAGGATTTCCAGCTAGTTCTCCAGCTGCATGAATGGTCTTTGCTGCCCATTTTGGTCTTGTAGGAATGTTAGGATATACAATTAAATAATCATTATCAGACATATTAGAATCAGCAACTTCAACTATCTCTTCACTTACATTCAATGGTTTTGGTGGTGAAGAGGATTTTCCAACTTCCACTGCTGCTAAAGGCTCTTCTTGGAACTGAACACTCCTTTCAATGAAGGATTTGCTTGTGCTCAAATTGATCAGCTTGTACCCTTTTGAATATTTATAGTACACAACAAATAGACACTCTTAGCTTTGGGTCTGCAAAGCCTTCCTCTTTTCTGTTGCAATTCTAGCCCAAGCCCTTGAGCCAAAAATCCTGAAATGGGTCACATCTGGCTTGTGCCCACTCCATGCTTCAAAAGGAGTCATACCATCAAGCTACTTATGAGGCACCCTATTCTGAATATAGGCTGCACACTTTATAGCTTCGGCCCTAAAATTTGGTGGCAAAGTCTTAGCCTCCATCATGCAGCTTTCCATCTCTTTCAGTGATCTGTTCTTCCTCTCAGCAACACCATTTTGTTGTGGTGTGTAAGGGATAGAATGCTGCATCTGAATACCTACATATGCAAAATATTGAATGAAATTAGACTTGACATACTCACCACCATTGTCAGATATGAGGACTTTGAGTTTCCTCCCAGACTGGTTTTCAACCAAATCCTTAAAGACTTTGAAGAGGCCAAAAAATTCAGACTTGTGTTTCAGGAAGTAAACCTAGCAGTACCTGGAAAAGTCATCTATGAATGTCAATGAATATTTTCCCAACTCATTGACATATGAGGAAATAGGCCAGAAACATCACTATGGATCAACTCAAGAGGTGCAGAGGTTCTCTCATGACTAGATTTCTCAAATTTATGCTCTGGGTGTTTTCCTAAGATGCAACCTTGACAGACTCCTTTAGAAAACTTAATCTTTGGTAACCCTATGACCATTTATTTTTCACTAAGATCAGAAATATACTTGTAATTAAGGTGGCCAAATATTTCATGCCAAAGCTTGCTTGCCTCATTAGCATGAATCCGAAGAGTAGAGGGGTTTGAGTAGGGTAGGAAGTGTGAGAACAAGTATACCTTCGAAGTGTGATTTGCAACTCCTTTTGCAATGACTTTACCACTTGAGATCTCTGTGATCTCAACTTCATCAGGGGAGAATATGACCATCTTTGGAGACCCTGTGTGGGTCATTTAATACACTGATAAGAGGTTAGAGGTAAGACCTGGAACATACAATACATTGCTGAACTTACCATGGTCAAGATCAATCCTCCCTTTCCCCAAACTTTCAGTGAGAGAGTCATCTCCCAGTACAATTGGTGGACCTTTCGACATGTCAAGTGAGGTGAATTCCTCCTTGGTCAAAACCATATGTCTTGAAGCTCCAGAATCAATGATGAAACTAGGTGATCTTGATGTGCCAACAACCAATGCAGGAACTCTCTCTTTGTCTACTGAATTTGATCCTCCTTCCCTCTTCTTTGAGCTGTTAGGAAGCGAGATGCCATTATTATCCAGGAGTTGGGTCAGTATGTCAATTTGCTTCTTCATGTAGGAGCTTTTAGGATTATTTCCCTTACTGCAGTATGCACACTTGCTCATTTCTCCTTTGTTCTTCTTCTTCTGGGGGTTCTTCTTGGAACCTTGAGGCTCCTCTGGAGACTTGTTCTTGTCTCTCTTTTGCTCAGGTGGCTTCTTAGATTTCTTCTTTACTTTTGAATCCACCCTCGAATATCTAACAACCAGAGCTTGGTCTTTGGAAGGTTTGATGGTGCCCATCATCACCAATTTATCTTGTTCTTGTGTGAGAGATTCCATGAAATCTGCAAGGCTAGGCATTTTCCAGGCTCAAGCTGTCAACTTTGTGGCATGGAAGGTCGAGAAAAACACTTAATAGTCAGGGCCAAGCTTAGAGAGTATGGCAAAAATTAGTTTCTCCTCCTTCTTTTCGATCCCACACTGTTTTAGTCGCAAAACAAGGGCTTTGAACTTGGAAAAATAGAGTTGCAGGGATTCAAAGCTATTGGGACTCAGGGAGATCAATTAATTGTCAATTTGATGTCCCCTCATCTCATCTGCCTTACCAAAAATCTCAACAAGATTCTCCCATACTTCATTTGGTGATGTTAATCCATCAAGATGGAAAAGGAGGTCTCTTGATATGCTCAGACACAGGAGACCATAGGCCTCATCCCTCCTGTTGTGCCATTTAATTTTCTATGCAACTGCATTGGGCTCTACTTTGATTTCCATAGTCACTCTCTAGATGCATTTTTTCTCTCAATAGTATCTCCATCTCTGCTTTCCATTCAAATAAGTTAAATGGAGTCAAGATGATCTTCTGAGATTGATCCATAGCTCAGAAATTGTCCCTTCAGTCAACAGAATGCTCCCAGTCAATGATGTCGAACCTGCGATAACAAATTGGAAGGAGAGAAATTGATCTACAAAGGCTTTGATACCATGTGGAAATTGAACCCAGGTGTTAGAACAATTACACTCACAAAAAATTGCCAATTACACATGCAAATTACACACAAAGGAGACTGAATATGGAGCTGAACACTAATATGTATTGAATAAGTGTACAATAGCCAACCCTGTGAAGTCATAGGTTTCCACAATAAATAATTACATGAGAGATTCGAATGCATAAGGATTCCATTTGAATTTGGTCAAAACCAGGCTTACTAAATCTAAGCAAATCCCCCATAGGCGCATAAAGCAATTTCCAAATCTGTCTAGGAGCTCATGAATTGGAAAAATTAATTAGGAAAGCTAATAGATGATGGAAGGACAACTCATACATGATTTTCTTACGAGAAAAGTGTGGAGTACAATGATTACAAAAAAACAAGTTAACTTCACCTAGTCAAACTTTCCCAATTGCCTTGAAATTCAGAAAAAGCAGGCAATAAAGCAGAAAAAGAAGACATGCGCTAGGAAGGCCAAGAATAAAGCAGATTTGATTCCAAGTGATTTCCCAAGCACTCCATGACTCAATTTTAGCAAGTTTTACCACTTTGGATGTGTGGAGGACAACTTGCATAAGCTGGAATATGGAAACTAGGCAAATAAGACAAAAATTGGATTAATTAATGTCTAAGGTAGCTAACTATGGGTTGATTATTCTAACAAGTCTGGAAAAGGAGAATATAATGTCTCAACCACTGAATCACATGTATGGTAGCTAAAGCAAGCTTCTTGACATGAGAATAATGAATCTCTACGTCAATAAGGTTCCAGCTCAGATAGTATATGACATGCTCTTGGAGCTCCTCATCCTCTTGAACCAAAACCATACCAATCGTCTCCATGGACACTGGCACATAAAGTAGAAAATCATGGCTATAGTCTGGGGGACTAATCACTCGGGCTGATGCTAGGGATCACTTGAGTGCATCAAAGGACTACTGGGCTCGCTCATCTTAACAAAAAGTGGTGTCCTTCTTCAATAGACGCATGAAGCCTCTAGTCAAATTGGCAAAGTTGACAAAAAATATCCATAAGAATTTTTCCATTCCTTGCAAACATTGAAGATGATGAATATTCTTCAGGGGAGACAACTGAAGTATTGCCTCAACCTTCAAAGGGTCGACTCTTATACCCTCTTTAGAAATGATGAATCCTAACAAACGACCTGACTTCACACAAAAGATGCACTTATGAGGATTTAATCTAACCAAATAGTGCCGGCATCTTTCGAATACCAATCACAAGTGATAGGGATGACGCATTCTCATACGAGAATGAGCAGCAAGGTCATCCAAAAATACTTCGATAATGGACTTGAGATCATGGAAGATCAAGGTTGTTTCCCGTTGAAATGTAGCTTCGGCGTTTTTAAGGCCAATGTAAAAGTTCCCCAAGGACAAATAAATGCAGTCTTATGTTGGTCCTTAGGTTTAATTTGTATCTGATTATATATGGAAAAGCTATCCATAAAGGAAAAAACCTCTCTACATACACACTCATCCAAAATATGATCAATAAATGGTGTGGGGAAATTGTCCTTAGGATAGGCATGATTCAAATCATGGAAATCAATACATATGCAGATCGCTCCCTGCTTCTTATCCACCAGAACGGGGTTTGAAACCCATTCCATCAAGGGAATGGGATAGATGAAACTGACTTTCAACAGTTTCTCTATCTTTGCCTTAATCACGGGTGCTTTCCTAGGATTCACCGCACACAAGAGTTGTCGAACATGCTTAGCATTGGGATAAGTATTAATCTCATGTTTGACAATATGGGGGTCAATACCTGGCATTTCATCGTAAGACCAAGAAAAAATATCATGGAATTCCTTAAATAGCTCGGTGTATTCTTGAATCTCAGCATGGGAACATTCCAACCCAATATAGACATTCTCTATCGTGCCAGGATCACGAGAGATATTGATAGGAATTGTTGAAGATATGTTTGCAATGTTTCCATCAGCCATCGGACTAGGAGAGCTTAATGGAATGATAGGACTACCAACTCTCTCACTAAGAACGACCCTAAAATCCTCACGCTCCTCAGGAAGAAAGTAAGATCTATGATGGAGTTCCTCCCATGGTGGCTCAACTCCTGAAATAGCCTCAATAATCGCTTCATCTGAAAGGAAAACCATATCAAGGAAGTTGTGCACATGAGAAGACTACACTTCCCATGCCGGCAGCACATAAGGGTCCTCCTCCTCCTTCCACAAAGAGGAAGGACTAGGCTCTACAACACATTTGAGATTAGCTTGATAAGCTATCATAGTTGCAGGCAATGGCACATCCGTCACGATGGGATCATTTGAAGTACTTGGTGTAGGAAGAATCCAAGGATCTTCCATATGACTCGTGCGAAAAGACACCAATCTCATACATGTCGAAGCCTCACCGAAACTAGACCCTATCATAAGAATTGGTGCAGGAAAACTAAAGCTTCCCATGAGAGATGGATACATACCTACACCCACACTCCCAGTTGTCGGCTAAGAGTGTTCAATGATCAGGATCGAAGCTCCCGAAGATGCGGTAACAGATGGATTCTTGAATGTCGTCTGATTAATCGTGACTATCTTCCCATTATGTGGAAAGCATACAATGCGAAATAGGGAAGAAGCAACGGTTTGCATACTGTACATCCAATTTCTACCTAGCAAGAGATTGTAGTCAAGGGGCGCATCAACCACCTCGACCTCTATCTCAACGGTCTTCCCTCCCAAATGGACTTTAAGGGAAGGAAGGATGTCGTGCAGCCTAAACGATCTCCCATCAAATGCAGTTAACATGGTCGCTAATTTAGACAACTCAGGGAAACCTAGACCCTTCCAACACGATAAAGACATCACAGAAGCGGCAGTTCCTTCGTCAATCATAGTGCGCTTGACAGTCATATTAAGACATTCTACGTGAATCAAAGGAGACACATAGTAAGGCAAGCGAGGCTAAAGTCCTGTGGTTTCAAATTTAATCACAAAGGAAGAATCATCATCATTCACACCAAGGGAAGAAAGCAACACCTTCCTTTGCGAAGGACAACTCTGAAGCACTTCCAATGTAGACATCGCACAATGAGTGTGGCCCAAATCATCGACAACGGAATAGTTCTAGGTGGCTCAGGAATTTGGATTGTGCCCCAAACACTTAAGGACTCTCTTAGGAATGCGAGGTGTAGCTTCAGGTTTATCCATAGGTTTCTCAATATGCAAAGGGGACCCTGGTGGATCAGGTTCTCTACCTAGACTGGGTTTTGACAAACCATAGTCCTTCGCACAGGTCACAACTTTTGTAGAACGTACCATGTTAATCAAACCATGACCACTACCCTCCGGCAGATCCTGATCACCACCAGACTGGTCATGGGACCTCGAGTTCATATTTTGATTGTGCAATAAAGGGTTAGTTAGCACAACTGGGCCCTGTGCCAAGAACCTCGAGGATTCATCAATACGAGGGCACAAGTACATGAGGTGATCGTCCTTACATAACTTGCAAGGGAACTTAACCTTACATTTAGCTTGCTTGTCCCCCCTAGCATTATGGTCATTCTTGTCATTACTATTAGCATTCTCATTCTTATTCCCAGCCTTGCGATTATTCTTACCCTTTTTTCTATTCCATCCAGGCTGTTGGTTACCCTTCTGGTCCGATGATTGCCCTGAAAGTACACTCGCCATTTGGGCGGGTTGAGACAAAGCCATATCTTGTCCCAAAGTAGATTGGTTGATTGACAATTGACTAACTTGTTTTGCAACTGGATCCACAAGTTTCGCACTTGCACAACCAACAATGCCATCGGCATGTGGTCCAGGTTTGACTTTGGGGTCGAAACTAGAATGTGGAGCATTGGGAATAATCTCATATAACAAACCAGACTAAGCATAAATCAATTCCAGATCCTACACCCTAAAAATCACTTGTTCCTCATTCTGTACTCTTGATGTAGAAACATCCTTAGCTATATATGGCAATAACGACTTAAGGAACCATTCGAGGAGGAACTCCGGTGGTATAAAGGCTTTAATTAACCTCTTCCGTCTATGCCACTCTTGGATATGATCCGAGATATGTGTGGCTTTATCCTACCGAAATGTCCACAAGAGTTCAGTACTGACGTCATAACGCACTGGTAGCTAGAAGTGATTAAGAAAAGTCATTGCTAGGTCATTGAACAAAGCGAATGCTCCCCTAGGTAGATCTATATACCATTTCATGGAAGGCCCTATAAGGGTGTGTTGAAATAGCCTTAAACGGATGGAGTCCTGATGTAAGGAATTCGAAGAGCACCATAGGTGAAAATTAGTAACATGTTAACTTGGATCCTCTCCCGGTTTGCCCTCGAACTTAGGTATATTCAAGGGAAGCTTAGTAGGGACAGCCGGCCAAGCCGGGTCATGAGCTACAGGATCGTTTGTCAATCTCAACAAGTCAGAAAGATTCAGCGTCGTGAGGAAAGGGAGCCTAGGATGATGAGGTCGATGGACTGCTCCCTAATAATTCTGATTTGTATAGGTTTGATTACCACCATGGCCTTGGCCATAGTGCCCTCCTCCCGCTTGACCCATATAGGGTGACATGGAAGCACCATAGTGTGGTGGACCTTGACTGTTAGGAGCTATGAAGCCATAATTAGGAGAGTAAGTAGGTTGTTTATACCTTCCCCCATAAGGCGAAGAACCATGTCCATACTGTGTCCCATAATAGGGCCCATAAGTCATCGCATGAGATGTCCCATGAGACATTCCGTACGTAGGAACATACACTCCAAAAGTAGGAATATACATTCTGAAAGTAGGAATGTGACCTCTATAAGTATGAGCATGACCTCCTGAAACAATTGGCAGTACATGAAGCTGAGACACAACCGGTCTAGTAACCGCAGTACAGACATGACTCGTAGCAACGTTTCGGCCCGAAGGACCACGTGAATAAGGTGGAGGGTGAAAATTTGAAAAAATAGGGGCAGAGGATGGAGGGACCTGTGTAATTATATATGTACTATTCCCTATAGTCACTCGTCTCGGATTTGGTATCCTAATAGGATCACTAACCCTAGACCTAGGAGGAATATGTGATGTAACTTACACCACCAGGATGGAAGGTGCAATGTGACTAGTGCTCCCAAACCTCTCCTCATGGTAAGCTATGAGAGTGCCCCCAGGCATAGTGTTAGGCTCAAACTCAGATTTGACATGAAATTCCAAATCATGTGTGGGAAAACCAGACATACCATAACTTCCATATCTAGTGCTTGCGGGTTCAAAATGAGTCTCAGCATCCTACGACATTCCATACCGGTAATGCGTCAATGCCGAAGCAACCCTAGAGTGAGTAGGTTTATCATGAAAGGTTCCTATCTCAGAAATCACAGGCCGTAACTCAGCCAAGTCGGGTGAAGGACCATAGGTAGGAGTAAACTCCCCATCTTCCACTTGAATGGGAGAAGGTGGTTCAAGAATACCTTCTATATGGTCTCCCATGGTGTGTAAATCAATTTGCGAAGTATTCCACCTAGACTGTCTATGTCTTTGTCCCAATGGATGATTAAATGTAGAAGGCAAAAGTCCTGCTAAACGACGAGAACAGCGAGGAGCCACACCCGAATCCACAATGACTCAAAAAATAGAAAAGACTCTCTATTTACACAAACCCTAGGCAAGCTATCATGCACAGAGAAATCACCAAAAAATCTAAATCCAAATGAAAGAAATCAAGGGCATGATAAGTGAGCTCCCGAATGAAGTAGGTATGTCTCTCCTAGGAGAGGCTTGAGACTCCCATACACAACAAGCAGAGGTACGTAACCAATTATTGTGGCCCTCAGCTTCAAAGTGTAAATCGACTATGCTATCTGACCCCAACCTAGCCAAGACACCCGCAGAATAACCTCTGTAAAGTACCCCCTCGATATCCTAGGTAAGGCCACTAAGGTCACCTCAATATAATCAATGCTCAAGCGGATAGTCGTAGGCAGGATTGACCGTATGGGCAGGGTAGAAAAGCCTGAAACTCTTGAAAGAGCCCCCAGATATGAATACAATCCTGGAAATATCTCTGGTGCTACTCAATTATGACTAGGGGTCATCCCAATCAACAACCGCTCACACTGCCTCATGCTTAACTCCCTTTTGAGAGGAGGATCTTCAGAAACACTGGTTATACCAAGGATTTCACACACTCACCTGGATAGACACATACATATTGTTGTTTAGTGGTCTTGGAGAATTTACTCCCAATGAACTATTCCAAGACCCTAAAACCTAAGCTTGTTGGTGCACCCTATAAAAGAAAAGAGTGTAGTTCATTTTAATTAAGCTTTGATTTTAATTGGCTTTATTACTCAAAAGAGGGATATGGCTATGCAACTAATGGTGTTATGACACAACATGAAGTAAAATACACACCTAACAATAAATGCAAATGCATTGTGTCCATGAAAACAGGGTATGCTACTACGTGAAATGCACAATTTTTCTTCAAATGATGAATGCAAGCTTTCCTATATGAAATCCTAACTAATAATCCAAAGCAAATCTAGTGCAAGTACAATGCAAAATGCAAAATGCAATGCATGATGATAAGCAAATGTTTTTGGATTTTTTGAAATAAAATGAGATACAAAAAAGCAAAAGAATGATTCTACAACCCCCAGACTCTACAAACACACTCAAATAGAACTCAAGCAGAGCACTAAGGTAAAAGAAATCTAATGCACTAATCCCAAACAAAAAATGAAAATGCCATGACAAGAACCTTCTTAAAAAAAAATTTAGCCTAAAAAAATGTCTCTGGTCAGAAACAGAGGTATAAACAGACTCAGGCAATGCCAAAGGAGACTCAGCAATCATCAAAATTCACCCAACAACCATTTAACTTCCACTAAAAGGAAAAACTAAGGGCATACATGACTGTTCACAGTAAGATTGCGTGTATATGCGGAAATCATAGAGAAACCCACATGTATATGCGACGTTGAGTTAAAAACTTGCGTATAGGAAGAAAGGTGCATAAAAATTAAGGCAAACAAACAAGTTGAGACAAACTTCACACCAATCAGACACTACCAGGAAAACATGCCCCCAGACCCGAAACAGAAACAAGAGAGAAAGAGCAATTCAAATTCATTGAATGCCAATAGAAAAACCCCCAAAGGACAACTACTAGGAACTCCCCAGTGGATTCGCCAATTCTGTTACGGAGAGAAATTCCTATGGCTTGGGGTACCACAATAGATAGCTTAACTCTAGAAATCAATCTTTTCCAATATGTAATAGAAAGTAAATGTCTAACATTAAAGGATCAGACCTCGTACCTTATTCTGGACGGTTGAAGTAGATCCCCGTTGAGCTTTCCAACTTTAGCATGAATTGATAAATTACTTCCTCAACAACAAGTAAATAATACAAGCAAACTATATATCATGGTGTTAGATCTATTTTAGCATATATAATCAACAATGTACAAGCATTTGAAATCATCCCATGGATAAAATATTCATTCAAACACACATTATTGGACAAGAAAAGATATTTCTATTAATATAAATAAGAGATTACAATAGATACAACCTCTGTCGTCACATCTGCGAACTGGAGAAACTGAATCCCCCACTTGGGCCTCCACCACCTCAATCCTCCATCTCTCGATAGAAAGATCATAAGAAAAAGGAAAGATTGGGAAGAACACAAAAGTGATCCAAGGGACAAAGGGATGCAGACTCGAGCATAAGTTCTGGAAACAATGGACTATAGTTTCTTTGCTCTCAATTCTCTCATATACCTTCAATGTACCATAGAGTTCCTTATATAGATTTTCAAAGGGGTAATGAAAGGTCGAATCCGAGTGATCTCAAGGCATAGGGAAGGCCATGAGTCAAGTGAGTCGGATCCATGTCAAGGAAAACTCCAAAAGGATTTGGATTTTGTACACATCTCGATGTACGTGGTTTTAGGGGTCAAACCCGTGTATATATGCGATTAAGGGTTTAAAAGTCGCATGTATCATTTTTTACATGTTTTTAGGGATGGTCAAGGAAACATCAAACGACAAAAAATGGTCCACGGGGTCTAAGGAGTCTGCACAGGGACAAGGGAAGGCCATACAAAGTGTGATTCACTTGGAGTGGTAAAATCAGCTATAACACATGTAAAGAGGTCATACAACCTATTACAACTGCAACTATTTCCAAAATTTCTAAAAAATTGGGGCCCTCCTTTTAAATTTTGTCTTGCTTAAATTGTTGGGATTACTTAACTTTACTACGAGTTTGATTTTTTGAGAATGATTGTTGAATGGATATCCTTTTTATGCTGATTCTTCCATTTCATTTAAAGTATGAATTACGGTGATTTCTTATTTCCGTGACAAAAATTGTTTGAGTTGTGAATCGGGGCCGTAGTCACCTACGCAGCCGCCGTTGCGGAGGCTCAATAGAATAATGATCCAATTCAAAACATTGTCTTCTGCCGATGCATTTTTATTTTATTTTTATTTTCAGCATTTTATTTTGTCACTGTCGGGGCACTAGTCCTCTTTGCATCCACCGTTTCAGAGGATCAATAACAAACGTTTCGACGGTTTAAGTTTTACCCGCGCTGATTTCATATTTTATCGTTTTTTATCTTTTCGCTATCGGGATTGTGTTGGACTTTTGGTCAGAGATTAGGATTTAACTATTCTGATCACCGATGGTTTCATATTTTGGCAGAATCCATAGTCTATTTTAATCCCGCCATTGTGGCTTCGGAGCGGACTAACCATCCGACGTGGTTGTTCTATTTTTTGTCGTTGGTTTGATTTTCGCTGATTGTTTTATTTTATTGAAAAATCCTTAGTATGTGCATCACCCTCTATTGCAGCTCCTTAGTGGGCTAATCACCTATTCCTAGTTTTCCATCCGCTGATGAGTTTTTTATATGCCCGATTCTTAGTACTATCGGTGGGGTTTTTCCCATCATTCTGATGTGTTTTACATTGTTCAATGGAATGGTGGAGGTTTCCCGTGGGCGCAGGTCGATGTTAAAGTTGTCTGAGTTTAAGAATGCATTTTTGGGGTTGGGTGTTTCGAAGAATGGTGGTTACTTTTTCCTGGTCATTTCTTTCATTGGTGGTTTTCGTTCTAGTGTAGAGGTGGCCTATATTGGGAGAAAAAATCTGTTTTATCGGGCAGGTGTTTAAGTTTTGAACGGGGGTTTAAGCACAAACTTGCAGGATCTCTTTTGCCTTGACATTCTTTATTTTCATGGGAGAAAAAATCTATTTTATCGGGCAGGTGTTTAAGTTTTGAACGGGGGTTTAAGCACAAACTTGCAGGATCTCTTTTGCCTTGACATTCTTTATTTTCATGCATTAATACTGTTTATAGTTCATATGACAGAATGCATGTATTGATCTAGTTTGTGTTACCTTGTTAAAGACTAATGATATGATATGTTCAGGATAGGAAGATTACTGCAAAGAATATATTCCTAAACGGAAAAGCAGAAGAGGAGCAGCCTTGAAAGAAGAGGTTAAAGCATAAAGAAACATAGATGTTTCTCGAGGAAAAGAAAAGATTGAAAGGCTAATACCAACAAGATCTCAAAAGGACCAATGAATTATAGAGCGTAATCATTAAGAGTAGAGGCTCAAGCTTGGGAATTTTGTCAGTTACCAAGTTGGTCCCTTTCCATAAAAGTTTTTATCAAAAATGTAATGTTTGTATGAATCCTGAGAATTCACAAAATGACAAAACTATGAGATTAAAACGGTTGGGGGAGCCCAAAGGTCAGGAGTTAGGTGGGGGCAACCCAAAGGTTTTGCTATTTTTTGTATAAATATAGGAAAGTTAGAGGGAAGAAGGAATTTTTCCCAGTTAGACTTGTGAGAACATGTTGTAAGAGGAACTATTTCATTTTGCAATAATATAATTACAGTTTTTCCTGTTGGAGAAAGCTTTGGTGAAATGTTTGAATGCTGTGCAATGAATGATGTTTAAGGGGAACTATTTCATTTTCAGCTTTTATTCATTAAATGTGAGATCGTTCTAACTTGTCAAACCTATGTTCTTCTATGAATGTTCTCTGGTTTAATTTATGATAATTTCCACTATGAGTAATGAATGTTTTCACAAACAATGAGCTATCTTATTATTCATCTATCTATTCATGTTTATAGGTTTTGAATCAAAGAATACCTACCTTTGATTTTTCTTAATGCATGAACAATAATACATTACTCATTAATTGGTAATATCACTCCCTAGGGACAACTTAGTTAGTTTTTTTCCTACTGCGTGTGATTTAGTTGCGAGAGAGTTTAAGACAAGAGGTAAGAACTTGCGCATCACATTGTGACCGCTCCTCGTATTCTTTATCAATCTACATTTTAGATAGGCACTTCCATATCATACTTAAAGTCAAAAAACAAAAAATATACACGGTGGACCGGGCCACAACCGGTAAAACCCTTTATTTTTTTGTTACTTGACCTGCAGTAGCCGGACCGTAAACGAGACAGATTCCCCATACCAAACAGTCACGGGCTAGTTGGGAACTTTGAATAGGGAGAGTCCCTTGCTGTTGTTGCCTACGATTTTATAAGCCCCAATAGTTTTTGGCACTAGAATAAGGGCCACCAATGCATGGCTAGCTGAGGAAGCCCATTTCCTTGAAATTACTCCACCAGTGATAGTTTTGAAAGCATTTCATTTCCCAATCCAAATCCTGAAGAGAAGTGGAAGGAACCTTTGTTTTCTGTGAATATGGAAGTAGTTAATGATATGAGAAGACATACTAGAGCATATGTGAAGAGTATTGGAGGATTACCTACTATCTCTGATTTACCCAGAAGAGAGTATATGAAAAAAGACCGTCCTATATTGGAATACTCAGTGTTGGTTGGAGATTTGGAAGAACTGGTAGAAACTGCATTACAGGAAGTTGTTCAGCCTCTGAATCAAGTGGTCCCAAACACACCCTTTTGTTAACTTGTTCATACTCCTATTCATTCACCACCTCACTCTCCTCCCAAACTCATGGGAGGCATAAATGCAAATCAACCACCTAACCCACCAAATCCACCACCTGCTTGGAAAGCCAGATCACCTTTAAACCTGGAACCTCCTTTGCATGACTTACCTCAGGATTTCAAGAAGATGCTGCCCAAGTTTAAACCAAATGAGAAGATATTAGTAGATGATAATTTGCAAAGTTTTTACTTGGCCATAGAAGGACTAAAGGCTGGAGAACACGAAGATGTAGTCTGCAGACTTTTTCCACATACCCTTAAAGGAGCAGCAGCCTCATGGTATTTTGGTCTACCTACAAACTCAAGCCTAGGCTGGGATACTTTTGAAAGGATATTCAGAAGCAAACATGTAGCCCAGAAGACTCATGTAGCCCTCATGAAAGGACTGTGGGCTTTAAAGAAAGAAATAAAAGAGAAGGTGCATAGTTTCACTCAAACGTTTGTAGCCTATCTTAAAAACTTTTCTGAAATTGGCAAACCCTCGGATAAAGTTCTGATCGAATATTATACTTCATCCCTAGGGCCCGATTTGGCCATGTTTTCCAAGATGAAAGCCAAACCTACGCTAGCAGATACTTATGAGGAAGCGGAGAGAGTAGAAGCTGAAAAGGAAAGTGTAGAAGATTATCCTGAGTAGTCAGGAGAGAAAAATGTTGGGAATAAAGCTTTGTTATTTACTAAGCCTAAAGAGGAACAATCACAAGATTTCAAAGGAATGGAAAATATGATACATAATCTTTCCAATAGAATAATATACTTGGAAAAGGAGAAGGAAGCTCAGAAGTCTTATAAGCCTTATTACAAGAAGAGAGAAGACAACAATTTGTCTAAACCTCCTCCATACAGTCCTGCATCAATGAACTTAATGAAAGTAGGTATCGATAATTTTTGCACTTTCCACCAGCAGCCTCATTCTGAAAAAAAAATTGTCCTTAGTGGATAAATTCAATGACATTAGTGATGAATCAACTACTGGATTCCAAATTAGCAGAAGCAAATGATGAGGAAGAAAATGATAATAAATCAACAGAAAATAAAGAGGATGATGCCATGGTTTTATGGGATTGTGTCTCAATGTTTGATATTGAAAAGGAAAGTGATTTGAGACACAAAGACATATCAGAAGCAAATGTGACAACGAGAATCCAAGGGATGATTAAAGAAGACAAATTAATAATCATGAAAACCAGCAGACTCCAGAAGAATGTAAAGAAATTTCAGAAAAACACCACAGCTAATAAAATTCTTGAGTTTACCATTACCAGTAAAAATACAAAGCAGGTCAACATGCCTACTAAGCCCATTGAAGAGAAGATCAATAATGTAAAAATGAATCTCACAGAACATAAGATGGAGTATGACATTGTGGAGGATATAAAAAAGGTAAAGGAAAACATTTCACTATTTGAGATGTGTAATGTGCCGCTATAGAAAGAAAAGTTATTGAAAGCACTTGAAATTCCAGAGGAGAAGCTTCCCACCAATAATCAACCCCAAGAAGAAGAAGTAGGTGAAGCAAGTGTGGGAGGTAAGCCTAAATGAAAAACTCCACCTTTCCTCCTTACCTTTGAATTTTCAACCATAATGTGCACAACTGTCTAGTAGAATTAGGGGCATCAGTAAATGTTATGCCACTGTCAGTTTGCAAAAAGATAAATGGACAGCCTAAACCATCTACCTGGCAGGTTATTCAGTTAGACAGAGCAAATGTGAAGGTAATTGGGGAAATGAAGGATGTTTTGATTCAGTTATCTTCAAATGAAAAGGTATGTCAATTCATTGATGTTGTAGTAGCAGAAATACCTGAGGCATATGGACTTATTTTGAGGAGAGATTGGTCAGCAAAGCTGAATGGATATTTTGCATCAAATTAGTCACATTTATGGTTACCTTATAAAGGAATTCCAAATCAAATTAAAGTTATAAGAGAGACCCACATGAAACACAATGTCACTCAATTAGAAGGTAATAATGAGCCAGTGAATTCTGTGTTGGGGAATTACTTCATTGATCTAGAACTGGGAAACTACCAAGCGGAAGAAGCCAGCGGTACATCATACACCCAGCCTAATCTCCTTCGGTTATCATAGGCTGATGAAATTGACTGTAAAATAGTATATTTAGCTTTATATGTAGCTGTTGATTCATGTACAGTAGTAATATATGATTTTTGGACACTTTTCTTTGATGGATCTAAAACTTTGGAAGGATCAGGAGCTGGCTGTGTCCTGATTGATCCTAATAAAAATAAACATTTTCTTTCATGTAGGTTAGAGTTTGAATGTACCAATAACATAGCCGAAGATGAAGCATTAGTTCAGGGACTAAGAAAAGCAATTGAATTAAAAGTAGAAAATCTGAAAGTGTATGGGGATTCTGAAATAATTGTAAAGCAGATTTGAAATTAGATACATTGCATTTTCCCTCATTTAAAAGCTTATCAAAATGAAGTATGGGATTTGATTGAAGGTTTTTATGCATTTAATATTGTATCGATTCCTAGACTAAAGAATGTAGTAGCTAACTTGTTAGCCACCTCAGCTACGAGGCTTGTACCCTCTAATAACAAGTGTTATATTGAACTACTTTTCAAGCCTTCTGTTCCAGACATGATTACAAATTTACGAGTTTTTGATGACGATCAACAGATTCTGGAATGTTTGACAAATGATGAAACCTTCAAAGGGGAAATCATTGATGATGAAGAACATCAAGCTGAGCTAAAATTCGACAATTTTATTCCTAAAGGAGTTAGGACTTTAGAGCGAATGTTTGATCTAAACAACAAATTCAGAAGGCGATTAAATGCATAGACTCATAGCTCATCTTTACAATCCAAGCTGATTAATTTAGGAATTGAAATTGAGCCTAAATATGTGAATTTGGGAAAGTGTTGCTCCCCAGGTGAAAGAAATAAGTAGATCAGTTTGTTCAAACAATACAAAGATGTGTTTTCCTAGACATATGAAGATTTGAAAACATATGACACCAATATTATTCAGCATGTCATCCCTATTAGGACTGGGGTCAAGCCTTATCAGCAGCCTTTGAGGAAAATGCATCCAAAAATGGAGCCTCTAATTCAGAATGAAGTAAAGAAATTATTGGATGCTAAAATTATCTTCAAAGTCAAACACTCAAAATGGGTTTCAAATCTGGTACCAATAAGGAAGAAATATGGATAAATTAGACTATGTCTGGATTTCAAAAACTTAAAACAGGCTTCAGATAAAGACAATTATCCAATCCCACCCATGGAACAGATATTGCAAATGGTTTCGAGTTCTGATTTATTTTCTTTATTAGATGGATTCTCTAGTTACAATCAGGTGTTAGTAGCTGAAGAGGACAGACTCAAAACTACATTCAGGACAAGATGGGGGACTTTTGCTTATAGAAGGATGCCCTTTGGAATCATAAACGCTGGAGCTACTTTACAGAGGAATATGGATATAGATTTCCATGGTATGATTGGCCACAGTGTTGTGGTATACCTCAATGCCATCACAATATTTTCAAATAAAATAGAAGAACACGCATTCCATCTAAAACAGATTTTCGAGCATTGCCGAAAATATGGTATCTCGCTAAACCCCAAGACGTGTGTGTTTGCTGTTGCAGAAAAAAAGCTACTGGGTCACGTGGTTCCTAAGAAGGAGATCTCCATAGACCCAGAAAGGATGAAATCCATCGAACATATCCCCTTACCCCATAACAAGAAGGGCATACAATCATTTATGGGGACAATAAATTTCATGCGAAGGTTTGTACCAGATTTTGCTCAAATTGTTAAAACTTTGCAGCTAATGGTGAAACAAAGTGTACAATTCAAGTGGACCGATGTAGAAAAGAATGCATTCAGTAAAATAAAGGCATCTATTGCTCATTCACCCTCTCTCAAAAGTCCAGATTTCGAGAAGGATTTTATTTTGTACACTTTCGCATCTAACGATTCACTAGCAGCAATGTTTACTCAGAAGGAAGATGGGGGAGATGAGTTCCCCATATCATTTATGGGCACTGTTCTGTAGGGTGCCGAATTAAATTACCCAACTATGGATAAACAAGCTTATATAGTTTTCAAAGTGGTAAAACAATTCAGGCCATACATACTTAAGAACCAGACAAAGGTAATAGTTCCACACCCAGCGGTGAGGTTTCTTTTCATGCAAAAAGAATTAGGAGAAAGAAGAGGAAATTGGGTAACAGCTTTACAAGAGTATGACCTCGAATTCAATCTAGCCTCCATAGTTAGAGGGAAAGGACTATGCAAACTAATGGTTGAAGGCAATAGCAATGAAGAAAACAATTGGGAAAATGAAGTAGAGTTACATATGATGGACGTATGCCATCTTTGCACAGCTCCAGATTCCTGGTACCGAGACCTTGTTCATTACCTTTAGGAAGGTTTGTTTCCAGAACATTGAAATTCCAAGAAGTGAAGAGCGTTGTGCCTTAAATCAGCTACGTATCAGATCATTGATGGAATCTTATTCAGGAAGAATTATGATGGATTCCTCCTCAAGTATTTAGAGAAGGAAGACACAAAAAGAATTATAACTGAGTTACATGATGGGCCTACTGGAGGAAACCTTTTTGGAGAAATGAAATCCCACAAAAATATCAGGGAAGGGTACTATTGGCCCATGTTGTTCAAGGATGCTCATGCCCATGTGAGAAAGTGTGATATCTTCCATAGGTGTGGGGGAAAATAGGCCAAAGTAGCAGGACTACTGAAGCCGGTTATGTTAGAATAATCAACCCATAGTATTTACCCACTTAGACATTAATTCATTTATTTTTGTCTTATTTTCCTAGTCCATGAGTCCCACCATGTGCAAGTTGCTAATTGCCTATCCATAGAGGTCAAACTTGCCATTATTGACTCATGGAGCACTTGGGAAAGCCTTATGAATCAAATCTGCTTTATTTTTGGCCTCCTAGGCGCCCTTCTACTTTTTCTGCTTTATTGCCTGCTTTTTCAGTGTTTTAAGGCACATAGGAAAGCAAGACTAGGTGAGGTGAATCAGCTTTGTTGCCTCTTCCTCCTCCACTCTTTCCTCCATGAAAAAGCATGTATGAGCTTCCATTTGACCACTCTTTAGCTTGCCTATGCACCCTTGCTAATTCGTGGGGTCCTTGATAGATTTGGGATCAGCTTTTTACACCTATGGGGAATTTGCCTATTTTGGGTAAGCCTGCTTTATGCTAGATTTGGATGCTTCCTTATGCATTCAATTTTCTTATGTATTATATATATTCAGTAGCCTATGTTATTACAGGGTTGGCTATTGTACACTCTGTTAATATAATTTTGTGTTACATCTCCATATTCAGTCTCCATTGTTGATAATTTTGCATGATCAATTGTTAATTGTTGTGGGTGAAATTAATCTACTGCAG